>OZ010576.1:23622575-23632575 GCA_963932145.1 Acanthosepion lycidas
TTTGAGGGAAAAATATTTGTTAACCTACCGTATTTGACGGCATATAAGACGCAACCCAATTTCAGCAGGACAAATCAAGAAAAAAATAGTAATTAGTAACATTATTAGTAAATGTTACAGTCTAGCCTATATTTATGAGGTATTTTTTTGGTTAAACAAGCCATGATTACAATTAAACGGAAAATGATAGGAATAAAAAGAACACGGGCCTATAAAAACGTTATTATATCCAAAGGTAAGAAAACAAACTAAAATTCATGCAATTATTACAATTGAGCAAAACAGTACAGTTACCATTAAAATTTTATTCATCTTCAAATCCATAAAATTCGTCGTCTTCGTTATCAAAACTCTGATACTCATTTTCAATACGACTATCATCGTCGTTAATTAATGTGTCATCTTCGTGAATTTTAGTGAAACAAAGTAATATTAAACGTGATGAAATTAATATATTGAATATTATCAATGATAACACTTTTAATCTGCATAATAGCCTTTTAAATAATGACAACAGATATATGAAAGTTACCCTAAAGTCTAAGCGAAAAGGAGTTGCCAGGTAGCTAATTGCAAATTTGAAACCTACATATGGCATATAAGACGCAGGGGAATTTAAAAAGATATTTTAGTAAAAAAAAAAAGTGCGCCTTATATGCCGTCTAAATCTTTGCCTATGCTAGAAGCAAAGGGAAATAACTCATCAAACCTTGTATTTTAGCGTTATTATTGTTATTTATATCAGCATAATTTTCGTTAGAGTTATTCAATTGGTATCATGGTTAAAATCTCGAAAGAAACCAGAATGAATATCGTGGAAAGACAAAGAAAAAGTAGATATGAAACTTCGAATATCAAGATGTGCCGTTTCTCATGTTCTGGAAATATGTTTCAATAATCAATGTCTCGTAGTCCTCAAAAGCTACAACAAAAGGCAGTCCGCAAATTGATTAGAACAAAAAAAAAAAAAAATCAAACAAAATGAATGCAATACAACTAAGCGATGAATGTAACAAATCCAATTTGGTGTCTATAAACATCGTTAAACGCATTTTTCGATAATATGCATTACTGGGATGTATAGCTGCTGAAATCCAGTGTCGAACAAGAAAAAATTGCAGTTCAGATTAGGGTGGTCAAACATGACTGAAACGTGGGACACATTTAATCTGAGTAAAATCGTATTTAGCGATGAAACAAAAACTGTTATACCAGAGAGAAAAAAAGGAAAGTTTGGCAGGCAGATTAATGGTTAGGGAATATATAAAAATAGTTCGAGAAAGTTGATAAAAATTTCCCTATTAAATGCTAAAAAGTTTGGTAATTTTTCTTTTTCTTATTTTCATTTTTCGAAGCTCTACACAATGGAAAATATTTACTTTTTCTTTATTTTCATTAGCCTTAAGATTTAATCATTAGTTTTAAGGTGAGCTATATTTATGGGATAAAGTGCTCAATATCAGAGACAGAGCATATGTAAATATAAATATAAAAGTGAACATTGAAGTCAACACTCAGAGGTGACAGGCTGTTTCATGCAGGACGCAATCGTCAGGCCGCCTGACGATTGCGTCCAGCATGAAACAGCCTGTCGCCTCTGAGTGTTAACTTCAATGTTCACTTAGGACATATATATATATATATATATATATATATATATATATATATATATATATATATATATATCTGTGTGTCCTGTGTATGACGATAAACTACATCCGGCAGCAAGTCTTCTGATCGGGAGATTGGAGGAATTTAGAAGCATGAAACTACCTTTTAATTGCTGTTGTTCCCAGGCACGCTCTGACCCGGGGTGGTAGCACATGTTAGGGTCCCAGCTATGGACAAATAGTGCCTACCAGGGTTGACCAGGATCTTTAGTATCATAGAACACGACTGATCTAGAAGATGGAAAACTCTTACACGAAAAGCCTGAGGTCTATTGTGTGCTTCGTCCGTGGCATTTATTTGCACCGAATGAGTGTATCAGTAGTTCCAAAAACTGTGGCTCTGCACAAGCCATCACCACTTTAATTAAATCACTTGTGTGGATTTTCTAGAGGTTTACTCTGTTATCCCCATCCGGGAGAGTCCATTATATATATATATATATATATATATAATTATTTATTTTTAAAGAAAAAAAAATTTATAACATAAATATGTTATAAAATCACTACAAAAATAGCCATTTTGTTTCAACACCTTCGGTGTCTTATCAAGTGATGACGTTGAATGTAAAATAAATGGTTTTAAAAGTTTCAAATTAATTAATATTCTACGCAAGGGGAAAACGTTGTTACAAAGGCTAGATGGACCAATCAGAACACAAGTACAGGAAAATTCAAGCTCGATAACGAAGTCATGTTATAATATCTATTCAGATGTTTAGTATTAAAAAATAATTTATTCCAACGAATAATTACTAAATTATATGATAAAATTTAATATTAAAATTTAAAACTGCTAATTACAAAATCACAATTTAACATTTATTCGCTATCAAGTTTACAACTATAAAATTACTGAGGAGAAAAGAAGAAATATATATGTTATTCAATTTATTTTTTCATTGAAGTTACTTTAGCTATATTTAATATCCGGTCTTTTTACAATGTATACATTTTAATCCTCATGATGTGTAAATGGGGTCCCAAACTCACGCGTAAAACAAACGCAGTCAGATTCTAATACATAAGCACCAAGACATATACACACACAAAAAAGGGGACAAGACAGAGAACATCTCCACCGTCTGTCATGAAAAAAAAAAAAAAAAAAAAGAATAAAGTGGGGGAATGGGAGAAGGGAAACCAACACACACGTACATACATACATAATTAAAAGTGGATGCACTTTCCATACACATAGATACATATAAATACATGCACACACATCCACAGACATTGACCCAGACAGTTGGATACCCCAACCGATAAATATTTAAGACAGAAAATGTCATTGCATGAATGTTAACAACCTATTGAAATCTAACTTAAGCGAGTAAATATACAAAGATAAAAATGATCAAAATTAATATTATTTAATATATTAAAATATAGTGTATGTAACAAAAAACAAAAATCAAAAAAAAAAAACCGGACATTAAATTCAACACCCATCGGTAGCTACGATGTCCACCTCATATACATATAAGTATATATACACACACACACACACACACATACACACACATATATACGCATACAAACATATATATATATACACATATATACATACATATACACACATATATACATATATATACATATACACATACATATACACATACATATACATATATACATTCACATACACACATACTCACACATATACATAAATATACATACATACATACACACCGAAACATCTACACATACATACATAAACATATACATACGTATACATTTCCATGGTATCAAGTACACATACACATACATACACATATACATATATGTACCCACAAATATACACACAAATATGTGTACACATATTTACAAATAAATATATATATACACAGCAATACACAAAAATAAACATATATACACACATATATCCTAACTCATGTGGCCGTAATGACATACCCAAGTTTCCCTACCTACACGTACACATAAACAATTTCATATATAGTAGGTGTCAACATACATATATACAACTGCAAACCTACATAAGTAAACACACACACACATATATACATATATATACATATACATGCAGACACTTACATATATACACACATAAAGAAATATATATACATGCATATAAGGATACATACTCATATATATATACACACACATACCCACATCCACAAATACATATACATACTCATACACACCAATATTTTTAACCTCTTTTCTTCTCCTCCTTTTCACCTTCTTACTTTATATATATATATATATATATATATATATATATATATATATACACACACACACACATATATATATACATACATACACGCACATACACACATATATCTATAAACACACAAACAAATACACACACATACATATATACATATATATATATATACAAAACTTAGCAACATATTAATACATTAAAATACAAACATACACATTTCGCAGTACAAACACATAACTACACATAAATATATACATATATATACATACACATACAGAAAAATGAGTAACATTATGTAGTTATACCATACACATTCATATCGTCAGATTGATCATCAGGTAATAAAAGTTATAATCTATTCAACTTACAGCTACGTATCATTATCATTTAAAGTATACGACCCCTATAATAAGTTAAATTTATAACGGTGTTTACAATTAACCGTTAGTTCATATCTCTGATTTAAGAGATCAGCCTTGTTTTTAAATCTAATAATTTCAAACTTTTCGTTAAGACACAGGTAACACGGGGAATATAGGGATTTACATGTCCGGGCTTTCTTAATCAATGTCCAATTAACCGTAGGTGTTTTGTTCTTTTCTTTTAGGTTCCAAAAGTACTTGGACAATGAAGTCATGTACCTATAGTCACAGTTATTGAAAGATTGCATATGCCCCCGCCAGCGTTCTTTGAATGTATTCATTGTGCTACCAATGTAAAACTTCTTTATATTTGGATTCTCAATAGTTGAGATAGTACTAAGATAGACTACAGAACGTATTCCACAGTTATTTTGTAGTGGACAATTATTAGGATACCTACAATTACATGAATTATTATTTGTGTCATTATATTTAGTATTACTGTCAGTAACCTTTTGAGTAATCGAGCTTTTTGAATCCCTATACTTGTTAAAGACTATGTTGTTATGTTTTTTAATGATTTTCTCTAGGTTATCTGCACAACTATAGCTTAATTTAAGTGTATTAGGATTAAATATTTTACTAAGTGGGTTAGTTTCAGTGTTAGGGAAATGTTTCTTGATTAGGTTTAGAAACATACGTCCTAATTTAGATTTAATCATTAAATTGAAAGGGGGAGTGAACCAGATGATCTTTCTAGATCTATTCTTATTATGGTTGTAGTTAACAGGGTTTTTATACTGAATATTGATATCTTTGTATCCACTATTTTTAAGTGCAGAATTATAAAAGTCACTATGTTTATTAAAAACATCTTTGTTAGAAGAGTTAGTGCTAATTCTAAATCCAATGGAAGAGGGTATATGTTTGATAACTGAAGGGGGATGGTTGGAATTTGGATGAACGTATATCGGATTGGAATTAACCTTCACATATGGTTGGAAAGAGTTGTTAGCAAGGTTTAGGGTGACGTCTAGAAAATCTACTTGTTTAACATTAGTAGTGACTATTGTCCTAAGACCTAAATCCTTAAATACCCTATGAATCATTTTCCTAATACGGTCTACCTTAGTTTTAGTGGAGTTTTTAACAACTAATAAACCATCATCCCTATACAATCCTATACTATCGGAATCCAGACAGTCAAATGCACTTAAATTATACAACAGAAATAATCCAACCAGGTCAGAAGCTTCAGCAGAATCCAGAGAACCCATCGAAATGTCAAAATTGTTGTTGTAAGACTTTTTGGTCCACTGTTCATCTTTGTAGATTAGAACAGAATTTCGGCATTTCATGATGATGTCCACCTCACTCTCAGAAATATTAGAGTATTCCCGGGCGAAATTCAAGGCCAAAGTAAAAAGATCCTTCGATATAGAGGGATAATAATCGACAATATCGAACTGTATAAAAGTACAGTTGCCCTTATATCGGATGTTATTAAACCAGTTGATAACATCAGCTGTGTTAAATTTACAATTAAAAATTGAAGTATTAGGTTGGTGCAAAAATAATGTCGTTTTCTCACATTGTAACATATATGAGAAAACGACATTATTTTTTCACCAACCTAATAGTAAGTAAGGATGGTAGAGGTGATGTTAATAATGAAAGAGATAAAGAATAAAATAGAAAATAGTAGAAATGGTGGTAACTTAGTGATGGCGGTAGATGGTGGTGGTGATGGAGGTGGTAATAAATAAATTATGACAATAATAAAAACAAAGACAATAGTAAAAAGCAGTAAGAATTTTGTGAAGCCTGTACATTGGGAGTAGTTATTTTGCAGTGGGTACATACAGTGGTGGCGCCAATCTTGGTATCTAAAGTAGTGGTAGACGTTGTAAAATGGTGTTATTTATTTACTTATATTTTATTTATTATTTATTTATTCCAACTACCATCAGAATTCATATTATTATCGTTTCACTACCATTACAATCATCACTACTATTATTACCATAATTATTTGCTGATACTACGGTTATTACCATTATCCTTTACTGATACTATTATTACCATACCAATCGCACCCCCCAATTGTCATCTCTCTAATTATAATTTACCATCATCATTGCCCCCAGTATTGTAATTATTATTTCTGATTATTCATTTATTTAATAATGTAATTATGATGTCATTCTTACTATTTACTCGGGCGCATTTCTTATTGCACCCATTATGGTTTAGCTTTGTCATTCCTCTCAACATTGCAATTATTATTTCATTCTCACTATTTTACCTCGCCCATAATTACCATCGCCGCATTATTTTACAATTATACTCCCCTCCCCTATCAAAATTAGTGCCAATTTACCGTAAAAATAACAATAAGTATTATAAATTAGAATTTCTACTATTTATATAAGTGTAATCATATTATAACACGCAAACAAGCAACGTTAAAAATAATAACAAAAATATCTATCATAATCTTTATACAGAATCCATTTTAAGTAATGCAAAGCGCAAGTGGATTGAAATATATGTACACGTACACATGCGTGTATGTTTGTGTGAGGAACTACCTATCAAGGTTTCGCTTGATGGATCTTCAGGGTAAACCCTGAAACTAGGACCTACCAAGTGTATATCCTGAAGATCCGTTAGATGAAACCTTGGTAGGTAGTTCCTGGCTCACTACGTTTTTATCCTTTTGTCTACTTAGTGTATTGAGTACTTTTATGCTTTTTTTTTCTTAATTTATTCGATTGCTATTTTTTTTTTCATTTGACAAGGCATTGCGGTGTTGGGGGGGTATTTTTCCCCAACCAACACGGATGTTTTTAGTTTTTTCTTTTTTTATGAATTTTTTCTCTGATACTAGTTTGTTTAAATATATTTTTATTTGAAAATTGTACTATCCGGATTTTTCATTCTAGTCAAGTATAGGTCTTAAAATAGCACATATATATATATATATATATATATATATATATATATATATATATATATATATATATATATATATATATATGTACCCATCATCTCGTGTGACAAGCTAATCCCTGTTGCAGACACTCGTTCAGGCTGATTTATGTTTCTTCAGCAGCTACAAAGCCAACATTTGATTTATACTGCCACGATTGTAGTTGAGGATATCCAGTACACTTAAACTGTTGGAGTCGATCACTTGTAACTTTGTGCTAGCAAAATCATTGATAACTTCTAAATAGATTTGGCTCTCCAATTTTCCTGTCACTAGGTAAATGGCATAGTGGTTTCTAGATTAGAGTTTTCATCACATGACCAGGTTTCTAATTTTGCTCTGGTCGGGTTGTCAAATAAGTCATTTCTTGATCCACCTGAGAAGTCCTTGAAACGCACAGGCACACACAAACGCACATACAGAGACAAACGCATATATATGCATATATATACACACACACAAACACACACACACACACACATATATATATATATATATATATATATATATATATATATATATATTATATAGTTTTATGGCACGCTATATTTATGGGTTAAAGTGATCGATAACAGGGATAGAGCGTATGTGGATATAAAAATGGACATTGGGGTCTGTACCCGGCAACGACAGTGTGTTTCTTGCTTAAACACAATCCTCAGGTTATTATATATATTAGGTTGGTGCAGAAATAATGTCGTTTTCTCACATATGTTACTATGTGATAAAACGACATTATTTTTGCACCAACCAACAATTCGTGCAAAAGAAGAACATACAGATTTTTCATACATTCTTGAATTCCAAACGGGGAGCTTTTTAATCATGTTGTTCTTGTTGTTGACTGAAGGAGTTGCCATTATCTTAGCGTTATCATGGTTTGCACAAGACTAATGGAAAAAAATCATACAGTTTCATATTTCATAAAATTTCCTTTCATAATTTTCAGTATGAGTAAATAAAAACGTACACCATTTTCTTTTACTAAATTTAGAAGCCATTCATTAGCAAATGCTCGTCTTAAAATTAACGCTGAGAAAGATCTGGTTCTTAAATTGTTTGGTTCTGTTCAACTGTAAACCTAATCCCTTATTTGCATTGAACGAGTAATTGTTTAGCTTAATAAAAAAAATTACGCAAAAATTGTAATCTGTTAAACAAAGATTAAACATGCATATATTGGAAGATTCGTTGATATTTTAATATTTTATAACAAGCACATTAAGAGAAACATTTGCAATAATGAAGTCTGATTTATTTATTTATCATAAAGAGTCTAGTATAAAAGACTAGTATAAAAATGTGATGCATTTTAGCGATTGATCGTTGATGGATTTCTGCTTGTACTAAAATTGAAAAATCAAATTTTAACAAAAAATAAAATGATTTTCTTTATATTTTCTAAAATTACTTTTCCATATTGATAAGGAGTTTTGTTGTCAACGAAATTCTTTGAAACATTACCATCAAATCAAGGAGGCGACATTATCGTCGAATGAAAAACACGACATTATAATCCCGATTTAGAACAAACTCCAAGAAAAAAGCAAAAAAAAACAAACAAAAAATAACACCTTAAAAGATATTCTTAATTTAAAGAAAAAAGAAAACACATGAAAACTGAGACGAAATGACGGAAGAGAGAAGGGTGGATGTGAAGTCAAGAAAACAAGTAAAAATGAAGAATATGGAAAAGAGATATTGAAAAGAAAAAGCACACATGTCTACGACTTGTTTATTGACAATGTTTGGGGTATCAGAGCTCTTGTTTCAGGAATAAGATTCCCATTTCTTCGAGTAATGCCGTGCAGTACTGAAAAATAACAACAAACAGTTTTTCTGCATTGCTATTATATATCCCAGAGGTTCTCGTGGAACTTTTGTGAAATCTCATCCAATTTTTTACTGGAAAATTGGGTACGGAGTTATCGTTGAAATTTGATCAATTTAAGACTGAAAAAGAGGGAGATAAGATTATCGTGGGAAATTTGTGAAATCATGACTGAAAAAAAAACGGGACTGGATTATCGTGGGTATTTTGCCAATTTATAATTGAAAAAAACGAGGATCGTAGTTATTGAAGGACGTTTGCGAAATTATGACTGAAAAAAAGAAAAGAAAAAAAGAAAAAAAAGAAAAGAAAACGGAGCCTGTGTTATCGGTGGAATTTTGTCAATTTTTGAATGAAAAAACAGAGACCGGAATTATATTGGGAATTTGGTGAAATTGTGACTCAAAAAACAGTATTGGTGTTATCGGGGAAATTTTGTTAATTTATGACTAAAAAAAATGGACTGGGATTATCGTAGGAATGACAGACTAATCGGATGCTGAAGGTGAGGAGAAGTTGATAATGCACTCGTGAGAAGCATCTTTTTAAAATAGTATCTGGATGTTTGTAGAGAAATTTTATGCAAGCCTTAGTTAAGGCACAAGACTATTAATATGCAATCAGCTCAGATTTGTATGGTACAACGCCGCATATAATATAATAAATTCAATGAAGGTAGAATCCAATTCAGCTGTAATAGGTTTTTGTGAAACTGACTTACTAATCACGTCTTTTTCCTTTTTTACGGCGAAGTAATGGATAGCGGCTCGGATTGAGGAATCGGAGAGTCGAGTTCGAATTCCAGTCGAATCCATTACATTCATTTACGTGCTAATACCCCTGAGAAAGGTATGAATCCTCATCTTCTTTCCCCAGCTATGGATAAATAGCAGGACAGACGGGGTTCTGTAGCCTTGGATGGCAACTGGTCTATCGCAGAAAGAAATGGCAACC
>OZ010576.1:23637575-23697575 GCA_963932145.1 Acanthosepion lycidas
AAATAAATTATATACTTTTATATTATTATATTAATTATAAAGTATTTTTTAAAAAGCCAGAGAAAAATAATTAAAATAAAATAAAATAAAAATAAAATTAAAATAAAAAATAAAAAATTCAAGACTAATCGTACTACTAGTAAATGACAAATATTAGGTTGGTGCAAAAATAATGACGTAATAATGTCGTTTTTTGGCGTTAAAAAACGACATTACGTCAAAAAACGACATTATTACGTCATTATTTTTGCACCAACCTAATATTAACCAATATAATACCTAAAACTGGAATAAATTAATGATATTGAAATGATAATAAACATAAGAAGATTGATTCTAGGCTTAAGAAATTTAGCAATATTGTAAAGTTAATTCCTTTATGTGCTGATAACTTATCGCTGCATCTTTGATTCAACAAAATGTCACTATTTGAGAACTTAATTATTTCCATTTTCTCCTGTAGACAGAGGAAACATGGTTCATTCAAAGACTTAGAGATTCTAGCTAGTTTTAGAATTTTCCGTTTAACTTTAGGTGTTTTCGTCTTTCAATTTCCCAAAATATTTAGAAAGTCAAGTCATATTTCGTTTATCTGCATTATTAAAGGATGAGAGATGGTTATAGAAACGTTTTATTTTTTTTAAATTCATTCATTGTACTTTCAACGTAAATTCGTTCGGAAATTCTGGGATTTTCAACTGATGTAATAAAACACATATACACAAGGGATTTTATTAAACATCTGTTAGATAACGGGCATTGGTTGGGGTTTATACAATTACATAGCTTATTTATAGGAGACAAATTAAGATCAGCATTAGTATTACGGTTATTATTGTTATATAAATTCAATATTTTATTGTTATGTCATTTATTCTCTCTCTCTCTCTCTCTATATATATATATATATATATATATATATATATATATTGTGTCATTTGAATCACTTCCTCCATAGCCTGCCTGACATTTCGGCTAAACTTTGCTCTTGTATATAAATAGTTATTACAAAATGAAATCCTTGCTAATGTCCCACAGAGGACGAAACGGGTTGGCTAAGGTAAGTTTTTCTTCTGTCTTTATTCATATTGTCCTTTTCAGATATATTCTATCTGAGATTTTCACACACACGCACACGCACACACACACAGAGTACAGTGCAAAAGTCTGAAGTCACCCCCAGAATTAGGATCGGTTGAACTTGACAGAAGAGTGAAAAATAAGGAAAAAAATCTCTTAGAGTCATTGAAAAAAAGAATAGAATCAATTACCAAATTTATACTTTGGGAAACTTTTGCAACGAATGCCAAAAAATTGTGCTGCAGTACTCAAGGCTAAAGGTGGATATTTTGACGAGAGCAAAATAAGACTTACAGAACCTGGTATTCCCAAGTGATCATCCCTTTAGGTACTGAAGTTGCTTAACTTGAGTTATTGTACGGGAACCTGTGTTTCAATGTGATGTGGCCGTACTTCAAAGGCAGTAATAGTTAGTAAGATAGTCACAGAGATCATTATAATATAGCGAGTTCAATCTTCATTGGAGGCCTCACACTTGTGACTTTCTGTCAGATAAAACACAGGTTTGCAAATATGAAGTGATAAATAAAAATTCGGTGCTTCTATTTAAAGCAGTGATCTTTATGAGAAGATTAATCACAGATATATCTCGGAAAAAAATGTATGAATTGACAGATTTCTAAATTTTAGCTTAATTTCGCTCAGAATTGCACGATATGATGAACATCCCTACTGTTGAAATAGTGGAGAATAAAACATTGTTAGTCACTTACTCATGACTGTAGGCTGAGATTTAACAAAAATCTGGAAGACATTTACGCCAGACATTCTTTCCCATAGCAATATGATGCTTATGTCCTGGATTTGGGTCTCTTAATGAATATACGACACTCATGTCTGGGAGTTGTACCTATCGAAACAAGGAAGAAAAATAGCCGATTTCTTTTTGGGGGACGTTTCAAATAGTAAGATTCTCGGAGGTACTTCTCGCGTCTGGAGACTGGATCCTCAAGAGCTGAGTAGATTAATAAGTATAAATCAGCTTAAAATTCAGTTTTATTATGGGATTAATCCGTATGTCCACTGGAAAGGAACGAGACACAAGATCGAGTTTAAAGTTGGGACCCAGTGTACACAGGCTGGATAATTTTTAGGATGCTTCAGACACCTAGTAATAATCATAGTCTTCCTCCTGAGGAAGAGGTAAAGATTGGTGGTGACTGTCAACTAAGACTGAAATAATATTAAAACTAGAAAAAGAAATGTAGGCTTAGCACTTACTTGTACACATACATCGTACATGGTGTGGCACAACGTCAAATCTACAGTTGGAGCATACGCGTACATGAAATAAGTGTAAAAATTGCTGAAGCCCCTTTGGAACTTTTCATTTGGGGATCCCTGATTTTCTCTAGATAGAGAGACAAAACTGCCTTCTTGGGTTGCGTTTATATTACTCATACCCAAACCTAAAAATGGTGGATTCTGACATTATATATTCTGGAAAAAAACTTTTAATAACGAGGTAATTATCTCTTGAGTCTCCGAACGATTTTTTCATGTGCTTTTGTCTTTTATTATTAGATTCTGTTAGCTGTCTTTTTTTTCCTGTATTGCTTTTCTTTTTCTCAGGTTTATAGCATATTAGACAAAATATCCGAGAGTATAGAAAAGTCTCTCTCTCTCTCTCTCTCCCTCTCTCTCTCTCAACAACCATCTGCGAATATCTCTGTGATTGGTAAGTGTCTTAATCTTTCTAATTCTTCTAATATTGCCGTTAGTCCGACTTTCAATTGTTTTTTGTCTGTTGATATTTCTTTGGATTCATTCATCAGACATGAACCCCCGCATTCACAAATTCTTTTTCTGTTACCAATGTACCGATTAGAATTCATTTCACGATTTTCCTTCTAATACCACCTGTAAAGAACCCTTTAATTAACCTATTGAAATTTGTGCCACTGATGTTTCTCATGAAGGGAAAGTCGGCATCAATACTTTTGTGCTATCTCGTGAAACCAGAAGCCTCTCCTTGTTTCACCCTTTCAGTCGCTATTGCTCACATGAATCATTTTTTCCCGCCCGTCATAAGTACGACGATAAACTACATCCGGCAGCAAGACCTCTGACCAGGAAGTTTTGAAGAACATGGAACCACGCTTAATTGCTGTTGTTCTCATATTCCCCCTGACCAGGGGTGTTACGGCTCCAGCTATGGGCAAATACTGAAACTCAAACAAAATTAGAACAGTATGAAGATATATAAATATATTTTCATAGCAAAAATACTAGCAATACGTTTTCATAGTAAAAAAAAAGTTACCAGAAATAAAATTTTGTAAAATAAAAAAAAAATACAAGCGTTCCATTTTTGTATTTGTTGTAACCTATGGAAGGTCACTGAATAAAATAATCACACGAAGGTTGGTAATGAACGATAATATTTAGGACACGAACAGCACATATATGATTCGTCAGCAGCGCGTTGAAGAAGTAGTCAACTGCTAGAAGTGAGTCAAGTGAATTCCACAATGAATCTCCAACTGCAGAATATCTACTAACCGCGCCGCGCGGTCAGATGTGGCGCAAAGCCGAATTCAATGTGGGGTATCCGAGCTCGTAGGCTCAGCTCCAAATTCCCGGAGACCCAGTATAAAACGGAGTCGGGTAGCAGTTTCCCGAGACGAGATTCTGCCCTTCGACATAGCCTCATCTGTGGATCCTCTCTGCCCGGCAGCAAAGAGTTTGACCAGCACAGCTGGAGACGAATCTCCAACTGCTGACCAACATACAGTATTTACTATTGTATTTATGTGAATGGGGGGACATATCCATTACCGTCCGTAGGTATGCTACAAGAGTATTCAATTGTGAAAGTAGATTAAAATATATTTTTTATTGCTTCAAATCTCCCAAGAAAATTAAATTTCGGCATTAAATGACCCATAAGGAGTTAATATGCAGTTAAACAAACTATAAACTTTTACCTTTTCCGGATATATTCTTCTTCTTCTTCTTCTTCTTCTTCTTCTTCTTCTTCTAATCTCTTCTTCTTCTTCTTCTTCTTCTATGTACCGTATCTCTTCAGGAAGTTGGCGAAAATAGCTCTCCACAATGTCCTATAATTTGTAGCTCTTAATAAATTTTATCTGTTTGCTATCCATTCACTCCAGCTCCCCAGGTAGGTTATGCGTTACTTTCCTTTGTCGCTCTTGCCTCCGGTCAACCCTATATACCATGGGGATATTTCTATTTACAAAAGACGCCTTTTTGTGTCCCATCGTAAACATGTCCTCAATGAAGTTAAGATTTTACTTGTTGCTAAAATGAGACACCGTATACTTTCACACAAATTTGGTTCTCGTGACTGCTGTCATCTCTTTAATAGTAAGTCCTCGATCTCTCCTCTGTTCACTGAATTTGAATGTTATAATCTTCTGCTGATAAAGCAGAATGTTTTGCTCGTCAATTCTGTTCCAATTCTACTCTCGACTTATTTGGATATCTTTGCTTGACTAAGTGACATGTATATAACACTTTCCATGCTTTCTGCTAACGTCTCTAAACTGGATACCCACGAAATACGTCGACTTATTTGTATTGTTGCAATGGTCCTAAGGAAATGTGCCCCTCAACTGGCTCCTGTTCTATCTAAGCTTTACAAAAGACACCTTGCTGTTTCTCGTTTTCCAGGTTGGAAATCTGTCGTTGTTGTTTTTCATGCGAACCGTCTGATCCTCCTAATTATCAACCTCTTAGTCTTCGACCTCATTTGTTAGTAGAGGCTCTAATCAACTAATTTGTTAGTAGAGGCTCTAATCAACTCTGAATTGGTTAAGCAACTCATATCGCAGGGTTTTATTTCAGATAAACAATATGGCTTCCGTTTGTTTAGGCCAACTTCCAATGTTTTAACGGTTATTGCTGTAAGAGTCTGTCAAACTTTAGATAAGAATAGTGTAGTTCCATCTGTTGCCCTACATATCTCGCAAGCGTTTGTCAAGGCTAATCTTCTTCCCAAGTTGAAGCATTGTGGTGTTTCTGATCGATTTTTTTATTCAACTCTTCTTATCAAATCACGAAATAAATGTAGTCTTGAACGGACACCCTTCTAGATCTTTTTGCATTAATGCGGTGTTCCACAAGGTTCTATCATTAAATCAACTTTGTTCTTAATATTCATCAACGACTTTACCGCTGTGATCAGTTCTCAACGCAGTAGTATCTATGTTGGTGACACAAGTATTTAGTCTTGTCTCTCGCTAGGTAGGGTAAAGTTAAACTCGCGGCTTATCTCGAAAATGACCTTTAATATGTTATTAACTGGGGCAAAAAATGGCTTGTTAATTGTAACGCCCCCGAAACAAAACTGCACTTTTTAATTGTCTAAGAGAATCTTTTTGCCTTTCATCAGCATGGCTGATACTAACCTCCAGTAGAGTATCTCATTGCGCCTTCTCGATCTGATGATTTCTATTGATATGAAGTAGTTTACTGCTACCACATCTCGTCTGATGTTTCCGATTATTCAGAATTTAAACGCATTTCTAGATTATGACTTAGGTCTCATGATTTTACTTTTTAAAGGGACAAGTGTAAGCGTAAGTTCTATGCTAACGGTTTCTTTTCTCGCACTTCTTGTTTGCTGAACTCTCTTTTGGTTTCTTGATTTCCTGTCAACAACGATCTTAAATAATTTAAATGTAACATCAATCGTGATCTTTTGTCTACGTGTATCCTTATCTTTTAATGTCATTTCTCTGATCAACATGTTCTCTGCTTCATGCATTCTCAGCAATCCATCAGGCGTCTGTGTGGCTTTATTGCCTTTCTTGGGGGTGAAATGATTAAAAATATATCTACCCACATGTGTCTTATATCTTGTTTAAATTAGCGCTTCTTACTGAATGCAGATATCTAATTTACATACCCAACTTTAAAAAACAATTTTAAAAAAATATCTTTTTTGTTATTCATTTTCAGTCTGTCGCCTGCGATCGTTATCAATAAGCGAATGTTTTTTTTTTTAATAGCTTTTATAATTACGTTGTCTGGCTACGTCGACGTACAAGCTTGTCTAGTTAAACCAGTTACGATCTGGGTAGGGAGTTTTATCTTCACAGAGAGCTCCATACTTGTGGCCTTATACCACATCAAATCTCCACTTAATAAATTATTATGATTATATTACTTCGTTATTCAGTTATAGCAATAAAAAAAATAGGAGTAAAGGGAAGAGTCAGTAATGTATAAAGAAAATGTTTATATTTTTTGTTAGTATTTATTGAAAATCTCACAAACATTATGGCTTATGGCCGTATCACGTTGTAACATCTGTTCCTGTACGATTACCGAAGTTAAGCAACGTAGATCATGTTTTGTACCTAGATGGTTGACCGTATCCGAATATCAGATGCTGTAAGCTTGGATGTATGGATGGTGTAATGGATAATAGCTCGGAAATATTAATTGAAGGGCCGAGTTCTAATTCCAGTTCCGTTCGTTATATTAACTTACGTACAAATACCCATGGAAGAGGTATAAATGGACATCTTTCTCCAGCTATGGGTTAATTAGTAAGACTTGTATCACTAGACCATTATTATCTAAAAAAAATCTTAGAATCTAAAAATATTTTTTGCCTTTAAATAACTTGAAAAGAGCTGATAAACCGTAGAAAATGAATCAGTCAATCAACATTGTAAATCATAATATATAACATGTCGTATGCAAAATAAACCACGACCAAAAATGTTAAAAACTGTTTTGATTATTTTATTTTAATTATGACAATCAGAGACGGATATGCAATGTTACTGGCCTTGATCTGGCATCTCGTCTACAGTCACTCTTTTACAGACGTATCGTTTCCTTCCTCTGTCTTTTCTACAAATACTTTCACGGTAACTGCTCCAACGAATTACTTTCGCTAGTTCCCAGACTTTATGAATTTAAACGTGCAACTAGGCTGGCAACGAGATCCCACCCTTTCATCGTCGAAACTGTTAAATGTAACCATCCAATAGCGTCATATCTCGCGCCTCCCTCCTGTGGAATTCTCTTCCTATTACTTGTTTCCTTGATAGCTATAATCTGCAACTATTTAAATGTAATGTCAATCGACATCTCCAGATGCCTTGATCTATTTCCCGTCCTCCTCTTCATCCTTTCCTCTATTACGCCTCTTTACTCTTGCTCCCACTCTCTGTAACGCCTTGCGTGCTAGTGCTACTCCAGCCTTGCTTGGGGTGAAATGCTTAAAAAAACAATTAAAAAAAATAAACGACAATGCTGTTAATACAATTTTACGATTTCAGCATATGTTTTAACCAAACAAACGACTGGGACGGACAACAGAGCAAAGGCAAAGGGCGTGGTTCAACAATGCCAGGTATTATTGCAAGTATTTAAAATATTTACAACCCTAAAGGAGGCTTCAGGTACAACATCGCCATTCAGTGTACTTGAGGTCGTGATAGAGAGACATAAGCTTTATCATTGAACTGCGAGACTCATCCTCTTTATCGTCATCAGTCCCCTGCGTAAGTGTAGGTTGTAGGGTCGTTACAAAGTTGAGTACATGACTATTTCCCTTCACATATCTGGGTTGAGGGCCAGTGTAGTATTTATTCTAGTCATGGGTCAGTAGACTTGGCGGAGCCCATTTCTTTACAACTTGGAGACTCGCTTTGGTCACAGACACGTAGCTACTGATTCTATCTAAGGAATTCGCCGACCTGGCCTTTGATTTCAGTCTAAGAAGCTCTTCGTCCAGCGATGCCTTGTCCTCACCACACTGGCAGGATACATAGCTATAGAGACGAGTTTGTTAATAATCTATCTAGGACGAATGCCAAATTTAAAAAAAAAATACTTCTTCTTCTTGAAATGGATAAGATTAAACTTTTCTATCACGTTTTCTGGTGAATTTTCTGATTAATTTGCTTTTCTTTCAATCTCCAGTCAATCAAATATTCAAGTAAAAAATTCATTCAAACTTTAAGAGCTAATTTCAATGTTTAACAGCAAAAACAACGAATCAGTTTTGTATTTCTTGCTTTTCATGTCATTAGCAACACAATTGATGCAGATGAAACTTATGGCGCATTAAAAAAAGAAAAGCAATCTGGAAGCATCTTAAAAAAAGTTTTTTTTCCCGCCTTTTCATTCATTATACCAGATGACGTGTCTGCTTCTTTGAATAATGCGAGATCAACTTTTTCTTTTTAAAATTCAAGCATAACGTGTTCTCTCGACATGAATTAATGGCGAGACAAGGAAAAAACAGCATACGCCAAAACAGACAGAAACAAGTGTACCTGAATAGACGAATAAGCACACACACACAATCTCTCTCACACTATCTATCTATCTATCTCTCTCTCTCTCTCTCTCTCTCTCTCTATATATATATATATATATATATATATATATATATATATATATATGACGTCACGCATTATGAAATGGACAAAGTCCGACAATTATTTAAAGACATTTTTATGTTTATACATTGTTTTTATAAATACAAATATTTAAGTAAATGCTCTGTTTTTATAATAAACAGTATTTATAACATTTACCGGCCTGAATGTCCGGGAAATTTTCATAGAAAATATTTGTCTTCCGACAGGAATCGAACCTGTATCCTATACGGAACCGTCATTTAGCCTGTCGGAGGACGAATATTTTCTATAAAAATTTCTCGGACATCCAGGCCGCTAAACGTTATAAATGCCGTTTATTATAAAACAGAGAATGAATTTACTTAAATATTTGTATGTATAAAAAGAATGTATAAACATAAATATATATATATATATATATAATTTTATTTATCTATTTATTTATCTATTTATTTATCTATCTCATTTTCTTTCACTCTCAGTAACCCCTTGTGTCTTAGTGGCATTATCGCTTTATCGATGCTGTAAAGTCCCCGATTTAACCCATTTTCACAATTCTGGTGAAATGAGGAATCATGGGATGTTTTTGAAGAGTTTCTCAAGCCATTAATCATTTTTGGTCGCAATGCAAAACAGATGGCGTTGTTTTCTTCTTACCTTTTTTGACTTGAGGATTTCTGGAAGGTCTCCACGATCTAAATGTTTGATGGTGACATTTTCAGTCCTAGTGACAGTTCTAAAGGTGAAACCCCTTAATGTCCGGCGTTGGTCGGTCGCAGCTGCACTGCCAACCATAAGAGGCTATCAGCGATCGTCCGAGTGGAGCCAATACGAAACGAACTAGTTCTGAATACAAGCACTTACGAAATTTCTGTCAACAGAGGCGATATATATATTAGCATTCAAAATAGAGTTAGTAATAGTTATATACATTGACAAATATCATGTGCGTCTTGCACATTTTACTCGTATGCAAATATACTGACAATTAAAGAAATCCAGTAAAATGGTATTCTCTATTCGTCTGTCATGAAAGTCTGTTCAAAATCCTAATTTTTACTCGAATGTGAATACCAAGAAATGTGTTTGAGATAAGTTAGTAGTCGTTTCAGCGAATTAAAAAAAAATCTCATCTATATATGATGTTTTTTAAGTATATCTTAGATGTGGAACAAGGACAAAAGTAGAAGGCACCTAGTAAGTATCGAACTCACTATTCAGTCGTAATTGATCCAGTGAAAGAAACTCGCTAACCATTACATCACGTCGAAGTGCCAAAACTTATTAGTTTACAGGGTGCGATGGATAAATTGTCGTCTAAATGACGCAAAAATGAAAATAACACCAACATCTCATTTTAACAAATATATTTAGCAAAATTACGCAAAAATAAGAGTAAATTTATTCAATAAAATCGCCATTGTCTTCAAACACGGCCTCTGGATTACTTCGGAATTTCCTGCAACTCTTCTGGATGGTCTCCTTGTGTGGCGTGGGGCAGGGTCCTGTTGCCAGATATAGGGTCTTCCATCAGCCACCCTCTTGACACAGGGCAGCCCTACCTCCCCAAGGCTCTTGATGTAGGCCTCCCTGTTGAGTCTGATGCACTTAACAACAAATTCGGGAGTTCTTTTCTTATCAGAATGATCAGAGTGAGTTTTCCAAGCTGCCGTACCTTCATAATCACCATTAAACTCATCCAACTCTTTCCGAATCCTTTGCGCGAAGGTCAAGCAGTACAACATGCCGTTTCCAAACTTCTAGAGGATTGAATTACGTCATTGTGCTCTTTTTCTCACAGACCTTGTTCTCTTTACTACTGTGCAGTTGAAAAAAATCAAAAACAAATAACGCGTATGCGCAAAATATTTTCAAAAGTATAAAATGGCGTCAATTTACCCATCGCACCCTGTATATATTGCAATATATATATATATATATATATATATATATATATATATATATATATATATATAAGAAAAAAAATCAATGAACCCAAATAAATAAAGTAAATAATAAACAAATTGGCAAACCATTATGACCAAAATATTAGTTAGACTTAAAAAATCAAACCAAAAATCGGACGAAAAAATAAATAGCTATAACTGTTATATAACGATAAAAAATACAACGTCACTTAAAAATCGAAAACCGAAAAGAGAAAATATACAGTATAACAAATAAATAATAACAAGTAAAATAAATTGACCTAAATTCATCCAAACAAACAAACAAACTAACAAATTGATCCCGATAAACTAACCGTTAGAAAAAACAAATAAAGATAATCCAATCCAAATAAATACATGAAGTAATAAACAAATTAAAAACTGTTCCCGCCAAAATAATAGTTAGAATAAACTACAACAATCAACCCCAAAATTGAATAAATAGCTTTAAATATCTTCCCAAACCAAAACAAAACTATTAAATAAGCGATATAAACAAATTTTTACTGCGTTAATAAAAACACCGATTAAAATAACAATAAAAAATAAATAAATAAATAAATAAATAAATAAGATAAGAAAAAAAAATAGTAAAAATAAATAAGAACAAACAAAATAATTTAACCCAAATAAATAAATAAACAACTAAACGACTTCCGGTAAAATAACCACCAAAATAGACTACCCACAATGCACCACTGACCCGTATATATATAAATAGCCGAGAAAAATAACAGCACTCGTGACTTGACGATTGCATCTAGCATGAAACAGACTGTCGCCTCTAAGTGTTGATTTCTATGTTCACTTATATATATATATATATATATATATATATATATATATATGACCGGTAAAAACAGAGAGAAAGTGAGAGAGAGAGAGAGAGAGAGAGAGAGAGAGAAGATGAGAGAAGAGGGAGAGCAGATAATGAGCAGAGAGAGAGAAGAAAATCGACAGATGGAAGGGAAAGGAGAAAATCAGCTAACAAAGAAAGACAGACAAGCAGAAAGAGAGAAAGAAAGGGGAAAGAGAGGGAGAGAAAGAGAGAGAGAGAGGAGAAGAAGAAGAAGTAAAAGAGAAAATCGGTTAAATGAGAGAAAGGCACACGCAGAGACAAACAGACAGGCAGACAAAGTGAGGGGGAGTGTGAGAGAAGAAAAGAAGAATATAAAAACATGAGAAAGTTCGTTGAGAAACGAAAATGAGTCAAAATTTCACTTTACCGCCCAATCATTATTCATTGGCCGGCATGTAAAAGAAGTTACTTATATAACAACAGATACAGAAGCGTACATACCAAAAGAGTATCTTACCATCCCTTTGTTCCGTATATAAGACGAAACAAGTCTGATATAGCAAATAACATATATCAACGTAATAAACAAGCCCTTATTCATCTTATTGTTGTAGAGGCACGGCAAAATGGCAAATTATCTACACTGGTGACATTGCAAGGGACATGGTAGATAGTTGGAAAATAGGCCACATTGGCTTTGCAAGTAACTTGTGGGACACCGCTATCGATATCCTGTGACTATGAAACACAGAGTCAAGAAGAGTACCAGTTGTCAATGGAGCACTGGCACTATGCTGGTTACTGCTACAGACTTATACATATAATCAGGTTAATATAAGAAAACTCAAAAAATCGCACTTTAGATATTTTGTACACCTGCCTTCTCAAGAAAGAGAGCGTGTGTGTGAGAGAGAGAGAGAGAGAGAGAGAGAGAGAGAGAGAGAAAGAAAAGAATAGAAAGAAAGAGAGAGAAAGGGATAGAGATAGAGAGGAAGGGTTGTTATTGGTTGATTGATTTGTTTTTTACGGATTATCAAACTTTTGCGGGTTAAAAAATATTTTTAGATGGTAAGAGTTTTTGGATATAATAATGATTTACTGATACACGTTCTACTAATTAACCCATAGATAGGGGAAAGTAGTAGATTGATGCCTTTTCCAAGGTTAATTGCACGTAAGTGAATATAACGAATACGTGTAAATAGAACCCGGTTCTTCCATTTCTAATTCAGAGCCGTTATCTATTACACCATCCGCTCATCCAAGATTACAGCATCTGGTATCCCCAAGCGGTCACCCATCTAGGTACTGACTAGGCTCAATGTCGCTTAACCGGTGCCTAAATGTGATATAACCGTAAACTTGTATGGGAGAAGGAAATGAAGAATGAAAAGAAAAACCCAGGAAAAAAAAATAGAAAAGAGGAAAGTGTGTATGACAGAAAAGTTAGGAAAAAAAAGAATGAAAAAAAAAAAGAAAAGAAATGAGAAAAGAGAAAAAGAAATATTTTTACTCTGAAAGTGATCCTTTGTCTTAGCAGAACGGATTCTTTCTAAACTTTGACATTTTCTTTGAAAAAGAAGAAATAAACAAAATATAGAAGAAAAATGACTGAATTACAAAATCAAAAATTAGTCGAAATCATAAATACTAAAATTGACTACAATTTTTATTTTTTCCAAAAAGAAAAAAAAAAGTTTCCTCTTTCTTTTGTTCAGAAACAATTTTTCCTCTTCTAATGTCGATCAAACGTTCATCTTCTCCCACTATCAGATCACGTCGCTTCACGTCACCTCACGTCAAATCCCGTTGCCGCCCTCTACCTTTGGATCCCATTTGACACTCGGATCTCATTTGATCCAACATACTTGCAGCCAAATATTTTTCTTCATTAATTTTTTAAATTTCTTAAAAAGCAGCATCACCCCCGTACTCCAAATTTCTTCAAAACTAAAACAGCACGAACCAAACTGAAAATAGGGGGCGAGGAGGAGGTTTAAGCGGAATCTGAAATGATATTTGAATACTGACGAGCAAATGTCTCAGAAAATAAGAAAAAATAAAAATAAAAATTCTAAAAAGTAAAGAAATAAAAAAAAAACAATGAGAGGAAAAAAAAAAAGAAGAAAAAGATGCAGTTGAGATTCGAACCCCCTGAAAATTTCGCTGCTGCATTCAGAAATTTCCTCGTCCTTCTGCCTTTCGGAAAACCATTGAATTTTTTTGCCCATGAGCGAATCACCTCCGGATGGCGGCAACCTGTATCCAATTCTGTCCACCTGTGTCATTTTAGATGCATATTTCAGTTTACCCTTTCAGTTTTGAGCTAAGACCTGAAATGAGAAGTATTGATCTCTCCAGGAGTTCCATACCAGACATTTTGTCACTCTCATCTCCTTTTGTGATCCGCCATTTTTCTTTTCTCCTGCCGCCTTTACGGCTTTATAACCTTCAGTTTATTCAAGTTTGTTTTCTCGACTTTCATAATATTCAGTAATTTCGCTGCTATTATTTTATTTGCGTTCCTACAGGTTTTTTTTCGTGTTTTCACCTTTTCCTGCAAGTCCTAATTGTTTCTCATTTCATCTTTCTATGACGTCCGTCTATCCTGTCTGCTTGCATTCATTTTTTTCTTTATTTATCTGTCCTTCCGTTTGATTTCTCATTGACTCTTTCTGTGACGTTTTTCTTTGCCCTACAATTCATTTTTCTTTCTATTACCTTTTCTGATGGTTTGATTTCATATTTCTGTAATTTCTTTCCTGTCTCTTCCTAGTCTCTTCTATTTTCTTTCTTCTAGCCAAAGTTTCGTTTCTTATTTAATGTTTCTAGAAAGGACATACTTCTTTCCATGAAGATCATCCTTTTCTTCTTTCTTATCTTTGTTGTCTCCTAATTTACATTTTTGTGGTGTCCATCTTCCCAGATAATGATTTATCCTCTTTTTATACTATACTTTTTTTTATCTCCTTTTTTTCTGTAAAATTCGATTTTTTTGCCTGTTCATGTTAATTTCTTTTTTTAAGAAAACATTTTCTCTTTCATTCCACCTATCACTGACGTCCTTCTCATGACCAGTGCCTACTACCATCGAAGCTCCCGACCAGATTGGGAGCCTCTGGCAGAGATTGGTGACTCTCCGTATCTTATCAACATTTACTTTTTGCTACCTACATTTGCACACGTTGCAAATTAAATTAAGCACAACTATTAGAAGATGAAAACTTTTCGCGAATTTTAATGTCATTCTGGGTTCTTTTTTTTTTCGTCTAAATCCATGGATTTATTTTGCTTATGCTAAGTCATCGATCATTTCTTTCTTTCTTTATTTCTTTCTCTCGTTTCATTTTCTGTGGCACTTATTTCTCCTCTCTTCAATTATTTTCCCGTTTTCTCTGTTATTTCAAATTTTCCTGATGTATACCCTTCTTTCCAGTTATCAATCGATTCTTTCATCATTCTATGACGCCATTTTGCTGCTTACTCTCATGCATTTCTTTTCCTTATCTATCTTTCCTTTTTTCTCTGATTTCATTTTCCCCTCATTTCTTTCATCTATTTTCTCACTATTTCATTTCTTTCTCCGCTACAACCATGTAAAGTAAATGTATCATTTTGCCTGAAAATTTGGCTAGAAGCATGATATACATGTGGGGCAGTTTGCATAATATTTCATCGTAAAGCCTTTAAATAAAAACCTATTTATTGATAAGTATGTGGTCTAATCTGCGTGAAAATTAATTTGATAATTAGTTAGAAAACTCTACTTTAAACATTGTCTACATGCGAGATAAACATGACATACATTTTGGTTCAGAAGTCGGGTATAATAGAAAAAATCTGAGAAATACCTGATAAAAATTAAAAAAAAACAATAACTTTCTGTTGCGATTGTAATGACATGTATAGCAGTCTGCCTGAAACTCTTGATGCTGTGACCCTCTGGCTCTAGTTTTGGGCAAAAACTTCATGAGGAATTGAGACATTCTATCTCAAACTTCGAGCACAAGCATGATATACAATTGATAGACTGAAAGGTTCATAGTATGACTATGAAGGAGCTGTGAAATCATGCAAGCATTAATTTCAACTCTTCTTATTAATAAAGATACTGTTTATTTCCAGGTAAACTGGCATCCTGACTGTACAAAGTAGACTGTTCATCCTGCTGTTTACCTGGAAAAATATTAGAGTTAATAAGAAGACAAGTTGAAAAGAATGCATGCAAGATTTCACAGTTCTAGCATCACTCCTTCATAGGGGCTGTTTTCTTTCATCTGACGCTCGTAATCAAAAAAGGGGCTTTGATATTTTAGAATAAACAAATTAATCTCATATTCCTGTCCAAAAAAAAGAAGAACTTTCAAGAATGTCTCATAACGGAATAGTTGCAGTTGGATTTTCATTTTTCCGTTTGCTTTTAGGTAACAACACGCTAAGTGGTATTTTATTTCCCGGATTTCCAATGCTAGCATGTTAATTGGAACCGTTCTCCTTGAATTTTGGGTACCAGCAAGTTAAGTAAATTGATGTATTCACCGCAAACTTGGTGTACCGGTGTCTTAAGTAAGTGGAGTCGTTTTCCTAAAATTTTGGATGCCAGCGCGTTAAACATGTCGGACTGCTTTCTACGAGTTTCAGGTACTAGTGCGCTAAGCAAGTGGTACTGTTCGTTTCAAATTTAAATCATGCATTAAACTACAAGCTTGATAATAAAAAAGGTACATACTGTCTTAAACTTTGGAGACAAACTCGATAACAATAGAAAAATATGCATCGCACTTAATGTTTACTACATACATATTGTAAGTTGAGAAAAAAAATATTCCCAGTAACCTCTCACATTTGTTTAAGAGATTTATTTATATTTGGGATTTATTTACAGAAATAAGAATATGAATAGAATAGATTAGAATAAGTAAATAACTATAAATAAATGCTGGTTTTCAACAATCCACATTGTTTCCTCCAACAAATACACTCTAGACAATCGATTAAATTGTTGGTAAACGCATGTGGTTAGCCAGATAATTATGTTAAGTTATAATCGAAAAATTGGAAAATCGCTATGTTAGACGATTTGGGATTGTCTCCCTGTGGGATGGACGTAATTGACTGATAGCGTAGGTAAAAACCTAGACATTGTATATTTTACTAAAAGGTAACTTATTCGTATGTACAACACATTTTGCGGCTAGACATTTAAAATTTTATCCTTAATTCAGTTCGAAATAGAAAAGTCAGGCTGATATTTTTCTTTCCACGTTTATAAATTATGCAAACATTTTGTGTTCTTCCAAACATTTTATTCGTTCTCAAATATCATCCTTATCAGCAACCAATACAACATGTTTTCTGACAGAGTCACTTCCTTGCCGAAGAGTTTTCGACTTCTGAAAATTTTGGTCCTATAACCCCCCCCCCCCAAAAAAAAAACATGAACGGGTGACATCAGAGGAAATAAGATTTTTTTCTAAATGTTCATATGAAACTGGTTCGTCAGGTGAGATTTCGGGATTATAATCTTGAAATTACTGAATTATCGGAAAATTTACCTATTCCAAATATAAACGTTTATTTAATTCTTGTCGAATGATAATGGCACAATCTTAATGAACCATAAAGTTAACTAACTCGAAAAGGAATTAAATAATTTCAAAATTTCGATATTTCGCTGAAATTCGACGGCATTCGTCATTTTCTTTCTATTAACATTTTCGTAAAGTAAAAGACAAAATTCTTAATCCACATTGTCTAGATTGAAAGTTTTGAACTCAGTATGTAAGTTTCAGAAAGATGAACATTTCAAAGAGAAGTACATTTCAGAAAGACGAACATTTCAGAAAGGAGTGCATTTCAGAAAGGAGTGCATTTTAGAAAGAAGTACATTTTAATATACAACTTCCCACATAACTCACCTGTTTGTACGGTAATTTATCACTTTTGTTTTTACCGCGTAAAACTTTGTCAGGATTTGATTTGTGTACATTGACTGTTCAGTTGTAACTCTACATGAACTTATTTCACCCCCGAAAACATCTGCTATGTCAGAGAAAAGAATTTCCTCAACTTGTCTCGGTTTAAACGTAACGCTATTTTAAAGTTCTTCTTCCTCTGGCACAAGTTGACCGTTCTTAGCAGTAAGAGGAATATGTGATGAGCATAGTGAAACTAATGTGACTATCGCAGACTTTACAAGTTCGCAATTGAATTTAAATTTGGATACTGGTACCGTACAGTACATTGTTTTAAATTTCTTGTAAACAAGGGCCAACAAGGAGCTTTTTAATATGCTTACCCTTATCATTCTTTTATCAAATATAGGACTCCAGTAATTATTATTGTTATTATTATGTTGTTATTATTATTTCTTTTGATTTCTGGTGTAAACACATTTCTTTCCGGATCCCACGCTGAGACCTAAATTTAGAAACAACATCATGACATTTTCCACTGCCCAATTAAAAAAAAAACACACACACACACATATATTTTACATAGATAAAGCCCTTCATAAGGGGTGAGCTGCATTCGTGTTGTTGTTGTTGTTGTTGTTGTTGTTCTTCTTCTTCTTCTTCTTCTTCTTCTTCTTCTCATTATTATTATTATTATTATTATTATTATTATTATTATTATTATTATTATTATTATTATTTCCTTCGATTTCTGTTGTATACACATTTCCTTCCGGGTCTCAACCAGAGAACAAAGCTCAGAAATATCTTCATGATGTTTTCCACTGATCATTTTTGTAAAAGAAAAAAACATTTTAAGATCACGCATATTTTGCATAGATAAAGCTCTTCGTAATATGTGAGATATACAGGGAGTGGGAGGTATAGTAAAAAGGAAAACAACGCTAAGAGCTGCAAAAGTCGTGGATAGCCATGATCGCACACGTCCTGAAGAGACACGATGCATAAAAGCAAAATAATTCCAGTTCTTATTTGGATTATTGCTTCAGTTGTCATGCACTAAACTTTAGCAATCTTCCCAAGATAGCGTTGAGAGTTTATTAGTGTTCTAATGCTCCCATTAGTATTATTATTGTTATTATTATTATTGTTGTTGTTGTTGCTACTGTTGTTGCTGTTATTGTTGATGCATCACGACCTTCATGTGGTTATACTTCTGTTATTATTATTATTATTATTATTATTATTATTATTATTATTTGCTTTGATTTCTGTTGTATACAGATTTCCTTCCGGGTTCCTACCAGAAATCTAAGCTCAGAAAATGGCTCATGACATTTCCTACTGATAATTTTTATTAAAAATCCATAAGATTAAACGTATTTTCCATAGACAAATCTCTTCGTAATGCGTGAGCCGTAGTTGTGAGTACAATATTTCGTATTTCTTTAAGGTATATGCTGCTAGCAATCATTTCAATGGCTCTGTCAGAACATTTTCCAATCAATCTGAGGGCTCCAAGTACAACTGGAATTATCGATGTCCTCATGTGCCCAATTTTTGAGATTTTCACCTCAAGATCCTTGTATTTTCATAGTGTTTTTGAAGATCTTCAAAGAAAAATTACAATCTTTAGGGACTGCCAAGTTAAAAAAAAAATCACATTCTGTTCTTGTGGTCTCTGATCACAATGCCTGGACGATTAGCTTTGATTGTTCTGTCTGTGTGTATTGTAATGTTCCATAAAATTGTTACGGGCACTGTCTCTGTAACCGGGTCTGGGTGGTGGTCATATCAGTTTCATGTAGTTTCCTTCCCGTATAAGTTGCAGATTATTATTATTATTATTATTATTATTATTATTATTATTATTATTATTATTATTATTATTGTCTTTTTCTCAAAGAGATTTTATACAGTAATTTAACAATCAGGAGCGGTTTATAATAAGTGACATTTCTTCAACTCCATATATCGACAAAACCTTTCTGAGAATTATGGCTACCCAAAGCATTTCAGTTAGAATAACGCTCACAATTTTATCCAACGATTTTAGGATTTTTTTCTGTCAGAGTTCGAAGGGCATCTACAACAACAATAACAACTACATTCTTAAAATACGTGCATACTATCTCAAAGATGTTTCAAATCTTGATAACTTGCCTTCTTGTTCTGTTCTTTGTCAACCATCCGTATGTCCCCTGTCCTTATCGATGGTCCTAAATTGTTTATCTTCCGCCTGAATAGTAATAACGTCTGGTCTTGTTTCAACTACAGTGAAGTTACAGAGCAATTTTACACTATTATTATTATTATTATTATTATTATTATTATTATTATTATTATTATTATTATTTGTGTATGTTATGGTTCCTGCTTTGTATCCTGTAGAACAGGGTCCAAACTATGATCCTTAGGCCCTATAGGAGAATTGTCATAAATAAATACTTGAAAAAAAATCTTCATATGTTTTATATGAGAAGTTGAGACCCCCCCGGTACGGTTATTCTATCTTCAACGGTCACTAATTAAGGCTATAACTTCGCGAAAGATGGTCATGTCTACGTAAGTTGACAACACAATAATATTATTTCTTCAAATGACATCTCTATATTAATACCCTTTTATCTATGTATGGTGTGTGTCACGCTTGATATCACAGATTCCGAGAGGGAAACAGAAAAAGAGAAGGACACAGAGAGTAAAAAAAAAGAAAGGAAGGGACATAGAGAGTGAAAAAAAGAGAGTGTGACATAGAGACAGAGGGAGGGAGCATCGTAGATAACGCTAGCTATTTGTAGTAAGTGGTTAAATCATATTTAGTAACCTAACGACATGCTGAAGACATTTCAGTATCTTTAAGAGAGACTATGTCACTTTTCTTATAATTATCTGGGAATTGTCAAGACTTGAAAAGTACAGAGTGCAGCATTAAAACATTTATTAGTAAACCGATTCCTGCTAGTTATTATTATTATTATTATTATTATTATTATTGTTTGTGTGTTATGTTTCCTGCTTTGTATCCTGTATAACCGTGTTTAAACTATGATCCTTAGACCCTATAGGAGAATTGTCATTTAATTGATAGCACTTTTCTTAGTATATGAGATGTTCTTTGTACGGCGATCTTCTGGGCAACTTGTATCTGCATAGTGTGGAGTATGTGTGGCGGGCGTTGTATGCTCTTTGGTGGTCACGTGCTATGCACGGCCACTTGGCCTTCTGTTTTTAAAAACTTTTAACAGACTCCACTGCTAAATAGTGTAAGATTGATAATGGGCGAATAATATTTAATAAGCAATGCTTCCCTAATTATGAGTTGTGTACGGTTATGTTATTTAAAAAAAAATCTTTGAGTTTGTCTTTAAAATGTAGAAACCGCATTCAGAAATTCACCATTCCAAAACAACAATTATAACTATGGCCAATTCCTATATTCTTTAAACCCTGAAAAACGGACAAAATGTTAGAATGTTGGAAAAACTCAGTAAAAGAGTAATTAAATCTTCCTTGTCGGCCGTTTTCAGTGGCGCGCGCACACACACACACACACACACACACACACACACACACACACACACATATATATATATATATATATATATCAATTCACCCTAAGCAAATCGATAATGCTACTGAAACGCAATGGGCTACTGGGAGTGAAAGAGAATGGTAAGTCTTTTGAAGAAACCAGAAACCTAATCTTAAACAGGAAACAAGGGATAAACCTCTACTCCTGTTCCATAAATTGAGGTGGCGTGTGACCCGGGATATCTATCTATCTATCTATCTATCTATCTATCTATCTATCTATATATATATATATATATATATATATATATATATATATATATATAGAGAGAGAGAGAGAGAGAGAGAGAGAGAGATACATATATATTGTATTTAGTACTATTATATAATGTCAAATATTATATTTTTCATTTGTTGTGCAGGTTTTTCATAATATACTCTGCAAATTTTTCATGATCGAATCTGCAGGATTGAAAAGTTCTTTTTTATATTTCGTTCTCTAATATTGGAATGTGCTGTGTATATTCATGCATATAACATCATATATATATATATATATATATATATATATATATATATATATATATATATATATATATATACATATATATATATATATATATATATATATATATAATCATTATGTCTGTAACACGAGTAAAACTATTGCCTGAAAGTAATCAAGTCAGACATCTCGTAAACAACAGATTTTACCTGTATACGTACACACATACCCTCATGCCAGCACGCAAGGTCACTCATAGTCTTATAGACACAGACATACACATACACCCTCTCCCAACTAATTCGCTCACACACGGGATTATCTTCGATATTCTTTATTTTCAAGTTGAGCTTTGATGAAGAAAATTCAACTTTTCAAAAGATGCTAAGCTAAGGCCTGCCATTTTGTTTGTATTCGTCTGCAACATTCACTTAGTATGTCGGTCATTTCATCCAGTTTATTATAAGTCTTGATTGGATATCGATAACATCTGGGGAATGTCAATACAACGAAATTAATTTAGACGAAAAGAATTCCTTCCGGTTGGAGGAGGCTGAGAATCCCTTGCCACGGAAGCGCATTCCAAAAGTCAAATTAAAACGCTTTAATTTCGTTGGTTGCTGTCCCGTGGCGTATTTCCAGGTTTTTCTTATTCGCAAACTGCAGCAAACTGATTTGATGGAAGCCGACTGAGCACCTGTTGATTAATACCACTTTTCTTTTGTCAGTGTCTCGAGTTGGTTGGATCATACGCAATACGGCTGAGAATTAATCTTTAGAATGTTGAGAGCCAAGCGCGGCTCAGTTTGATCCGTTGATCCAGTCGAATCAGGAAGAAGGCAATCGATGAGAAATCAAATTGGTTTTCTTTAACATCCCCACCTCCATCTAAGAAATTCTGAAAATCAATAATTAATGAAAAAGATAAAAAAGAAAGGGTCAAACAGGTTAAATGGTCGCTCAGGTGTTGAAACACTGAGACCGGCACGCTCCTTAAAATGAAACTAGAAACAAAACATGGAAACACAAAACAGAAATAATGTGAATAGAAACAATCATTTCTTGAAACAAAACACAAAAAAACGCTCAGAAGTTTGTGTATAATAAAAATTGACAAGAAAACAAATTCTTTAGAATATTTCTTTTAATAAGAACAAACATAAATCGAAACACATTCTATTAGAAAGAGTATAAACTGTAAAATTTACCACCATCGAATGACTAAAACTAATTTTACTGTAAAAAATTGATTTACAGAATAAAAAATATAACAACGTGCAATCTTCCTGTGACGATATTCTTTATCGTGTATCCTCAACGATTTCATTTCTTGATTTACTTTCCTCTAGCTTCGTTTCTCGTATGACAACCATCTTTCTTGCTTACTATCATTAATTTCTATATTCTTTCTTTGTCTCTGATTCATCTTTCAGCGACGTCCATCTTTCCTATTTGTAAACATTAGTCTCTTTATTTCTTATTTTGAGTCTCATATTTAATCTTTCTACGACGTCCACCTTTCCTTCTTGGAAACATTCGTCTCTTTATTTCTAATTTTGTGTTTCACGTTTTATCCATCTGCGACGTCCATCTTTCCTGCTTCTAAAAAATTGTCCTCTTTATTTCTTATTTTGTATCTCAAGTTTTATCCTGCTTCGACGTCCATTTTTCCTGCTGTGAAACATTCGTCTCTTCATTTCTTATTTTGTGTCTCAAGTTTTATCCAGTTAGTCCAAATGCCTGCACTCACTTTATAGTCTACCAATAGAAGGTTAACTAATCAGAAGACTCAGAACATTTTATCCGTCGTGTATAAAGGCGGCCATTTTTGTTCACTCTACACGAATGTCCAGTCCAGCTTGTCAGGCGAAGAGAACCAGAAGGCCGAACTATGCTCTGCTACTTTTATCGAAATATCCACTGCTAACCTGAACAACGCTTTCCTACTGTCTTCGAAATATTCATGCTAACCTTTGGATTCTATACTCAAAGACGACCGCCATGATGAATAACAAGAGTTCATCTTTCCTGTTTGTAAACACTTGTCTCTTTAATTCTTATTTTGTGTCTCAAGTTTTATCCTGCTGCGACGTCCATCTTTCCTGTTTGGAAAATTTCGTTTACTTATTTCTAATTTTGTATCTTATATTTAATCTTTTTGCGACGTCCATCGTTCCTGCTTGGAATCGTTCGTCACTTTATTTCTTACTTTCATCTTTCTACATTCTTGCACCACGAATAAATGTAAATGCTACATACGGCATTGACCGTTAACCTCAGTGGCACTGAATGTGACAAGCAAAGAACTTTTGAAAATCATTGAATAACATTAGACATGTTAAATAGTTTGGTTTGTTTTGTTTTACAGCATATCAACCGTAGTGGGTTATTTTTTGCCGACATGATTTTTATTGCTGCTAATATGTTTTTCAAAAATGTATTACTGGTAATGTTTATTTTTCAAAAATGTGTTGCTGGTATAAATTTTTCCAAAAATGTATAGCTTGTATTAAAACCTATTTTTATATTTTCATAGTGTTTTAACCCCTTTCGCAGGTTGGGACCGTAACAGGTATTATCATCCCGGGTCAGGGTGGACCTGAGAACAATTAAGAGGTGGTTCCACGCTCTTAAAATCTTCCTGATCAGAGGCTTTGCTTTTGGATATAGTTTATCGTCTTACCCACGACGACACATGTTAAAGAGCAATAGTTTGTGTGGTAGACGTGTACGTTTTTTCTCACTAGGTGCACCCAAAGTTTGCTGTGGTGAAAAATTAGTTCAGTGGATCAAATAGCAAACTGTAACACAAAATCCGGGGGCGCATTGAAAAATTCAAAGATGGATTCCCAAAAGTTTAACAAAATTATAGGAAATCTTTGAGTTGCTATGTCATATCTAATTTCCTACATGTCAGTCAACGATAGATAATTTCCTCACAGATGATGAAGAGACTTGAAGTGAGACTCTAGTGTCTCTCACTGTTTATTATGCCAGAATAGAATTTGCACTCAATATCTCACCAAACTATAAAGGGAGACATGTACAAGTTTACTTGAAGTGATCTCGCGTTCGCCGAGTGCAGAATGACGTGACCTTACAGTCGTCTTCTTCTTCTTCTTTTATGTGCCATGTCCTATCAGGATGTAGGCAATCATGGCCCTCCACATCTTTCTGTCCCTTGTAGCTCTTAATGAGTTTTGTCCTTTATTACTATTTCTCCCAAACCCCTTTTCTACCATTCATTTACTCAAGCCCATCAAGTATGTTACGCACTGCTTTTCTCTGTCCCTCTTTCCCTCAATCTGTCCCCTGAGTATCAGATTTTTCAAGCCTTCCTTCCTCATAGTGTGCCCCAGATATTTCATGTATGTATATGTTTCCTTTTTTTCTGTTTTCTCTTAAACATCGTCGTTACTCATATGTTCGGTTCATGGTCTTCTCAGCATCCTTCTGTATAACCACATTTTTGTTCCCTCAAGTTTACTTGACTTGAAAGCTTGGGGGAAAACCATATGACAGGTATATAAGCAGCTAGCACAGCGGTGAGCAGGTAGAGTCTTTCAGACGAGAATGAAAGACCCACGTTTCGGCCGAGAGGTTTCTGGGCTGCACAGACGCGCGCACACACACAGTTGACAGTAATTAATGAAGTACTGGAGTGAAATAAAATGTAACCTTATATATGAGTTTGGTGCTATAGTTATAAGATACAACAATTCAATATAGCAGGGAAGCAGATCTATTGACGAATGATAAAATATCAAGGACAGATCATGTAAACAATGAGAAAGACTTAAAGAAAATAGGAACGTCAAGGAAGCCTCTATTTAAAATAAGAGAGAGGCAGTTAACATTTCTGAGATGCATAACGAGGAAAGGGGGCTTGATGAATTTGACACCCACAGAATATATTGGAGGCTGAGGGAAAAAAGCGTGTAACCTACTTAATGAATTTGGGCTAATGGATCGCAAGACGGAGACAGAGAGAAAAAAGGAAAGGATCAAAAGTTGCTCACAGATGCTTTAGAGACAGGAAGCTATGGGGGTCCATGATTGTCCGCGTCCTGAAGGGCCACGACGATAAAAAAAAACATAACAAACTATTTACTTGAACAGGGTATTTACGCGAAAGTGAATATAATGAATTTGATACACCGATTTTTCGTTCGAAGCCGCCGGCCATTACACCAGCTGTGCATCTACATACTGGCTTACTAAGCAACGTCGAGCTTGGTCAGTACCTAGATGAGTGACCGCTTGGGAATACCAGGTATTGTAAGCTTGAATGTGCGGGTGGTGCAATGGATAATGGCACGGAATTGTAAATTAGAGGACTGAGTTCTATTTCCAGTTGGGTTTGTTATTTTCAATTACTCGCAAATACCCCTGGGAAATGTATGAATCCACCGCTTCTCCCCCAGCTTTGGGTTAATTAGTAAGACTAAAATTTACCTAAAAAAATTCTTGTAATTTAAAAAATATATTTTTGGGCTTTAAATAACCTGCAAAGTGTTGATAAGCCGTAAAAATGAATGAATCATTCAATTAATCCTCCACGCAATATTTATAATTTTAAAAAAAGCATTTTTGTATCTGTCTATATTTCTGAGATCAGGTACTATGTACATTATTTACATTATTTGGACTATTGTCCTCATCTTTGTTGCCATATTTATTACAAAGTTTCGGCCGTTGTACACTCCAGCCTTCTTCAGGTGGATGGAATGTCGAACTGAACCCTTCATTTCGCTCACTGGGGTAGACTGTTTTAGTTCCACGTGCCATGTGTAATGGATGTCTGTTATCAGTTATCTCCTGTTAATTTTCCCTCTGAAAGTTGTCCACTGCCTTAGTCGGGTATTGAGCCGGGTAGGATAAAGGCGTTATTTAGATCCAGTGACAAGACCCAAAGAGTGTGAGTTCAATACCCGGCTAAGGCAGTGGAGAAATTTCAGAGGGAAAATTAACAGGAGATAACTGATAACAGACATCCATTAAACATGGCACGTGGAACTAGAATAGTCTACCCCAGTGAGCGATATAAGGGGTTCAGTTCGACATTCCAAACATCTGAAGAAGGCCGGAGCGTGCAACGGCCGAAACGTTGTAATAAATATGGCGACAAAGATGAGGACAATTGTCTGAATAATGTAAATAAAGCATTTTTGTCTCAATTCGAGAGGCATTTGAAGAAGGCTCGATGGTAAACGGCAGGATGAATGAAACGTCAAAATGAATGTCAATCGATGGATGACAAGTTTAGTTCCATCTTGATGGGATTCTGTTTCTCTTCGTGGGATTTCCACTCTGTCCTCTCTCGACTGGCCTGTCGAAATAAATAGAATCTCTTGATCTTTCTCGTTATTTCGTTTTCCATTGATAAGAGACAACAGAGAAGATAGTTTCATTATTTAACCATTGTATGCAACACTGTCTTGTAAGGGACACCAGTACAAATAAAAATATTCATCCTATGCGGAATATTTTTAGCTATCATTTTTAGTTATCTGTGCTCCCACCCGGTAACGATAGATATATCCTGTATTTTCACTCGGCAGCGAGAGGATATAGAGGAATTCCCTAGCACTTTTAAAGCTTAAACTTTGCCTTTTCGCCCGATTTTCCTGTCTGAATTTTGGTTCATCAATAGAAATAAATTCCCACTAAAGCCGAGGTTAGCAATGTTGCTATGGTGGGTAATTTTAAACACAGTAGCGTTCAAGGTTGCGCAAAAAGCAGACTTGAAATTGAAAACGTCTCAATGATTCTTTTGCTTTTGTAACCAGACATTGGCAGACGGCTGAAATAGGAGAAAAAAAAAAGAAGAAAAAAAGCGAAACTTTCAACGGTTGAATTCTCTGAACCGATTCTGTTTAATTCAAATATTTTGATATATATTTTTTCTAGTTTCCCATTGAATGTCATAAATGTTTATAAAGATAAAAAGCTTTATTGGCAATTCGATATTTATAGGAGTTATGAAAGTAGACTTTCTTTTGTTGTCGACAAATATTGATCAATTCTGAAGCAAAAATCTACCGCGTCCAAGTGGAAAGGAAGACCAAGTGATAATGAGGAAGAGGAAAAAAACAAACGAATTCCGCCAATCTTCCAAACATGGAAGACCTACTTGCTTTGAAAATCTATATTCGAAGCCAGAGCCTTTATCAAGTCTCGAACACTGGAACCGGTGAGAAATATATTACCATTATTTTGACCATTATACGGTTGCAATAAACACGAAATATTCATCGAATTCCATTTACAATGTCTCCTAAACCGCGAAGCTCATTTGGTCATTTGTAGATTTAATCAAGGAGATTTTTCAGTTCAAATAACTTTCAGATCTGTCTTCATATGAGAAAAACTTTATTCTTACAAGCTTTCTTATAGGGACTATTTAGTTGAGTATCTTTATTGTAGATATTTAGTAGGTATCTCAAGATAAAGCGCAGTATTGCCTTTAGCCGTTATTATGTTTTTTGAATAAATGTTTTCTCAATATAAGGTCCAAGAGCCACTCAAGGTAGATGGTTACTGAATGGTTTTGCATGGATGTAAGAGAAGGTGAAGATTATGAGGATATGTAGGATAGATAACGGTTGGCTGTAGACTTGATGAGGTTAAGATCTTAGTTTCGCGGGAATCCGTTTCATAAAGTAGCGGTTCTCAGGAAGAAGTTATTCAGTGGAACTCGCTTCTTACTAATGGAATACTAAAGGAATAAAATTAATTCGACCTTTGGTTAATAAGGATATCTGATTGAGTATTGTTAAGGTAGTGGTTCAAGGTCTTTGCCACAAGAACCTGCTAGAACTGCTCAGCAACCTTGATATATTCGGGAAAGATATCAGAATAATCAAGAACCTATACTGGCAGCAAACGGTATGCATTCGCATCGTGAATAAGCACAGCGAATATGGAAAAATAGAAAGAGGCATGAGACAAGGATGTGTCTTCTCTCCGGATTTATTCAACCTATAGAGCGAGGAAATTCTGAGGCAACTGGAGATCCTACGTGGATTCATCATTGGCGGCCACAACCTTACGAATATAAGATACGCAGATGACACGGTACTGATAGCAGACACGGAAAAGAAACTACAAAGCCTCGTACAGAAGGTAGCGAGGGAGAGCGAGAAGAAAGGACTAACCGTAAATTACAAGAAGATAGAATGCATGGTCATTAGTAAAAGAATGAGCCCAAAATGCGATTTGCAGGTCGGGGACACTAAAATCAAGCATGTGCGGAAGTTTAATTGTTCTGACGGAGGACGGTAGGTGCGACTCTAAGATCCGAAGACAGATTGGGATGTCGAAGAAGTTGGGCAGAGTACTGCGAAACAGGAGGATATGGTGACAAAGAAAAGAATACTGAGCTGATACGTGACATCTGTCCTCCTATACGGTAGTGAATGTTGGACGGTATCCTGGAGGATGAAGAAGAGACTCAAGGCGGCGGAGATGTGGTTCTGCAGAAGGATGCTAAGGATATCATGGACCGAGCATGTGAGCAACGATGAGGTCTTAGAGAGGATGCAAAGAAGGAGGAAGCTTTTGCTTAACATAAGGAAGAGGCAAGAAATTTCTGGGAGTTGTCATGAGAAAGGAGGGCCTGAATAAACTGATACTCACGAGACGAATAGAGGGGAAAGGAGACAAGAGAAAGCAGCGCATTATATACGTGGCGGGCTTGGGCAGGTGGATGGCGGAGCGTGGTCCGGGGGAGTTGCAGAAACACAAAACCTGTTGAGAGCCACAAGGGATAGGGGTAAGTGGAGGACCATGATCGCCTACGTCCTGAAAGGACATGGCACATAAAAACAAATTATGGTTGTGAACACGAGGCATTCTTTTTAGTTTAATAACTACATTATTGATTTTTTTAAAAGTTTACGTGTATAATATACATGATTTGCTGTAGAATGATGCCAGAACAATTAATCTGGCAGATTATTCTGGAATATAAGAATTTTACTTGATATCCTTGTGCCACACAAAGCTTAGTTTAAGAAATAATATATCTGATTGAAATGTTCTTCTCTAACGAGGACCAGAATCAGAAGAGAAGACGTTTCAGTTTATTTACACGATTTCAGATACATTAGAATCCCTAATATCCGGAATCCCTAATATCCGGAATCCCTAATATCCGGAGTGCTTCATATCCGCAATCCCGCATATCCGAACATAATTTTGTTGTGTATATTTGAAATATTTGTGTGATATGTAACTGATTTGAAATTTCTGTTTTTCATGAAATTTACTTTGATTAATTGCTTATGCTTATTTCACCCTAATGGCTTGTATTGGTGTAAAAGATGATGGGAATATGAGGAAAAGATCAACTTTGGAATTATCGCAAAAAGTGGAAAATTTAAACAGACTAGAGGTTAGTGAAAGCTCATTTTAACTAATGGCCGAGTTCAACATAGTAAAGTCAACATTGTATGATATAAAATCTTCCAAAGAAACTATTCTCCAGCATTCACACTGTCACAATGAAGAAGGAAAAAAAAACAAAAAAAAAAACATGATTGTGATGAAACTTGGACTGCAATTGAAAAAGCTATTGAAAAGGTTGTCAGTTTTATGGAAAGAAAGCCAGCCTTCAGCTATGACGATTGCAATAACGCATGCAGAGTTAAAAAGTGTTTTTGATTTAAAAAATTTCAAGAACAAAAGCCAAACGAAATGCGGAAAAGTTGACAATGACATTAGAAGAGAAAGAATCATCATGCAACAGCAATGAAAAAATCCTCTTTACATTATTTGTTTTGCACACTTAATTTAATAAATTTTCATTAATATTACATAATTTATTTCTTTTTCCTTAAAATCAATTCCGTTATATTTCACTCACCATTAGCTTATTTTTTGTTTACTATAAAACATTGAAAATAAATGTTAAACCTGATTTCAGTTCTTTTATTTTAATCTAAATATAACCTCTCATATCCGGAATTTGTAACCACTTCCTCATATCCAGACTTTGTAACCAATTCCTCGTATCCGGAAGGCCTTCTAAGTCCGGTTGTCAGGAATTCTACTGTATTGGGTTAATTCATAAATAATTTACGTTTATTTTTTTATCAACTTTCTCCGACTTCAAGCTTAAACTACATCCGGCAACAAGGCTTCCCATAGGAAGATTGGAGGTTTCTGAGGAGCATGGAACCATATTATAACTGCTTTTGTTTCAAGGTCCACCCTGACCCAAGGTGGTAGCCTCTGTTAGGGTCCCAGCTATGGGCAAATAGTAAACTCCCAAGCAAAAATCAACAGCACATTTTAATAATAAAATGGTTAACAATCAATTTTTTATAGCAAAATGAAAATCAAGGCAACATTAAAAAAATATAAAAATACATTTTTATAATAAAATTACCAACAATTCCTTTTATACATTATTTACGTTATTCGGACTATTGTCCTCATCTTTGTCGCCATATTTATTACGTTTCGGTGGTTGGAATGTCGAACTGAACCCCTTATTTCGCTCACTCTAGACTGTTCTAGTTCCACGTCCTTTGTTTAATGGATGTCAGTTATCAGTTATCTCCTGTTAATTTTCCATCTGAAAGTACTCCACTGCCTTAACCGGGTATTGAACTCACACTCTTTGTGTCTAACTAACGCCTTTATCCACCGTGCCATGTGCCCTTGAGGACATCAGTGTATGAATTTCTGGGTATTATCAACCTAATGTCTTCAGCAACCATTTTTACCAGTGCTAATATTGCAATTTTTGCTGTTATCATTTCATGTTTTTACCAGCGATCATATTGCAACTTTGTTGTTATTATCGCTTTTCTCTGGAAAATAAAGAGGTAACTGACATCCATTAAGCATGGCACGTAGAACTAGAACAGTCTACCCCAGTGAGCGAAATAAAGGGTTCAGTTCGACATTCCAACCACCTGAAGAAAGCCGGAGCTTACAACGGCCGAAACGTTGTAATAAATATGGCAACAAAGATGAGGACAATAGTCCGAATAATGTAAATAATGTACATAATACGTCATCTCAGAAATATAGACAGAATTCCTTTTATCATCAATAAACTACATATATCTAAGAAACATACCTTTACTCTAAAAATATAAAATTACGTACAAAATATCGGTAGTTGGAAGCATAAAATTGTGTGCAAAATATTTATATTAAGGCCTTAAATAACACATAGAGGTGTTGATATGCCGCTAAACAAACTCAACCAAACAACCAACCAATCTACTTCAAGGAAATAAAGTAGAATTATATTTTATTTAATTATATATGCGCCATTATTCGCAACGACTTGTCGATGCTTATCAGACAGTTCTACGATATCTTTTGAGTAAAATTCCATAGGTTTTGATGTGAAAATGTTTACAATGAACTCATTGACTGGTTTTCATTACAGAATGTTTTTCCCATCAAAGCGTTTTGCAGCGATCGAAAATGGTAATAATCAGTTGGTCGAATGTCAGTTGAATATGGTGGATGTGATAGAATATGGACACGTTGCAGTTGCTGTATGTATAAATGCACATTTAGTGTTTCATTGTGTCGTAAAAACTCTAGATTAATAATATCCCGATGATCCCATCGCACACACAAAATTACCTTTTTTTTTTCATGGAATTCAGATTTTTGTGGAGATGTATCTTTGTCAATGTAGTATTGCATTGAACACTGTCTTATGCAAAGATGTTATGATATAAGTAAGAAACGCTTATTTAGAAGGATACATTCGTCATTAAAATTGGTTTCCAAAACGGAAATTACATATGGTTCAACATAACAGGAAAAAGAAATCGGTCAGAAAATCCAAAGACAATTCAACAGTCGGAGCTATTTTTTATTTAACAAACAAAGTTTCGTATTTCGCGCCGGGAAAATGTCGGTTTGCAAACGAGAAAATAAACGGAGCAGCTTCATTATACAAAAGCCTGTAAATAATGAAGTAAAGTCTAGGAATTTTGTCCTTTTGTTTCAACTTTACAATAGAAACACGACCATTTGTTTAACTGGACTCGGCTTTTTTTCATCTTTTGCAAACAAAGGTACTGGTGACGTCATCAGACATATAAACAAATGATAAATGAATTATGCTCGAGTTAGGTTCGAACCCTTGACCGAAACACAGTCATTCAGTCTAGCATTATTGATTCTGAGAAAAATCGTAACAATATATGCGTTGGTCTGGGAACCTGTTTAGACGAGAGAAACATCGGTGAAGCGCACGAGATGATCGGCGAAAAATACTCGATTTTCTGTGTGGGTCTTCGATATTCAATTTTTTTTTTCCTTTTGGTTTTCATCTTCATCACAAACGTTGAAAGAAAATCTCTTGCCAAACAAAAAACAAAAAAACAAAAAAACAATTAGGATCGCGTATTTTTAAATCCTTTTGCAAATCTCATACACTATTTCATAACATTTATTCTCAGAGTTCTGTTTCAAAATCATTCAGTTGAGGGTATTCTTATAGTAAAGTGAGTTTTGATTAATAGTGAAAAAGTTAGTGTGCATGCAAATAATATACACCTTCTGACCTTTGGTAGTTCTAGCCAGTGTGTCAAATATGGTGCCATGGAGAGTAGATAGGCACTCGTTTCTTACAAGAAATATGCCTTAAAACAACAACGAATAATTCATATATTCTTTTTTGCAATTCAGTTTCTCATTATTTCCAATTAATTTTTCAAATTAGTTTAAATTTGGGAAACATGAAAGACCATAAAAATCAGACATATTTCATATCATGGGTTCGGAATCAATACAATTTGAACTGTGCTCAAAGAGGTCAACTGTTTCAGTACCTTTCATCAGGGGGCTATTGGTCAGAAGTGATGCGGTGAATTGTTATGTGGGGATAAGTTACCAAACATAACTCATTTTTTTTCCAAATAGGTTTATATCAGTTATTATGGATGCTAATATGCGTGTATAATATAGATTATTGTGAGTTATTCATGTCAAAGGAAAAAGATTATGATATGATTTCATTTCGGACATCAAAAGACCGCAAACAATCCCCCCACCCAAAAAACAAAACAAACCAGAGATCTGCTTGGAAGAAAATGTCTCAATGTTACGCTTCTTTTTGCACTTAGCATTAATCCCAATAGATTTAAAATAGGAAATTGTTTATATTAGTTTGGTGCAAAAATAATGACGTAATAATGTCGTTTTTTGACGTATTTTTTAACGTCAAAAAACGATATTATTATGTCATTATTTTTGCACCAACCTAATATTTTCAAACTATACAAATTTTATATTTTTAAAGATGCATTTTTAGTAAATCAATTTATAGCATTTATTTATCGCAAAATAAATCCCTCTATTCTGGGGATACGCACGCCATTTTGATGAAATACTTTATTTGATATCAATTCGAAACTGGAATAGTAAATAGCGTGTGAATGAAATCGCAGTTTATATACTTCTATTATTTCGGACTCTTGTTTTCATCTTGTTTGATATAGATATTATTATATAGACAATGGCTCGACCAAGTAGTACCCTTTGGTCATCACCAAGTGTCCATTGTTTCGCTGATATGGGATATCTGTTGATTATAATGTTATTCTTGTCTTTGTGGTGTCAATTATAATTCGTTCTTGCTGAACTGGTGCTTCCCTACCTGATCCAGGGATTGAACCTTTGACAGTATCATATGTATAACCAACGACGATATCCACTACATTTAGTGGTGTTGGTCTTTGGTGCCTTTTATATTCAACATTTGGCGTTTGGTTATGATTGTGCGTTCGTACCCCTTTTCTTAAGTTAGTCTTTCATTTTTGAATCATAGTTAGTTGAATATTTTTAAGCAATTTTAACTCTTTTTAAATTGAAAGCCGCTGAGCGAAAACTCATATGAAGATAGGTAAAATATGTTTCTTACAATAAAGAATATAAAACAAATAAAAAAAAACAAAAAAAATCTTTCAGCCGGCAGTGACATGTTTGTCCAAAATTGGCTAAGAGCAGAAATGTTCATACCTTGCTTTATATGGATTGCGATGCAATTTTATTATTATTATTATTATTATTATTATTATTATTATTATTATTATTATTATTATTATTTCTTTTGATTTCTTGTGTGTACACATTTCTTTCCGGGTCCCGTCCAGATGCCTAAGGTCAGAAATCACATCATGGCATTTTCCACTGACCAATTAAAAAAAAACAAAAAAACAAAAACAGAGACATTATTAACATAGATAAAGCCCTCTGTAAGGTGTGAGCTGTAGTCGTGGGAACAATTTTTGTATTTCTTTAAGGCATGGGCTTCCAGGAATCCCTTCAATTAGTCTACTGGAATCTTTTCCAATCAATCCGAGGGCTTCAACTACAACAGGGATTGTTGATGTTCTCATGTGCCACATTTTTGAGATTTCGACCGTTGTATTTTGACCGACCGATTGAAGATCTTCAAAGATATATTGCAGTACATTACATTATTATTATTATTATTATTATTATTATTATTATTATTATTATTATTTCGATTTCTGCTATGGTCACACTACCTACCAAGTCTACGGGAAGACCTAGGGCAGGTAGTAGAGCATTGTTATGGGTACATTTTATTATTCGTTTTTCTAACTCCTACAACCTCACTAGACTTATATGGACAAATGTCTTCTTGTTGTATGGGTTATACTTATCAAGACATTTTTTGTATTTCTCTTAAGCTGGGATTTTCAGGGATTTTTTTAAAAATGTGTTTTTGTGTTTCTTTTTTTCTCATTCCAAGCGCACCTGCTATGACCGGTACTATTATTGTTTTCAATTTCTATATTTTTCTATATCTTTATCCTTCGATAGTTTTTCAAATTCCTTAGTTGCAAGTCATATCAATTAGTAGGCAAGTTTTTTCTTCTCGGTTTTGACAATCATGCCCGGTCTATTTTTTTCAATCTTCCTGTCTGTAAAGATGGTGTAATCCCATAGAATAGTGATGTCTTCTATTTCTGTAACCTGTGCTGGGTGATGTTCCTACCAGTGTTTGTTAACATCTTTTCCAAAGTTTTTGCACATTATCCAATGTAAATATTGCCCCACTCTTACGTGACAATTTTTATATCCATTTGGTGTAATTACAGAATATCTTGAGATAGGGATGGTCTATGGTTTCCTCATATTTGTCACAGAACCTTCATTTTGGATCCACACCATTATGTATGATATTTGGTTGAAAGTTCCTAGTAAAAGTACTCTGCACTTGTGCTGCAATGATAAAGCCTTCTGTTTCAGCCTTTAATCCAGATGTTCGTAACCATTAACACTCATAATATCCAGAATGTGCTAAAAAATCCGATGTTGATAGGCTTTATTAGTACATTCTATATATTGACAATGCAGAGGTTTGTCTTGTGGGCATTGTTTCAGCTGTTCAAGAGCTTTATCTTTGGCTTTCTTTTTCATATTTTTTGCTGCATCAGTTGATTCTTAGGTTCTGTTTTGGTTTTCTACAGAATCGACAAAATGTAAACCTCGTTTGTATTTACAACCTTCTTTGATTATTTGAATACTTTTTCTTTGTATTTTCGTGTTTTTTTGACTAATTTTATTACCCAGTCCTTTGTTGTTTCTGTTAAATATAATGTAGTTGAAATAAAATTCATTTATTAAGTTCTTTATGGTTAGGTAAGGATTTCAGACTATTATTTTCTAGCGTCGGTGTGTTTTGGCTCATACCTTCTGAGGCTGGCCTTTAAGGTCAGATGGCAGATAAAATAGGGATGATATTGATTGGCTGAGCCGAACGTTGGAATGTTAAAGAGATAGAAAGTGATTTCAGAGAGTTAAGTTTTACGCGTCGAACAATGTATATGTGTTAATTTTGTATGCGGAAACTGCTCCCCAGTGGGATGAGATAGCAAACCCGCTGGCTAGTTTAAAAATGTACACGTTGGCGTGTTTAATAAAGTAGTAAGTTAAAATTCCTTTTATTGAAGTTCTCATTTTACTTTCGAACTAAAAGAACAACTAGCGATCACCCGACAGGGAGAAGACGGCCGAGAGAGATGAATGCAGGTTTGTTGTGCAATTGACCCCTTCACCCAAGAGAACCTTAGAAGAAACGGGACAATATAACATTTTCATTATTAGTATTATCATTATGTTTATTATCTTAAAGAATTTCCTTTTGTCCTGCATTTGTTTTATAATCCCCCATACCGGGCGCCATAACCAATGACCGAAGTGCATACGAAGTGATTTATTGCTGTTTCCATTTAATTACGCAAAAGTCAGTTTGTAAATTACTTAATAAAGAAAATAATGGACAAGTAGTTCTTTAGGTTTCGTAGTGCGGACCCCCAGCACCCAGTGATAACTGGAATAGTAGTGGCCTAAATGTCCACATTCTGGTAACCTTAATATGGAAGTTAATGTATTTTAAAGTTTTTCAGTTTTCTTTGGTCGTGATATTATGATCCCCAGGAAAAAAACACATCGACGTAGAGGTATTTTCTTGTTGTCGTCAACGACGGTGTTATCTGTTTTGGTGACTTCAAGGATTCCGTATGCTTAGATGTTGAAATCTCATAAGATTTTAACTTGGTCGATTTCCATACCTTCTCTGGATTGTGGCGCTACATTTACTGCTCGACTTTATTATTATTATTATTATTATTATTATTATTATTATTATTATTATTGTTGTTGTTGTTGTTGTTGTTGTTTTTATTTTCCTTGATTTCTGGTGTGTACACATTTCTTTCCGGGTCCCGCCCAGAAACTTAAGGTTAGAAATGGCATCATGATACTTTTCACTGGAAAACAAAAACAACAACAAAAAACAAAAACAAAAATATATTTTACATAGATAAAGCCCTTCGTAAAGTGTGGGCTGTGCTTGGGAGAACAATTTTTTGTATCTCTTTGAAGCATGGGCTTCCAGGAATCCCTTCAATTAGCCTAGTGGAATCTTTTCCAACCAATCCTAGGGCTCAAATTACAACTGGGATTGTTGATGTTCCCTTGTGCCACTATTATTATTATTATTATTATTATTATTATTATTATTATTCCTTTGATTTCTGTTGTATATATATTTCTTTTTGGGTCCCAACTAGAGACCTAAGTTCAGATGGCATGATGACATGTTCACAGAACATTTTTGCAATAAATAAATAAATAAAAATAAACAACCTAATATCACATACATTTCACATAGAAAAAGCCCTTCGTAATGTGTGAGATGATCTTATGAATACAATTTTTTGTATATCTATAAGGTATGGACTACCAGGAATCCTTTCAATGAATTGTCGAAACTTTTTCCAATCAAAAACAAGGTCCCAACCGCAACTGGAATTATTGATGTTTTCATATAACATATTTTTTAGATTTACATTTCGAGATCCTTCCTTTTTTGAAAATCTTCAAAGATACATTACAGTCTAAAGGAAAACAGACTCTGTTTTTTTTTTGGTTTCTGATCCCGATGTCTAGGTTATTCACTTTGATTATTCTATTTGTGTTTATTGTATAGTCCCATAAAATTGTTACAGGTCTTATCTCTAGCTGGGTCTGGGTAGTGCTCATATTAATTTCTTGCAGTTTCCTTCCTATAAAAGTTGCATATTTTCCAGTGCAGATATTGGCTAACCCTGTCACGTCGAGTTTTATATTCGGTGGCTGGTAATCCCGCGCGCCTTGATACAAGAGGTCCAATTTTTTCTGAATATTCATCAAGGAATCTGCATTTGGGTTCAATACAATTTTTCAGTATGTTTTCTTGATAATTTCTAATTAGCAAGCATTGGTCCTATGGTGTAGAAGTCAAGTGACTTACCTGCCAACATGGCTGCCTCCTTCTATTTCCTTATAAAAGGCAAGCCAGCTGATTTTACCTTATTTTATAGGAGAGCACCTAATACACCAGTTGGGTTGGTCCATTTTGCTAGAATGGACCTTCCCAATGCATTTGCATGAGGCGTCTTTATTCAGCTATATATTTCTCCATAAATGACTCAAGTCAGTTTTGGCTTTGGCTACATTTGCCTACTTGTGTGCTAAACCTCTGGCAAACTAGCTAATATTCAACACTATGGAACAAGAATGAAACCTTCAGTTTAAGCTTTTAATCCTGCACTACGCAATCACTGTTGGATATGGCGTTTAGCTACATCAGCTTCTTTGGCACGGGCTGAAGTTTATCATGCCATACCGATGTCATCCCTGAAACATTTTACAGTATTGAGGAGACCTTTCAATTCATTTACGTTTTTGGTAAAAAAGATTCATGTAGAATAAGTAATTAAATATTTTGTTGTTTATTGTGTATCAAGAATTATTACTGTTTAATTCATGCGAAAGAAGAATTAGGGACAGACAAAACTGGAAAAGTGACATGGAATTTCCTTGAATAGTTTCCTTATCGGATATCTAAACGATTAGACGTGGCAGTGCTTTTGATGTGATTTATGTATGATCTGGTTTTTCCACAATCCAATACTATATTTAAAGAAATTGCCTATCACCGAGGAGACTCCATACATTTCCAAAGCCTTAAGGATCCTAGAGTGCGGCTTTTCGATAATCTATTTAAGCTATACTGAGCTTTCTCTCATTTTCTGTAATTTTCCAGGCTCATTTTATTTATTAATAGCTGAACTTTACAATTATATGAACCACTTCGGCATTCTTTCTATTATTATTATTATTATTATTATTATTATTATTATTATTATTATTATTATTATTTCCTTTGATTTTTGGTGTGTACTCATTTCTTTTCGGGTCCCTTGACATTTTCCACTGAGCAATTAAAAAAAAATACATAAAGCAAAAAAACAAAAAACAAAACGAAACAAAACAAAAAAAAAAAAACAACATATTTTACATAGATAAAACCCTTCGTAAGGTGTGGGCTGTACTACTGAGAACATCTTTTTGTATTTCCTTAAGGCATGGGCTACCAGAAATTCCTTCAATGAGTCTATTGGAATCTTTTCCAATCAATCCGAGGGCTCCAACTATAACAGGGACTATTGAGGTTGGAGCCCTCATGATAATAATAATAATAATAATAATAATAATTATTATTATTATTATTATTATTATTATTATTATTATATTTCCTTTTATTTCTGGTTTATACTCATTTCTTTCTGGGTCCCAACTTGGGACAAAAGGTCAGAGGTGACATCATAACATTTTCCACTGAGAGATGAAAGAAGCAAAGAAAAAAAAAAGAAAGAAAATCAACCTCAGATCACACACATATTTTACATAGATAAAGCCTTTCGTAAGATGCGGGCTGTACTTGTGTGTACAATTTTTTGTGTTTCTTTAAGGCTTGTGCTATCTCTTCACCGTATGTATCGGAACCTTTTCTTATCAATCCGAGGGTTCCAACTATAACTTCAAAGGGACATTACAGTCTGCAAGGATTGCCATGTCAATAAGAATGCACATTTTGTTTTTGCGGTCTCTGATCACGATGTCTGAGCGATTAGCTTTGATTCTTCTGTCTGTGTGTATTGTAAAGTCACATAAAATTGTTACAGGTCCTATCTCCGTAAACGGGTCAGGGTGGTGTTCATACCAATTTCTTGCAGTTTCCATTCCGTAAAAGTTGCAGATTTTCCAGTGCAGATATTGGTCCAATCTATCAGGCCGTGTTTTATATTCAGTGGATACTAACACCGTGCAACCTTATGGATGTTAGTTGTTTCTGGAAGATATTAGGTTGGTGCAAAAATAATGTCGTTTTCTCACATATGTTACTATGTGAGAAAACGACATTATTTTTGCACCAACCTAATAGTTTGTTGTTTATTATTATTATTATTATTATTATTATTATTATTATTATTATTATTATATGCACATATATATGCACACAAACACACACGCACACACCTATATATATAGAGAGAGAGAGATAAATAGATGGAGACAGTATGAATAGAAAACAACACTACATGGTGAATGCCAGTTTCACGTCTCACTGCGATCTTCAGACCAAGTTCTACTATTCATTTAGGGGGCAGTACATACGCTTCATTGGGGGGAGGAGGCGGGAAGTTGGGGAAGAAGAAACCGGCTCGTATTTCCACTTTTCCTATTTAGAGTAAATTTCTAGGTTTATTCATGGTTCTGTCTGCAAATTGCTTATTTATGCAGGTTGAGAGGTTGAAGGATGTGTGTATGCAAATATGTTAGGGTTATTTATGCTACTGATCTCAAGATATACGAAAATATGTTAGAGTTATTTCTTCCCTTACTTCCTTAAATCCCCAGTGACCTATTTAAAAAAGTTGTGTAACTTGGTCTGTTATCACGTTGAAACGTGGAATTGTTAGCATATTATTATTGATTCTTCTGCCAATATTACCTATCTATCTATCTATCTATCTATCTATCTATCTATCTATCTATCTATCTATCTATCTATCTATCTATCTATCTATGTGTACAAAATAGGATACAGAATACAGACAAAGTTTGAAGAATATGACAAATAGAAAACCGTTTCATTGAAATTAGGTTACGCGTTTCCCCTTAGCTAAACTTCCTGAGATCAAAAACAAAAAAAGAAATATGTGTGCATTTGTGTGTATGCTTAAAGAATAAATCGTTTTTACTTTTCTTTCATCACTAGAAACATCAGCTTATTGTAAAAGGTAGTAACGATTTATTTTTTAAACATACATACAAATAAACACACACGCACATATTTCTTTCTTTCGTTCTCTATCTATCTATCTATCTATCTATCTATCTATCTATCTATATATATATATATATATATACCTACATATATATTCTATTTCTATTTCTATAAAAGACATTATCTCTGATATTGATCACTTTCCTCCATAAAGATAGCAAATTGTAGACATTATATATATATATATATATATATATATATATATATATATATATATATATATATATAATGTGTGTGTGAAGAGAAAAACAGAATACAAAAATACAAATACAAAATCTAACTGTGTCATACCGAGTTAAGATAATTGCATTTTATCGTGCGCGTAATTAAGCTTGAACCCTTTACATTGGGTTTTATAGCTCCACGTTAACTTCTGTTTTTCTTGTGTTTTTTTCTTTTGTATTTTATCTCAGTAGTATCTAGCTAGTAAACCCTACCCTCTAAAACTCGAGCAAATAAGAACTTAACAAGCAACATATAGAGAACTGTTCCTCGGAAGTTTTCGCATGAAATTTGCGTTTTTTTTTTATCACTCGTAATTCAGGAACGTGTAATATTGTCATTAATGCCGTCTGCATATTTCTTATTTTGACGGTTTTTATTTAACTCAAGTTTCTGTAATTTGTGTAATGTGTAGAGTACTTTATTCGTCATTTTTATCACCTGGAACTTAACCAGCAGAAAAACTCATCAAGAGGTAATTTTCACCCAAGAGGCGAATTGCAAATTGAAGTTTCTTTGAAAATAATTTCCTGACTTTTATTCCTTTCCCTTTTATTGAGACCAAACTTACAACCTTCTATCATAAGTTTTCATGCAGAATTCCCACCCAAAGTATCTTTTCCCAAAGAATAATTATTGAACTTTGATTATATCATCATCAATTTTCTCAGTGATTGAAGTACATACAGGGTGTGATGGATATATTGTCGTCTAAATTGCGCAAAAATGAAAATGACATCTCATTTTAACAGATATATTTATCAAAATATCTTGAAATACTAAAGAATAAGTTTATTCAATAAAATTGATATTGGCTTCAACCACTGACTCCAAACGACTTCCGAATCTCCTGCATCTCTTCTGGACGGTCTCCTTTTTTTGTTGGTGAATGATGCCATAATCCTTGCCTTCTGTTTATCTCAAGGAGTTTTGTTTGTCTCTCCCTCAACTGCGCCCCACACATAATATTTAAGGGGGTTGCAGTGTGGGAGTTAAGTAGCCAAATATAAGGGGTGATGTGGTCGCAGAAATTGTCGCAGAAATTGCTTGTGTGACATGGTGCAGAGTCATGTTGTCAGACATATTCTTCTAGCAATCACCCTCTTGACTCAGGGCAGCGCTAACTCCTCATGGCATTTGATGTAGGCCTCCGTGTTGTGTTTGAGGCTCTGTAAGAAGATGAGACATAACGAGGCCATCACTAGTGATCACTTCAAACATCATGGCATTGACTGGATATATCATCGAATTTTTTCTGAATCCTCTGCAGCCACCAAAACACTCTGAAATGTTTGTATTGGAGCTTCCGGCACGAAAGCCAAAAAGTACAGCATACCGTTTCCAAATTTCTGGCAGAGTGAATTGCGTCATGCTGCACCTTTTCTCACAGACGGAACACAACTGAGCCTACTATACTGTGCAGTCGACAAAATCAAAAACAAATAACGCACACGCGCGAGATTAAAAAAAATAAATAAAATGGCGACAATTTACCCATCGCAGCCTGTATGCAAACAAAAATAAAAATGCTGTTTACATTTTGACAAGTCTTTTGGTGATAAATTCCTGTTTGATGAAATACAGGCTTTTAATCATTTTCCAATATTATAGACCCTCAATGCTTTGTTTATATGGATGCGCATAAGGATGCTGAGAATAGCGTGATCTGTACATGTGAGAAGCGACATTTTTTTTAGAGAAAATGGAAACAAAAAGGACACTTATACGTAGAATCAGAAAGAGACAGATGAAATTGCTAGAGACCATAAAGAGGAAAGGGGCCTTAGAAAATTTGATACTCACAAGACATAATGAAAGCAAAAGGAAAGCAGAGCATAACCTACCTAACATGCTTGAGCGAATTGTTGACATAACTAGGATTAGGAGAGATAGCAAAAATACTATAGAAAATACGCTATAGAGTCACAAAGAACTATATCAAATAACAGAAACGACATTACTTCCGGCCTACCAAGAGCAGTAACAACTAAAATGGATAGCACATGTAACTCGAAGAGAAAATAATGGCTGGACTTGAGAAACCTATTTTCCTGAGGAATTGCTTTAAGAGAAAGATTTTATAGATTTCAACCAAACCATTACTGGCTGCTGGCTGAACACACACACACACACACACACACACACACACACACACACATATATATATATATATATATTTCATAGAAGACGAATGACAAGGTAATGGAATTAAGCTTTTTATTCAATTTTTCTTGTGTTCGTGTAAGTGTTTTTTCCTGGACATCGTCAACAATGGCGACAACTCACCTGCATGATTCAAATTAAAGAGGACTAATATTATTTATAAATTTTCATGGCCCTTAAGGAACTGTATTCCTGATCAAATAAGAATTCATGAGTAATTCTATTGAAAATATCACTACATGCCTATCAAGAAGTCTCGAGTTATATTTCTCAGGCCATAGCTCAATTAGGGCCCATTTATTTAAACACACAGGGAAACTTATGAAACTCTGTCCGGAACATACTCGTAGAAAATACAATTGTAATAGCCTCAACACACAAGGCAAAAAAATAAGACAAAAAATAATGGAAGCATTAATAATATAAAAGAAAATGCTAGCACTCAATAATTTCAACTATGAACACGGCCACATCGTGCTGGTCGTGTTTGTGAAAAAAACGTTCCCATCACAATAAATACACATATATAAAAATGTACATATTCAATTAAAAATAAATCCTTGGTAATGGCTAATAGAATAAACAAAAGGGTTCAGTTATATAGAACATTTGGACATTTTTTTTTTACACACTTTATGTCCAGAAAGGAATACACTTATACGAACGCAAGAATTTTTTTGTTTTAAAAAAAAAATCTTAATCGCGGTACCTTATTATTCGTCTTTAATGAAACTTGTATAAAAGTGGGATTGCAGTCCAAATACACACAAACACACATACACACACTCACAAACACACGCGCGCGTACACACACACACACACACACACACATACATATATATATATATATATATATATATATATATATATATATATATCAGCGATATCGGCTGTATAAGTAGTCTGTCCCGGACTACAAAACTGCTTTCGGTTGTGAGAAAATATTTTTGCGTGCTGAGAATTGTCGATTGTAAAAGTTGTCGATATTTGGTTTTCGCTTGTTATGAAGCAGGATAAGGAAGAAGAAGAAAAAAAAGACGAAAAGGTCAAGAAGCAAAATTTGAAGACAATAAAATTAATGAATAATAAAAAGTAATTAAAGAGTTTCGTCTCAGGGAAGATGCGAAACGCCAATGATATACAGAAAGACAATAGAAAGCAAGAAAAAAGAAAGGGAAGATTTCACATCTCGGTTGCCAAACACCGTTTAAAAAGAAATAAAATACAAGGAAAAGACAATAAAAAAACATGCTTCTTCAGGAACTTGTAGTGCATGGGAATTAGGTCTCTTAACAGGAATCGTTTGGCCACTCCGCTTGTTTCAAAGCTTTGTTTGAAAATTGTGCGGCATTTGGCGGGACAAGGTGCGTCGCCATCACGTGACAAGCACCAAATGACCGGCTGTTCGAAGAGAGAGAAAGAGTGAGAGAGGGGGAACCCAAGGCCAACCATTTGGTTACGTTGTCGTCGTCGTCCGATAGGCAAAAATGTTGATAGGCAACTTGTTGGTGGGAAAAAAAATCATCTGCTGTCTCCCTGTCTGTCTGTCTCGCTTTCTTTCGGTTGAAGAATGATTTCATTTTTAATATTCTTCTCTTCGTTTTCGACTTTCATGACCAGCTCACACTCCTCCCCACCGTCACTACCACCACCATCATACTCTTCTTCTGTCTTTCATCCCTTTCTTTCTTTTTTTCATTTTCACTTCATCCCATTTATTTCATTATGTCTCCTGAGACTCTTTCTTTCACTTGTTTTTTTCACCAGTCACCATTCTTTCTTTCTTTCTTTCTTTCTTTCTTTCTTTCTTTCTTTCTTTCTTTCTTTCCCAGTTTCGTTTTCCTTTCCACCTTTCCTTTTTTGGTCGTATCGCTTCTCTTTCCCATCGTCGGCTTCATTCGCCTTCGACATTTGTCCTGTCTATAATGATGACATAAGATTCACATCAATAATTCATGAAGCTGGTCAGTCGGTACAATGTCGTAACGTACAGAGGGACGCGCACGTTGATCACATGATAATTGTCTGTGACGACCTAACTCAAGCACGTGGATCACCTAATTCACACCCTCCATAGAGAGGTGAGTATTTGTCAAGGGTATGTATTCGACAGTAAAGAAGTGTTTCATCTTCGAAACATTACGGAAGTCAGAAGAAATATTTAGAATCTCAGACATCCGAATACGTTCTCCAACCACACGGTATTTAGACATCAAAATATTACGAGCAGCAAGGATTCCGATTTTCACTTGAGATGATTGCAGTTCTCGAATACATATGAATTTGATACACTGCATATATTCGAGTAGAAATCGATTTTATGACCATATTTGAATGCAGTCTTATCACGTCACATTTAAATGTATTCCTCATAGAATGCTCAAAAGGTAACTCTTACCTTCAGATCAGAGGAAAACAAAACATTAATTATAGAAAAATATTTCTGGATTCCAAAAATATTCAATCGTAATTGAATAGTACTTGCATGAATATCTAGAAAATTATTCTCCGTCGCTGAACGGTGAAGCAATTAGATCAAACGGTGGTTTGCCCAAATAAGGGGAACGCAGGCTCGAACCCTATCGGGAAACGCACTTTTCTTTACTAATATTTCTTGAATATGCAGCCCGATAGACGTATAAACAAAAATGGGGCGTCTGTGTCAAATACTGAATTTGAAGTGATATAAATATATATATATATATATATATATATATATATATATATGTGTGTGTGTGTGTGTGTTGTGTATTTTGGCAGCAATTCCTCTTTCATGCACGTTTCATTAAGAAAAATTAAATAAAATTCTTAATCGCATTACCTTGTCAGTCGTCTTTGACTGACAAGTTAATGCGATTAAACATTTTATTTAATTTTTCTTGCGTGCGTACAAGTACTTTTTTCTGGACACAAAGTGTGTAAAAACTGCTCAAAAGTTTTGCATAACTGAGCACTTTCAGCTATACTTTTAGTCATTATCAAGGATGATCTTATTTTTACTTTTAACTGAATGTTTGGGTTGTGTTATGTCTGTATCTAGAGTTATAAGAATGTTTTATTTTCCAAACACGGTCAGTACACTGTGGCCATGTTCATAGTTAATGTTATCGAGTGTTGGCTTTTCTTTTATATTATTAGAAGTTACATTATTTTTAATCTTTTTTAACTGTGGATGAGATTATTATGCTTGTATTTTCTACTAGTATATTTCGAATGGAGTCTGGTGACTTTTTTGAGTGTGTATTTAAATGAGTTCTAATGGAGCGGTGGTCAGATGTAATGTAAGTTTTCGGGATAGGCATATAGTAGTGTGGGATGCTGGGAATTGTAAATTTTAAGTTACTTTTCACTTTTTTAATGTTTTATATATAAAATTGAAAAGTAATTTAAAATTTAGAATTCCCAGCATCCCGCTGTTTCTCTTTTTCTCTCTGATTCCCACGAAACAAATCAAGGTAAAAATGAAATGAAACTGAAAGTAGGGAAAATGAAATGAAATTGAAAGTAGAGAAAATAAATGCTACTAAAAGTAAGGCAAATGAAATGAAACTTAAAGTAGGGAAAATGAAATGAAATTGAAGGTAGAGAAAATAAATGCTGCTGAAAGTAAGGAAAATGAAATGAATTTGAAAGTAGAGAAAATAAATGCTACTGAAAGTAAGGAAAATGAAATGAAACTGAAAGTAGAGAAAATGAAATTGAAAGTAGAGAAAATAAATGCTGCTGAAAGTAAGGAAAATGAAATGAAACTGAAAGTAGAGAAAATGAAATTGAAAGTAGAGAAAATAAATGCTGCTGAAAGTAAGGAAAATGAAATGAAACTGAAAGTAGGGAAAATGAAATGAAATTGAAAGTAGAGAAAATAAATGCTACTGAAAGTAAGGAAAATGAAATGAAACTGAAAGTAGGAAAAATGAAATGAAATTGAAAGTAGAGAAAATAAATGCTACTGAAAGTAAGGAAAATGAAATGAAACTGAAAGTAGGAAAAATGAAATGAAATTGAAAGTAGAGAAAATAAATGCTACTGAAAGTAAGGAAAATGAAATGAAACTGAAAGTAGGAAAAATGAAATGAAATTGAAAGTAGAGAAAATAAATGCTACTGAAAGTAAGGAAAATGAAATGAAACTGAAAGTAGGAAAAATGAAATGAAATTGAAAGTAGAGAAAATAAATGCTACTGAAAGTAAGGAAAATGAAATGAAACTGAAAGTAGGAAAAATGAAATGAAATTGAAAGTAGAGAAAATAAATGCTTCTGAAAGTAAGGAAAATGAAATGAAACTGAAAGTAGGAAAAATGAAATGAAATTGAAAGTAGAGAAAATAAATGCTACTGAAAGTAAGGAAAATGAAATGAAACTGAAAGTTGAAAAAATGAAATGAAATTGAAAGTAGAGAAAATAAATGCTACTAAAAGTAAGGAAAATGAAATGAAACTTAAAGTAGGGAAAATGAAATGAAATTGAAAGTAGAGAAAATAAATGCTACTAAAAGTAAGGAAAATGAAATGAAATTGAAAGTAGGTGAAAGGAAACTGAAAGTAGTGAAAATGAAATTAAACGGAAAGTTGGGGAAATAAATTAATTTGAAAAGAAATGGCGCACTTGTTTGGATCGAAAGAGTTAAATGGTAATGATAAAACGATGCAGACACAGGCACACAAGCACACACATACTTACTCAACCGGTGGCAGGAGTTCAGGTTTTCTAGAGGGAATTTTTAAAAAGTTTTTCTTGCATTTTATTTACAGAATTTGGTACTTATTATGTGCGCAAAAATATCCTCTATAAAAAAATCCCTGTAAATGTATATGTACTAATATGAAAAAAGACTGAAGATTTTTGGTAATATATGCATATTATTTGGAATACACCTTTTGAGTCAGACAGTCTTGGAAATTGAGAGAATGACATTCTGACTTATGCTGACAAGAAATATTCCATAACCATTGCTTTAGGATATACTCATATACACAAATGCTGATAGATATGTCTGTCGACCGAAAGGTTTACAAATTGAATATTTATCTGAAAATTTTACTTTATAATGTTCAATTTGTATGATTAATGAAGAAGCGTCTGATTACGTGAATTGACAAAGAAGGTGAGTATATTGAAAAATAAATATTTATTGTTTAAAATAAACACTTTTTACATTTTTACACTAGGATTTAATGATGTACATAGGTATATATGTATATGTATACACATATGTATATGTATACATATATATATATGAATATATGTGAGAATATGGTATTAAAAGTCAGTCTGATATAGATTACTCGTTCCTCGATTTTCCGGACTTAGATTATCCGGACGTGAAATGAAGAGAAAAATTGAAATCACGCGATATTTTTCAATTATCCGAACTAAATCCATTCAAATATTTCATCTCAGACAAGCGTTTTGAAAATTTAGGAAACTTTACTCAATGTTCAAAATTTCAATTTCAAACGCCGAAGGAATGTTAGTGTTTAAGTTGCTCGCGTTTTCAACCAGAAGTTACCCGTAGAAATGAATGTACTTTTATTCAGCTTCTGGGTGTTAACGGCAGAAAGAACGTGACACTAGCTGGATACAGAAAAAAATGATACATTTTTTCGTAATGAATAAACTGAATAAAACCATAAAAGAAGCGTTGGGAAATATTATTTGAAGATATAAATGTTAAATTCCTTTCGAAAAATGACTTCTTTCTTTGTTTCAATAAATTATGTATTCAGTTATCAGGAATTTTTAATTATCCGAACATATTTTGTAAAGCCATCTACTACGTATCCAGATAATCGAGTAATAAACTGTAGTGAGCAACTAGAATGAAAAATGGTAAAATAATAAAAAAAATGTCCCACATTACGGATTTCGTACTTCGAAAGGAATTCTTCAACCTTTTTAGACATTGTAAACCTACAAATATTGGTCAGAAGTCTTTCGAAGAACAAATATATATATATATATATATATATATATATATATATATATATATATATATATATATATATATATATATATATGAAGAAATATAGTTTTAAGATGTGCTATATTTATGGGATAAAGTGCTCAATATCAGAGATAGAGCGTGGGTAAATATAAAAGTGAACATAGAAGTTAACACTTAGAGGCGACAGTCTGTTTCATGCTAGATGCAATCGTCAGGCCACGAGTGCTGTTATTTTTCTCGGCTATTTATACATACGGGTCAGTGGTGCATTGTGGGTAGTCTATTTTGGCGGTTATTTTACCGGAAGTCGTTTATTTGTTTATTTATTTATATGGATTATATATATATATATATATATAATTAATTATTTAAAAAATTTATAACATAAATATGTGATTTTTATTTTACATTCAACATCAAAACTTGATAAGACACCGAGGGTGTTGAAACAAAATGGCTATTTTTGTAGTGATTTTATAACATATTTATGTTATAAATTTTTTAAATAATTAATTATATCTGCTCTACTTTGTATTGAGCACACTTTTAAGAATAGTAATTGTTGGTTATTGGAATTCATTCCATATACACCAATCATATACTTGTATATATATATATATATATACATATATATATATATATATATATATATATATATATATATATATGTATATATATATATATATATATATATATATTAGGTTGGTGCAAAAATAATGACGTAATAATGTCTTTTTTGACGTATTTTTTAACGTCAAAAAACGACATTATTACGTCATTATTTTTGCACCAACCTAATATTACAGATGATAGAGTTAATTTCTCCTTTATGTTTTAGCATATTATTTTATATATATTATTAATTTATTATATATATATATATATATATATATATATATATATATATATATATATATATTATTAATATATTAATTATATATATATTATTAGTATACATATATATATATATATGTCTATATTTAGAAAATGTGACAAATTGGAAGGGTTTTTGTCATGATTTCCTAAATACTGTTTGATGATATATAACATTATACAAATTCATATATCGTTATATCATATATGTGTGTGTGTGTGTGCATGTATTTCTGTGTGTGTGTACATGTATTTCTGTGTGTGTATCTCCTTCTCTCTCTATATATATATATACATATATATATATATATATATATATATATATATATATATATATATATATATATATATATATTTAGCTGTATTGTTTACATATATATATATATATATAAATTAAATTACATATATATATATTTATATACATACATATTATATACGTATATGTGTGTGTGTGTGTTTGTGGATTGAATATTATACAGATTATTTTTCCAATAACCAGTGTATTTCTCATGCCTTTTTTGCCGTTTAAAACCAATAGCGAAGCTTAAATTTCTGGTTTTGAGAAAATGCTTGACATCTCAGACGGATATGTCTGTGTGTGTTTCACTGTGTGTCTCTGCATCTGTACGTATGTGTGCATCCGTATATTTGCGTGTCTGTGTGAACTTATTTGTGAACTTCTCAGTTTCCTACAGAAGTCGGGCAGAATCAAAATCGACATTTTTCTTTTTTTTTCCCCAATTGTGATGGGCAGAGTTAACAGCAAAATGAATTTGTAAAATCTTCTTATTACAATCGGCTGAAACTAATCTTCCTTCTCCGCAGTTCTTTTCCGTCTTCTCTTCTCTGTTTTATTCATTTAATGAAATTCCGAGCAAATGTTAATGGTGATCTTGAATTTTATTTGGAATATGAGAAACTGTCTGATATATACGTAGATAAATAAGAAATTCGGCCCTCTCCGACAGTAGGTCGTCGAAGAGTGCTGGAAGATTGTGCTGCGCCAGTCGTTCAAGTAAGGTTATCTTGAAAATCACCTTTTGACTATTTGAAAGTTCAAGTTTGTCGTGAAAAATCGGCATTTGACTATTTGGCATTTATTTGGGTTTGAATGCTTAGGAGAAGCACCCGACCATCTCAAACCAAAGCTATCACATACTGATGTACATATTTAATTAAAAAATCGCTATACTTTTAAATATATATAAACATTAAAATAGGTATAGAGGTGGGTAGATCAAATAACTAGATATTAGAAAGCGTATAAGACGTAAGCATAACAGTGATCGATGTCGTTAGACAGAGCTAAGAAATATATATTAATAATTATACATATACCTACATTTGGGGTGCGACTTAAGTTTCGTTGTTTTACCAACTCATCAGGCACGAGATATAACTTATGATTAAAAAAAAAATAATATACTGGGTTTTATGGAAGGAACGCTAAATTACACGAAGATTCACAGCTCAAATGTAAATATAATATTGGGTGTCAATATAGAAAATAGAGTGTAGTTAGGGGACATTTGAAATAAAAAAAAGAGAAAAGAAAAAAGTAAAATAGAAATAGAATTAAAAAAACATTTGAAGTAAGTTTAAAGTTTAAAAGAGGAACGCTTGTTGACGTTTTGAGTGGAACATTAAAAAGGTTAAGGGGGGGTAATCAATACATAACTGAAATATCGTATGTGAAAGAGGCATTTGAATAGAATATTTATCCAGGATTAAAATATTTTAAGAGAAACTTTTTTCCATGTCTACAGCCTAACATGAGTTCATTTTGTTTATTAAGTTGATTTAAATTATTAATATTTTTGAGGATGAATATTTTTTCCAGCAAACACAGGTTGCATCGTTCACCTCGGCCGTAAAAGGGTAAGATTTTAGCGACGAACTCCCAATTTACAACCGTAGTCGTCTGTTTTCATATCCCAGTACAATTTTGAGAGTGTTGCGGCATTTGCATATTTCTTATTGTTAAGTATCATTTTGTGATTGTAAAATCTCATTTTCCAGCTATTTGCTGTTGAGCCGAAATAAATTTTGCTTCCGCCATTATGCATAATGATCGCCTTCTAGACAACGCCTTTATGCATACCTTTGTTATCCATCAGACAGATAATGCCTTTTATTTAAAGATATAAAAATATTTAAATATATAAAAATACATGTTAAATATCAATAATAACAGTTCCTTGCTCAGGGTTTTTCTCTTTATTTTCCCATATTTTGGACAGTTTTTCTGGTTTCCGGTGAAAGTTTGAATATAAATTGTTTAATGTCTGAGTACTTTCGACTTTCATAATCCATTATAAAGCAGATTTTTCTTTTTGTTTTATGTTGGTTTTATTGTTTTTTTTTGGGGGGGGGCTTAACGCATCATGTCATATTTTTTGAAGTATCGCCTCTTTACTTGTCAGTGTTGTGTCACTTTTTATTTTTACGCGATATAGTATTTTTGTATTGGTTACGCAGCCACTACATATCGCACCAGTTAACGTGCAGTTTATCGCATAATGATTCAATTAAATCCCATATCATCATCTTGCCCAACAACAAAAAACAATGAAAAATTCGGCATATCCTTATCTTAAAATATTTTTAACGAGGAATGTTAATATTTGGCAATTTATGAGAATATGATTTTTGACTCGTAAACAAAATATATATTTTTAAGGTAAATAGTTTTAAAGGCGAAAATTATATTATGTTTGACATACAAACACACCCACCCACATATACAGATGAGAAATTGACAGTCAACATGCAGTGATTTTTTTTTATATATCCACACAGTTTTTAATATATTTTCAGTTTATACGTTATCTTTATAGATGCAAATATTAATTAAATGCTCTGTATCAACTACGTTTACCAGCCTGAATATCTCAAAAAGTTCGTAGAAAATATACGTCCTCCGACAGGAAACGAACATGTATCTTACACAGAACCGTCATTTGGCTTGACGTGCTATATCATTTAGCTAGCGAGGAAGCGTCTGGTTTGCAAAGTCAAACTACTGTTTTTAAACAACAAATTTCCCATGATTTCTCTCGAATGTTCATATCTGTTCGAAATGTATCTTAACGTAAACAAATGATAACATATATTATGAAATGGATTAAGTCCGACAATTATTTAATATATTTTCTGTTTATACGTTACTTTTTATAGATACAAATATTTAAGTAAATGCTCTGTTTATAATAAACTGTATTAACAACATTTACCGACCTGAATGTCCGGTAAATGTTGTAAAAAATATGTATCCTCAAACAGGATTCGAACCTGTATCCTACACAGAACCGTCATTTGACCTGACGTGCTATACCATTTAGCTACAAAGGAAGTCAAATTACTATTTTTAAACAACACATTTCACATGGATTCTCTCGGACGATCATATCTGCTTGAAGCGTATCTTAGCAAAACAGTAATTTGACACTGCTGATCAGACGCTTCCTCTCTAGCTAAATGGTATGGCAAGTAAGGCTAAATGACAGTTCAGTGTAGGATACACGACAAATATTTTCAGGACGGTAAATGTAGTTAATATAGTTTATTATAAAAAGAGCAATTACTTTAATATTCGCATTTATAAAAATAGCGTATAAATAGAAAATATATTAAATAATTGTGGGACGTAGTCCATTTCATAATATATATCCACACGGTATTTACTAACGCTCTAACGCTCATATTCAGCAATCTTTCCTTCATATATATCGAGCCCCATAATCGATTAGGGTCGTAGGAGCACCATACTGCAATCTTCAGACTGGGATCAAAGTGTAGTATCTGTTTTCCACACTGCATTGCAATCATAGCAGCGATAATGTATTTAGAACAAGATAGCCTGACGGTGCCCATCCCTCGTCATGCTGGCTTTCCTTCTACTAGACTGGTTGCCAGCTCAAAAAAAAAAAAAAGAAAAAAAAAAAGAAAGCCCAGTCCGTCACTAGCTGGTGGATTGATACCCTTTTCAAGGGTATTAAAGTGAACCTAATGAACTCGGTCGGAATTCGAATTCATGTCGCTTAGTTTACTTTCCAAGTCGCGAACCCTTACAATACCCGTACATCCTTCCCCATAAATACATACATGCATTCTTTCGTAATTGCACCGTGCCATTGACATGAGACCTGTTGGTTATTTTCGTCATTTGAATCTTCTCAAAGAAGTTATTAATATTGGATATTACTATTATTATTATTCCAACCTGAACCCTGAAGTTTTTTAGTATTATTCTACAACTGTGTTTCTCAACCTTTTTAAGCAACGGTACACATAGGAGCAAATGAAAATATCACGACACACTTAGCAAAGTTTTTACAGGGTATACGTTCAAATGTCATGAAATAAAACCATAGATTTAAAAAAAATACACTTACGAATATGAACTTACTTTATTTCAATGTTTCTATTTGTTATCGTGAAACACACCTATTCTATACTTAATTGACTCTCCCACCTAATATAAGTAAGACTAGTAAGAGAAACGAGGGTCAGTCGATGTCGGACGGCCGGCTGAACGGTTGAACACTCTGCCTTCGGGCGGGGTGCAACCTGAACGAGGCTACGCCGAAGGGCAGAGTCTCGTTCGGGGAGGTAAACCGACCCTGAACCCGTTTATACGGGTTCAAAGGGTATATTTTTGGCCGAGCCCACGGGCTCGGAGATCCCACGCGCTCGGAGATCCCACGGGTTCGGAGATCCCACGTTAAACCGGCCTTGTGCCATATGATACCCTCGTGGTGAGGGGTGACTAAATACTAGTCGATGTCGGACAACAGTCGAACTCTCTGCCGAGAGGAACCAGGACGAGGCTATGCCGAAGGGCAGAGTTTCGTCCGGGGAGGTAGACAGACCCGATCCCGTTTATGCGGGGTCTACGGGGATTTTTTGGCCGAGCCTACAGGCTCGGGAACCCCACATTAAATTCGGCCTTGTACCACATGTGACTGCGTGGGGCACTTACTAAATAGCGTCGATGTCGGACGACAGTAGTCGACAGTTTGTCGAATACGAAAGTAGTCAGCGACCACAACAAGATTACTCTGCGTAATAGCTATTATATCAAGTTCCTAACGTTTTGTACGTCGAACCTATTTTAGGACCGATTTAGTATAAATACAAGCCTCCACTGCGAAAATAACTCCACAACACTATTCAACTATTTGTATAGCTTATTTACTACGAAACCTGTGCCTGGTTGTTTTATTTTCACGATTTCTTCAATGTTTTATCGAATGTGAAATAAGCAGACCCTCATTTCTTCTTCAGTTGAGCGAAGTCTTTCTCGCTTTTATTTATGATATCAATTAGGGTTGAGAATCCTAATTCACAATTAGAAAATTGCAATAAAACTGATAAAGCCTTTTTATCTTATTTATTCTTTTTGTATTGAAATCCAAAATGTACCAAGAATAGTGAAAAGAATTTGAAAACAAATGTTTATTACTTATTCAAATACTTACGCTGTACCATTACTCCTTACTTACACACACACACACACACACACACACACACACACACACACACACACACACACACACACACACACACACATATATATATATATATATTTATATATATGTCGTGGCAATACCTCGCGGGACGCTTAGGAAAAACTCACGGACCACTAGTGTGCCACGGCACGACGGTTGAGAATCACTAGTCTACAACATTCGCATATTAAATAATGTCACTTTGAAATAATATTTATTTATAAATTTATTTATTTATAAAAACAATAACATTATGGATCAGCTTTTTTCTATGAGGTAAGGGTAATTGTAATATTAACCATTTCCTTATAAGGAAATATTCGGCATTCATTGACCAAGCAGCCGGCGCTACTCGGCGCTTTTCTTCATTCTCTGGCCTTCGGACTGGGATCAAAGCGTAGTATCTGTTCTCTTCATCTCTAATTCAAATGGTAATATTAGCCGTTTCCTTAGAAGGAAATATTCGGTATTCAATGCTACTCGTTATGCTTTTCTTCATTCCGTGGCCATCGGACTGGGACCAAAGTGTAGTATCTGTTCTCCTCATCTCTAAAAACAATTTTGCAGCAAAACAACTTTCTCAAGTCCAGTAACTGTCTTTGCTCTTTCTAGTATTGATGGGGGTTTCCTTTCTAACCTTTTGTTTGACATAGTGTGGACGGTCTTGATTACACCATTATTTTTTCTTCGTGTTATATATGCTATCCATTTTAGTTTTTTGTTGAAAGTCCTCGAGCGATGTGGTTTCTGTTATTTGGTACAGTTCTTTGTCATTCTGTAGAACCAGCTCACAAAAAGGATAGTCTGCGCGAAATTTAACAGAATTCATTCACGCGGAGCAATTTTTAATCATTATCTGAAAAATGTTTTGTATGAAACTGGCATTTAGGATATTTCTAAACGAGTTTGTAACATGTATGACATCCATCTGAAAGTTTTAGTCTGTCCAGACTTGGGACAGAATATGAGTAGACATTTTAGTTTAGCGTTTTGGTTTTGTAGCAACTTGCGGTATTATGCAAAACTACCCCCCTATCGCTATGTATTCTATGTTCAGTTTCCTTATCTCCTATACTAACTTTGTTATAATTGACATTTAAAACGGATAATATATATGTAATATACAATTATAACCTCGTCGTTATAAATGAATGTGATAACAACGAGGTATGTGAAGTGTTTAGTGTCACAGATCCCATAGCCTGAATTCTTATGAGGGATCAAAGTACATGATATTACTGTTTTCATTCCAATTTCAGATCATAGTTTCTGTTTTGAAAGGGTTTATCCTGAATCCAATTTCTTGGAACTTTTAGTAGCCAAAGTTAATATTAACCATTGATCTGAGAAAATGATTGCATACGGTGGACAGTTTAGAAATTTCTTAAAAGGTTTGATGATATTTATGACATCCATATGAAAGTCTCCGTCTGACGAGGTCATTTAAGAATATGAAAATGATAGCATACAGCAGATAGTTTAGATATTTTCGAAAAGGTTTGATGCCATGTATGACACCCATATGAAAGTCTCCATCAGCTGAACCTATTTAAGAATATGACTCAAATTTTCATGTTAATGTATTGATTTGCGCTATTCGGTGAATCTGCCTTTAGTACTGCCTATTTAATGTTCAATTTCATTATCTTTTATACTAAATTTACAATAACTGATCCTTGAACCAAGGTATTTGAAGTGTTTAGTATCTATTAATTCCATATTTTAATTTTTATGATAGATTCAAGGTACATACCATCATTGTTTTCATTACAATTCCGGTTCATATTTTTCCATTTGGAAAAGGTTTACTATTAAAAAGATTCTGTCATGAATTTTGAAATTTGTTGTTTTTATTCATTACATCAATAAATATTTTTATTCAATAGGCTTTTTGTTTATCGACAAACAAACTTGCAAAACCTGTTGTATTGTAAATGTTAGTCTCTTAAGTCAGTGAATTTTTTTCTCGTTATAAATGTGGTCAGGTGTCTAAAATGACTAATTACCTGCAATCATTAAAGTATCTTTTGTAGTTAATCGGTAATCGGATCGACAAATATTCGCAGGTGGCTGCAGAAGGAATGATTCAGTAAAAGAAAGATGCAGTATGCTTGAGAGAGTAAAACATCACTTTCATATGGATGCTGTATGTGTTGTAAGGGATCCAAAGAACTCAACAACAACATATGTGAAAACATTAGCATTCTTAGCTGACGAATTCTGTTAAATTTCCAAGGGGAAAAGAACAAAGGGCTTTAAGAATAATAAAGAAGTAGCAATTAGAAAAGAGAGAGAGAGAGAGAGAGAGAGAGAGAGAGAGAGAGAGAGAGAGAAGAGCGAGAAACAGAACATTGAGAGAGAGAGAAATACAGAGAACACGTGATTATATATATATATATATATATATATATTGGTTATTTGAGTTTATCCCGTCTACATTAATCCTATACATATATATATATATATATATATATATATATATATACGCACAAATATAGGATTAGTGTAGACGGGATAAATTCAAATAACCAAAAATACTATTCTTAAAAGAGTGCTCAATACAGAGGAGAGCAAATAATATTTATTCAAAAATTATAACATCATTACAAAAATAGCCATTTTGTTTCAACATTTCTGGAGTCTTATCAAGTGATAGTGCTGAATATACATTAAACACCATTGCTTGATAAGACATCAGAAGTGTTGCAACAAAATGGCTATTTTGTAGTGATTTTATAACCTGTTTATTTTATAATTTTTGAATAAATAATATATATATATATATATATATATATATATATATATATATATATATATATATATATATATATGACTAGATAAATTTTATGACAAACAACCAAACACTTCACACTTTAAAGACTGGCGAAACACAGTCTTTTTATATTTTTTATTTTGAAAGAAAAAAATATACAACAGAAGAAAATCGGTATATTTAAAAAACAAATGGAACACTTTTAACTTAAAAATCGTTTGTTCAGTAATAAAAAATGGGAGCTGACCTTAGGAAATACACGGATGTGGTTTTGGATTGGTCACATGACCGAATCCGTTGCTTCGCGTTCATGTAGGCTAGCTTATTCAACAACTCCCTCATATTATGTGGACCTGGTTGATCTCACTTGCGACGAAGCCCCAGTATGATATTACCATATCGTAATGCTCAGGATCCCTGACCCATCACAGATATCGTGAGCATAGTGTTTATAATTGTGGTTAGCTGTGGGGTCTACCTCAGAGCGACTTTGTTCTCTTGTTACAGAGAAACGAGAATCTTTCACATTTGCTGCATATTGCCTGACATTAAACTAGGTCGTTTTTTTTTAATTTTAAATACTTGACGCACCGTTACATATAAAATAAATGTATATATATATATATATATATATATATATATACTCAACTGTCCCGTCGAATTCGACATATGAGGTTCAAGCAGATCAGTTCCAAGGAAACTGACATGAGATTTGATTATAGTGGTGAAGGTTTTGTGCAGAACCACCCACACTTTAAAATGGCCGAATACAAAGACCTGGATCGTTTGGGGCTCTCTGAAGGTTTTGAATTCAGAGTTGTACTTCTCCTAGACCAGTGGCCATCCAAGGCTATATAACCAGGTCTATTCTGCTATTTACTCATAGCTGGAGGGAGAAGAAGAAGATTCATACCTTTCCCAAGAGTTTTAGCACATTAGTGAATGTAATGGATTCGAGTGGAATTCGAACTCGACTCTCCAATTCCTCAATCCATTACTCCACCGTGCCTCCTTTTATATATATATATATATATATATATATATATATATATATATATATATATATATATATATATATATATATATATATATATATAAGGAGGAGGCACGTCATATATGTATGTATGTATGTACGTGTGTGTGTGTGTGTGTGAGGCCATACTTACGTAAATTATGACTCAACAGAGAACGAGACACATTGACCGATTTATTGAATAGGTCAAAAATCGATAAAAATGCTTTAAACGGATGTTTTCGACAATAAATAAATCAATATTAGTATACATTAATTATATAAATTTAAATATGAGTGTAATATACACATAGGTATTGCTGATTTTAGAAGTACAAGAATATATTTGCAGATCGGAAGATTGTCTTGCGCTAATTTCCAAAATGGGAAAAATTTACCTGCTTACAAAAAATAAAATTAACTTTTAACAGCGTTTCATTGGAACTGGAGCGAAATATGCAATGAACTTAATTATCATGGAGGCACATAAAAATCGTGGTAAATGCCAAGCATATTAATACATTTGAAATCAGTGTTTTCTAGTATATATATATATATATATATATATATATATATATATATATATATATATATATATATATATATATTCCACTAGATTGGCCTAGGCTGATTGATAGATCAATACATAAAATGGATGGTCGAATCTTTCGACATATGATTGTTA
>OZ010576.1:23712575-23775075 GCA_963932145.1 Acanthosepion lycidas
ATAGAACTAATGATTACATCTAGCCATTTTCACTATTAAATCTTGCCTCTTACCTACAGTGCGCTTGAATTATTAGTCTAGGTAGTATAGAAGAGAGTTAATCAGAACAATTACCATAAAAACTTTAAAAGAAAAGAGGCATAGAGAAAGGGACTGAAACCGTGACGTCAGGTGAGGACCAATGAAACTGCAGATCCTTCTTTGGATTTTATTAAGTACCTGATTAGAAGTTCTGTAATGTACGTATGCATGTTCTTACCGGACATTCAATCTCTACGGAGAGGCTGTTCTAACAGAGTGATTTATGACAGGTGGGCACAGACTTCACATCAGAAAATATACTGCTGACACTCTGTGAATGACAAACACAGAAGGAAAATTATGGGACCTCTTAGACATGGTGACAAAGGAAAACGAGTAGGAAGAGCTACACATTGTGAGAAAATAGAATGTATGCTTTTCAGCTTGAGATAAAGAAAACGAACTATGAATTTGCCGAAAGTACGGAATTTTAAATATTTGGGAAGTGTTTTAACAGAAGATGGAAAATGTGACACCGAAATCCGAAGGGAATGCAAAAGATGCCTTCCAAAAAAGAGGAAACCTATCAAGAAACAGGAAAATTTCGTTAGAAACAAAGGAGAGTACTAAATTGATATTTAATATCAACCTCCTATATGGCAGAGAATGCTGGACAATCTTCTCATAGATGAAGAGGAAACTTGAAGCAATAAAAATGGCGTTCCACACAGGGATTCTGAGAATACCATGGGCGAAGCGTGTGAGTAAAGAGCAAGTTTTAGGGAAATTGGAAAAGTAAGTGTCATTTATACTTAGAATCAGAAAGAGAGTTGAAATTTCTAGGATATATAATTAGTAAAGGAGGCTTAGAAAATTTGCCACTCCCAGAATATTTCCCAGGCAAAAGAGACAGACGGAAATAGCGAATCACCCTACCTAACGGACTTGTGTAAATGGATGGTAGTAGAACGAGTGGAAGGGGATAGTAAAAAGACAAACATGCCAAGAGCTGCAAAAGAATAGGAAGTTGTGGAGAGCCATGTTCGTCGAACGTAAGTATTGTAAACAAATACACAGGTTATACAGTGCAACCTCGGTTCTAGAACGTATCACATGACGAACAAATCAGTTTTCGAACAGAAATTCCGAGATGAAAATGCCTCGGTTATGCAACAAAATTTTAGTTCTCGAACAATGCCGAACCGAATTAACCCGAACGGAATAATTTCCGAGTCGACCTCCGTGCTGCATGCATTTGTGTGCTCTGTTGTGCTTTTTTCCAATCTTATTGTATTGTCATTTTTTCTCTATATTGATTCCTATCGGTTTAAGAAAATTTCGGGTTACGAACGGCCTTCAGGAAGGAATTAAATTCGTGAACCGTGGTACCATTGTATATTCCAATAGGATTTTTTCAAACATTATTGTAGAGATCATTTTTTTCCTGTACACGTATTGTGTTGGATGTTAGTTTTTGATCCTTTGCTGTAAGTTATTAATGCGTTTGATACCTGGCAATTTGACCGGCACCTTCATCGGCTCAGAGCTCTTGTCTTCAATCTGACTGATCTGAGGGTATGTTGAAAAACCGAACACTGTTCTACGTAATTTTGTTGTATCGAATAAAATAATAATTATAACAATGATAATAATATTAATAATATCCAGTATCCCTCGCTTCGACTTCCTACCAATAATTTCTTTAATTTGGTACCATGGAGGAACACCATTTCCGAACTTCTCTGTGTTTAACCATTGTCGTAATGCATTTTGGGTAATATACTTCACTGACTCTTTTTCTCACTCACCAGACCCTCACAATATTACATTTTTGATTTCTTAGTTAAGATCTCTTCAGACCAGTTTCCCAAGCTCCAGTCATTACAATCATAAATTCGATGCGTGCTTATGTCTTCTTTAAGGCTTGTTTCATGTTGTTGAACGGCCTGCCAACCTCAATGGGTTATTTAATGGGTTATTTAATACCGACAAGATTTTTAGGGGAGCTTTGTATGAATAAAATATGTATTCATTGCAGGTAATATTTTTTTAAAACATGTATTGCTGGTATTTTTTTAAAGAATGTATTTCTGGTATTTTTAGTATAAAGGTCAGAATAGATCTGGGAACAACAGCAATTAAGAGGTGGTTCAAAGTTTCTCAAAATCTCCCAATCCGAGGCCTTGGTGCCGGATGAAGTTTATCGATTTACCTAGGAATAAAACATTGAACTATCTCACAGGCTCCTTGTCTCATGAGCCTAAATTGCTTTGAGTTACTTTTTAAATAATCGTCACAGCTCTTTTTCAAATTGTATTTTCATCTTACATCATTTCTTTTACTGGTTGCAGTTATTTCCCTTTAGTTCATGAAAAGTCAGTGAATGTCCCTATGCATTTGTAATGTGGTTTTTCTTTAATGTGCAGATGACACAGCTGATTCAAATAGTTACTCGTTGTGCTGTAGATCTTCATGGTGTTGTAAACAATAATTTGGAAACATTAAACTTCAGAATCTATTGCTCTGCAAAATTATTTAAATTTATGTTGTTACAAAATCTTCATCTTAATTTCCGATGTGATAAACTATGCATTTTTGACCATTACATCATTCTAATGATTAAAAAAAAAAAAAACTGATTTCAATTTATTTCCAACAAATAAAATACATATATTATTTTGACCCATATCCTTAAATTAAGTGACAACAATATTCATGAAAAGTATCATTTAAAGAAAAATGTATTATTAAAAATGATTCAAATTAAATTATATATAATATTTTTTTCAGTCTGCTGATTTCTATCTATCTATCTATCTATCTATCTATCTATCTATCTATCTCCATATATATATATATATATATAAATAGTTATACTCGTTTGGAAAAACCTTAGGTATTTTGGCTTGTAATTGAACAAACCAATACCCAAGGAAAAATAAGGGATAAAAAAGAAAGAACTAAGATCATGAAATTGAGGCGAAAAACAATCGTCCAGGGTTCAAGCTCAGAGTCCAAAGAAAAAAAAAACTCCAAAACGAGTAAAGCAAAAGTAACTACGCAAAGTGCTCAATACGCTAAGTAGAGCAAACCTAAATATGAACCTAAAGAGCCAGGTAAACCTACCTAGGTTTCACCTATACGGATCGTCACATATATATATATATATATATATATATATATATATATATATATATATATATATATTCATTATCTATCTATCTAACAGGAAGTATGAGAATATTAAAAAGGCAATCATTGTCCTCATCTTGAAGGAACACGGAAAATAGAAGTAGAAGAATTTTGGTCGAACAGAAATATTGCACATACATATATAATGTATTTGTTCCAATTGGATTTTCCAACATTTAAAGATAAAGCAACAAGAGTTGATTTTATCCTTGTTCATAAAAACGTGAATGATAATTGTAAAATGATTATTTCACATATTTTTCAAATTGTCTTCCATTTTGTTGCTTTCTAATACACTATTTTGCCCAAGAGATTAATTGATCTTCTTTCAGTGTTGTTTCATATTTATGTATAATTTAAAAAAAAATTACTCTCAAAACTTCAAAAATCAATTGTTCGACCATTTCAGTAAATTGTCATAAATTGTTGGCTAATTACTTATTTTGTCGTTCAAACTGTATTTTTAATCGTCAAGACATCTTTTTCGTTTAAGGAAACCATTTGACTAAAAAATTTTATTAATTTCTTCCCATGTTGATGAGGCTTATTTTTGTTGAACAAGTTCTCAGGCTAACCAGTGTTAAGAACAAACTATGCAAAAAAACTGGAACAGGAAATGAATTCTGCTCCAATGGAAAAAAAAAAGATTACAAAAACGCAAAAGCAAACGTTTCCATTTTCATCGATTCATTTCGTCAGGTAACTTCAATGTCATTCAAATGTATTCATCGTCTTATAAAACGACATTTTACAAAAGATACCATTTTTATACGTGAATCGGATGTTTTACATTCACATACACAGAAAACTACATCAAGCAGCAAGGTATTTGATCGGGAGTTTGGAGGTTTTAAGGAGAGTGGAACCACCCTCTTAATTACTGTTCGCAGGTCCACTCTGACCCGGAGTGGTAGCACCTTTTAGGGTCCCAGATATGGGAAAATAATGAACCCCCAAACAAAGCACTATGAAAGTATAAAAATACATTTTTAAAGTAAAATACCAGCAAAACATATTTAAAGGAAAATGTTTAACAGTATATTTTATCGGTAATTAAAAGCCTACAAGTGCGTTCCAAATATTTAAATTTCGGTATTAAATAACCCAGCGAGGTTGATATTCCGCTAAACAAAATAAACCAATATTCACAGCAAAAACTTCCATGAAAGTATATCGTATTTTCGACTATAGAATCACTTTTGACGGCAGATTTAGTCAAGTATCATTAAATAAATTGTCGAAATGAAAAATTAATGAAAATATTTTAGTTTTTCTATCTATGTTGCAGTCAAACTAAACCTTTCACTGTGGATGTAAACCCATCAAATTTCGTGAACTGTACTTCCAAAAGCTGTACAAAATAAATCGATGTTTGCACAAAGTATTACATTAAAAAATAGTTTAGTACGAAATGAATATTCATTTCTCATCGAGCAAAGTAATTTTCGTGATGTTTTAAAACATGCAATTTTTAATGAATATTGTCCCAAATTTGAAAATGAGTTGTGGACAGTTTTCGGTAAATATTTGGACTATATTTTTCTATCAGTTGTTGTCTATTCTTTCTCTTCCTGTTCATAATATATATATATATATATATATATATATATATATATATATATATATATATATATATATATATATATATATATTTACATATATATATATATATATGAAGGTTGAAAGAAAACAAGTGAAAACGATTAATTAGTATTCGGAATTAATAAGCAGACATGTAAATCGTTATTTTTCATATTTTCTGCTTAGTTTGAATACCTTTCGCTGTTACGATGCAAATATCTAATACCATTTATCTGTCGATTGTTGGAGATATCCATGATTTTAATTAGAAAGAACCACCAAAAAACAAAAGAAAAGTAAGCATATTTATTATTGTAAGTTTTAGATATAAAAACCCTGAAGAAATATTAATATCATCCGCTCTTTTTGACGGCGTTACCTTAATGAAAACTTGCTTGGATTTGAAATAGAACTTCTCAATTACCTTTTTTACGAAGTGAGTAGCAAAGATTGTTACGTGTGTCATAGTCCGTATTTTGATTCATTGCCGTTGAAAAAAGGCTATTCGTGGGCTCATAACCTGTGGAATGAGTAGCCATGGTCAAATGCAAAATAAGTAACAGAACTGTCCAACAAAGTATATATATATATATATATATATATATATATATATATATATATATATATATATATATGGTATAAAATGACAATTGGAAAAAAAAATGCCAACTCGTTTCGTCTTCCGACTTTTTCAAGGCAAAAATGAAATCGAAATGTCTTTGTTTTTATAGTTACATTAAAATGTTCAAATTTAAACAACTGTCTAAGCCTTTTTCTGGATAATGTAAATTTCTTAGTATAAAGGAAATTTAAATTAACCAGAAAAAGGCTTAGATAGAAGTGTCTATCTTTTTCAATTTGGATTTTTATCGTTTACTATTGGCAATATTTTCATATTTCCAGAGAATATAGTTAAAATCTTTCTTCAGCTACAACCCAGGATCATCGATAAAAAAAGCTTGTAATATTTGTATAATTACGATATCCGACCTAACGTTTAGCTCGCCTTAGAGTCAGGTATCTCGTTTGAACTACACCTTTCTCTTTGGATTGCTTCCATGATAAAATCCAGTGGACAAACCTCAGAATCATTTTGTATAGATCCCAAACAACAAGAATATAATTACTGAATTGTTTGATCAAGATACGTGAAGTTTGGCTAAGCTGCTTCTTGCTTGGACAACGTTAATTAGTCGCGAAAAGTGACGAGAAAACTAATTAAAAAAAAAAGCAAATGAAGAGTCAATCACAACAAAGAGAAAGGAAAAACTTTTCTTCGTTTTAGAAATATTGAGGAACACGTAAGTCGGCATATAATATATATATATATATATAAAGAGCTTCAGCGTCCTAGTTCTTGAAACAGGCAGACAATTTTAGGTGGTGAGAAAAGTCAGCATAATACAACCCTACAACGCAGAGATGTTAAAATGAAATATAACAATAGTAAAGGGGAAACGAAGAAAGCAATGAAGATGGCGAAACACACACACACACACACTTGGGCATGCGCATGCGCACCATAAAACAAAAATGTCTAACAAGGCAAATGAACGAAACTAACAAAGACAGGAAATTATTTTTACGGGTAGAATTTTCTTGATTGATCTGTCTTTCTGAAGTTGCTAATTAGCAAATGAGAGGCAAATTTAATTAGTCGAACAATCTTTGTCCTGGTTAGGGAATATTCCTGGATGGATTCCTTCATCTCTGTGCATGCTCACCGTATTCACCCACTAAAATGGCTGTAAGGGTTGTTTGGTGTGTTTGTTTCGTTGTTACGTTGCACACATGGCTGCCGTGCCAGATGTAAAAGATGTGAAAACAGAAAAGATGCAAAAATTAAGCGGCTTCAAATAAAAAGGACATGACACTTGACTGAATGGGGCATTCTTTCTGCTTTTCAGGCATCTTTTCTAAATTTCACATTGGCCTACTCTTCATTTCTTTCTCAACTTTCGTTCAAGTCGTTTTTCTTAGTTTTTTGTTGTTTTTATCTCTTTGTGGAAAAATGAATTTTCTTCTTCTTTTTTACTTCTTCTTTTTCTATCTTTATTGCTCTTCATCTTAATATTCGTCAATGCTTTTTCTTTCAAAGTTTTCGTTTATTTTTCTCTTGTCTCTCCTATTTTTTTTATTTCGTTTTCATTTTCTCTCCCTTTCATTTTTCTTTCTTTCTTTCTTTCTTTCTTTCTGATACTAACCATATTTTATCTTATTCTGTTTTCGTTTTGCCTATATCTTTTAATAAAAAAAACGGTATTATAAAACTCGTAATATGTCACCTGTTGATGGTCAGAGAACTCTCTAGACGAAAATCAGTGACCCTACCCTAACTTAAGGGTTACTTCAGTAGGCTCATAAATGTTAATAAAACTTTGCAACCTAAAACATTGCAATCAAATTACGGTTCTCTCTAAAGAACTCTAGCAAAGTCCTGCTTGTTGCTTATTGTGTGAGAACTGAGCCATGAGGGATGTTTCAAAAGGAAACTTCCCATCCGTTGCCCTTTCTAAAGACAGACAATTCTTTTTTGTACAGTGTCTAGTGTTTCCTTTTTCTTTACTCTGAACATAAATAGACACAAAGTAAATTCACAGTTGCATTGATGGACTTCGTCCAGACGTAGAGCTCTGGTTTGGTTAATAAGATTAACGTTTTATCATGAACCCGCAGGAAATGGTTTAACGAATATATTGGGAAAAAAAAGTGAGATATAGAAAATCAGTGCGTTTATAAATATATTTTCTTTGTGTTGTTCAAAATGGACTTAATATTTTTCATAAACTGGTGCTAATCTCTGTAGTAATATAGATTACAAGTGAATCACCATGATGGTATTCAATAAGAGCCTAATGACTTTGGTAGGGTCACCCTTGGCGGCATGGTCGAAGAAAAGGATCCAAACTAAGACCCCAGCGATTTAAAAAGTGGATGCTGATTGCAACAGATCTCAACGGTTGAACCAGCGAATGAAGTGGGCTACGCATGATGGACATGCTACAGAAGGCGCCACTTGAAATTATAACAGAGTCAGCGGCATCCTTTGCAGTGTCATAACTAGAATCTGAATGTCTCATTCCATATATACGGCAGAGAAATGGAATCAAGTGTGTGGGTCACTTTCTGGTAAGTTAAGACCCACCTTAAACAAATTCACGCCATCGGCAGTTTCTTCTACTCTGATTTTTTCCCCTCCAACCAACTACTGCAAAACCAAACGAAGATAGGGAATGAGTGATGGAAGCAGATTTTGGTGAAAGTGGAAGCTTCTAGTCTTGAACCAGCACTTTGATGGCGAATTTAGTCATCAAGGCCAACATCATAACTGAAGCGTTCAGGAAAGAAAAATAATTAATTCTTGGATACAAGATAAAGCCGATGGCGACGATTCAATGAAAAAAATGAATTCTTTTCCATAATAAACAGACAAAAAAAGAAAAAGATTATGAAGCAAGAGTTATTGAGGATATAAAAGAAATGATATTTTTGTCGATGCATTGTGCATGGTTAAATGCAACTAATTGTAAATGTAAGATACCCAACAAATAGAAACGATAAAGTTTACATTAAAAAACCCCCAAAGAACAGGGCAAAAATACTAATAAGCAAACAAAATATACAAAAGTAGGTAAGGCAACAGTAATGAGGCGAAAATGTTCGCAAAGTAAAAATGTTGTTAACACGCATAAGGGGATACAGACAAGTGATCGCAGCATTCACGCTTCAACACAACAAAGAACAAGAATATGACAAATGAGATTGAGAAGTGGCCTATCTTCCTGGCTAGGAAGATATCCCAGCATGCATTCACTACGATTTCTCTATAAATTTTGGAAGGGGATATTTTGGGCATTCATTCCTACAGGGATTGGAAACAACATTTTTAATAAGCATCTCTCCCGAAAATTACAAAAAAAAAAAAAAAAAAAAGTAACAAAAAACAGAATAAACGCATTTGATTGATTCGGCAGAGGATATAGAAATGACAGATATAAATTTATTCAAACACCTTCTCTCTCTCTCTCTTTTCTGCACACACACACACACATATCTATATATATATATATATATATATATATATATATATATATATATATATGATTCAAGATGACAGATGTAGTTGCTTTTATTATTTTTTCTTTTCTGGTTTGTGTAAAAAAGAAAGTATTTTTATTACTGTAAGTATTGATAGTGTCCGAATGCCAGTAATCGAACGATATCATCTTCTAGTCATTTCAGCGTCCGGAGTTAAATAAACATGCTGTTTTTCACGTATTTAAATAATTTAAAAACTCGGAGTTTTCCGTCATACTATATGGTGACGTCACATCAATTTGACTATGAAGCAAGCTTTTTCATTGGCTAAATGTATTGTCAGTTGAATATATTTAAAGACAGATCATTTTTTGTTGGGATTTGTTTTATTTTAGGCTTCTTAAATTTGAATTCCTTTATTTGCAATTAATATGATATCATATACACGTGTTGTTTACGAGTGTTACACTTATGCCAGTGAGGATTTGGTTGTCAAGTGATAAGTTTTATTAATATCAGCATAGACTGACTTGAGATCGGATTGGAGAGGTTGCAGGCAAACCAACGAGATAGAGTGTTTGTTGTGTTGTATGTACCCTGGACGAATTTGAGGTTTGTAAATCATAGGAAATAAAGTACCTTCAAAGAGTAAGATAGTTCGGAAATAATATTCGTGTGTCAAATGTTTTTAAGGTTCTTTTGTAAATTATTTATCTTGCATACATAAACATGTGTACCGGCGTTTAATAATTTTAGTGGCGGTTTGTTCCCGTTTATAATATGGATGCCCAGTGTTGTAATGGAAAGCGGCTCGTATTGAGAAATCGGAGAGCCAAGTTCGAATTCAAACCGATTTCGTTACATTCACTTATGCTAAAATATCCCCGGGATATGTATGACTCCTTCTCTAATCCCTCCAGCTTTATGGGTAAATATCATTAGAGCCTTGGTTGTTAACCAGTCTAGGTTAAAGAAATCTATGAATTCAAACGAGTCTGGAAAGATTTAGGCTCTGCCAGGCTATCTTTCCTAAGACAGCACTGCTGCTACGGCTGCAGTTCGCATGGTGCCCCTACGACCCTCAGTGGCTACGAGACTTGTGGTCGGGTATATGTTTATTGTGTTATTGTTTTTCTAAAGCTACGTTTTGTAATCGTTTCGCCACAAGCAAGGTAATAAAGTTGCTCAAACGCAAGGGGCCTCTTAAATGTGGAAGAATATAAGAAAAGAAAAGCATTATTAACGAGTGATAACAATAAAAGAATTTTAAAAATATTTTGAGATAAAAATTAATTGTTAAAATACATTAAAATATTTTAGAGATAGTAATTCCAAAACAAAAACAAAATCCTTTTTACTGAACAGACATCTTGGCTTAAGACACTTTTCCACGTAACGTAGCTTCCCTGGGCCTTTTCTATAAATATTTTCATAGTAAGTGTTCTGATGAACTTTCCTCTTTGGTATATCGACTTTACGAATTTAAGTACAATACTCGATTGGCGGCTAGGATTGAAATTACTAGATAGATCCGTAAGTTCTATGATGATAGTTTCTTCTATAGCAATTCTCGCTTGTGAAAATCTCTTCCGTCTTGTTGTTTTCCAGTCAAGTTTGAATCTTCAAAAATTTAAATGCAATTTCAATCGTTATCTTCTGTCTTCTTAATTCCGGTAGTTATATTGTTTTCCCCACTTAAGAATGTTTTTTTTTCTCATATTTTTTCAAACTCAATAGCCCCTTGCATCTTAGTGACTTTATTGCCTTGCTTGTTGGTGACACGATGAAAGAGAACTAGCTTTAGTTATAATCAACAACAGAGAGTTAAGGAGCAAAGAAGTTCGTTTATTAAATCACCTACTCGTAAAATCACGTTAAAGTATCACGGTTAACACGAAGTTTGAATATTTAAAAACCGACCCATCGAATGAAATAGAGCAGAAGAAAGAAAATGTTAAGTTGTTCAATGAGGTCATGTTGAAAAATATCGGTTAGTTTTAGGTAATAAACTGAAAAATCGGCTAACTTTCTTTTTTTTCCAAGGCCGAATTGTGACATCGATTCCTGACAGAGGGCGTAAATCTTTCTTTAATAAGATTTCTCGAACATTCGGTCCGGTAGACGAAAATAAATAAATATACTGTTTAATAAATAAACGAAGCATCTACTCAAATACGAGTATCCACTAAAAATAACGTTTAAAGGGATAGAAAATTTGTCGGGTTAATAAAAAAACATTACTTTCTTATTTTCATATATATATATATATATATATATATATATATATATATATATATATATATATATAAGTGATAGAATTTTGAGGAATTAGAATAATCAAATAATCAATATAGTAATCCATCGAGTCCTCAACAGAATGCAGAAAGCATGGACGATCGTTTCGTCCTATTTGGGACTCATCAGCAGTGCTCATCCACTAAGGAGAATCGAACTCGGACCGTTTATTTTTTGATATATATATATATATATATATAGATAGATAGATAAACGAGACAAAGTTAAAAAGCTTTTTAATGATAACGAATTTCGCCTTCGTGTGTTAGGTTTCATCAGCTCAGCGTGATATAAAACTGACCTGCATATATGTAGATACCTGCTATAATACACGCGTTATCATTAAAAAGCATTTCCACTGTCTCATTTCTTCAGATTCCATACCCTACTAACACCTATATACATATATATAAACGTTATTGTTATGTCTTACACGTGCTAGAGTAAACATTACTGTTGTTAAAACGTTAAAATTAACATATAGAGTTAAAAGCAAGCAGTTATCGATATTTATTTTGATAGTATTCTGGAGCTATCTGAAATAAATATGTCTCAGCTTAATATTGATGATTAAAAAGAATATTTTTCACTTTCACCCTGTATATTTATATACAGTTAAGCTTAGTTAAAGAGCAAACATTTTTGGATGAGTCACATGATAAAGGAATTTTAAATATTCTTATCCAGGGAAAGAAATGAATTGTGCTTCACCATGTGCTTCACCATGTGCTTCACCATGTGCTTCACCATGTCCGCCATTCATCTTGACCCATTCATCATAGGAAAAGTAGATGAAGATTATTTAGAAACCCAATGATGCTATTAGGTTGGTGCAAAAATAATGTCGTTTTCTCACATATTAATATATGTGAAAAAACGACATTATTTTTGCACCAACCTAATAATTTGTTTCTCGCTTACATTGCATTTTCTTTTAACAATATTCAGCAAATATATGGGATATTATTTCTTTTTTCGGATTGGTTACTTCTTAGTGGAGAAATGAGTCAAATTAAAAAGGTGTTTTAGTGACAACGCATTTCACCTTCGTGTGTCAGGTAGGCATCTTTAGGTTAATTTCGTTGCCAATAAAAGGCGTTTCCACTGAATATAGGATTAGTAGAATTTACTTCTGCTAATAAATTTCCATGGAAATAGCTTGTATTCATCTTCACTTTTTAATGTTTCATTTTTAATGTTATTTTTTAAGAATATATTTTAGTTAGAATTGGAAATGCTAATAATAATCGAAATTGCAATAAATGAAGTACTTTTTGTTGTTGAAAATAAAAATTCATGAACAAAATCCTCATCTTACAACTGATATAATATGGATTCATTTTCAGTTGGTTTTTGTGCGAAACGCATTCGAATGTAGAGCATTACACACCCATCTGTTACTAGTTCCAGAATGGGTCTTCATTTGGTTTTAGATCGATTTTTTGTTGAGTTTCACGATATGTCGATTTCGTAAAATCTGCAGAAACAAAACAAAATGAAAATGTTCGATTTGCGTTTGGGACTTTTAAGTTTGAATTCCGCAGATTGCAAGAACTTCAGATGAGGAATGGAAAATATACCGATTAAAACCTTTTGATGTTGCAACTCAAAGGAAGAATTCACAGCCTGAATGAACGAACTATTTCCAACCAAGCAGATTTCATTTTATTAATTTTGTGGCGCGTCTCACTTGAAGTTAGTTGAATGCCTTGCAGCTTGAAGCAATCGTTGTTGCAAGTAGCGATTTCGTTATCAAGTTAGTAAACCTTCAAGGCTTTTTGGAATCGACATTTTCAAGCCAAAACGGAAAATAAATAATAATAATAATGATGATGATGATGACGATGATGCAATGATCTCTGTAATAAGTTCATGAATACCAAAGATAACATTAATCTTAATAATATTGGCAAGAAGGACAACATTAATGGCCATAATACATAGAATATTATTAAGACTAAAAAACTTGCTTAAGTACTACAAATTGTTTCATATGAAATGTTTAACTTTATTATTTTTATTTCCTTTGATTTCTGGCGTTTATACATTTCTTTCCGGGTCCCGCCCAGGGACCTAAGGTTAGAAATGGCATCATGACACTTTCCACTGACAAAAAAAAAAAAATTACATAGATAAAGCCCTTAATAAAGTGTGGGCTGTACTTGTCAGAACAATTTTTTGTATCTCTTTGAGGCGTGGACTTCCAGGAATCCCTTCAATTCGTCTACTGGAATTTTTTCCAACCAGTTCTAGGGTTTCAACTACAGCAGGGATTGTTGATGTCCTCATGGGCCATATTTTTAAGATTTCTATTTCAAGGTCCTTGTATTTTGACAGCTTTTTGAATATCTTCAATAACATTGCAGTCTGCAGGGACTGCCATATCAATAAGGAGGCACTTTTTTTTTGTTTGTGGTCTCTATTATTATTATTATTATTATTATTATTATTATTATTGTTATTGTTATTATTATATAATCATTGGAACAGCATGAAATAACCCCGACGCTTACATAACGCAGATGATGATTGGTGGAAGTGATGCAGTACAATTCAATTTTTTCCAATGAAAGGAACATTTAACATTCTTTTATCATGTTCCTCTTTCAAACATGATTGCTCTTTAACTAAACAAATAGATACATAGGGTGGAAATGAAGAGATATTCTTACAAGTAATCAATATTTGAGCTGAGACTTATTTTGGAAATATTTTCAAAGTTTAATAACCCTCAGAATATTATCAATATAAATATCGTTATATATGTTTATAATACCACACACACACACACACACACACACACACACGCACACGCACACACACATACATATATATATTTATATATGTACAGGATTAATGAATTTATTTTTAAACAAAAAATTTTATTACTTATTATAGAAATCGCCGTTTGATTTATCGTGCTTTACCGTTTTGAATGAGGAAGTATGCTTCCCTTAAAAAATAGAAAACAGAGCCTTGCTGAACTGTGACTGTCTCTGTAGCCGAATGGTAAATCGCACCGGATCAAAAGGTGGTTTCTCCTATAAAGGGGATCGCGGACACAGGTTCGAACTCAACCAGATGGCACCTTTTCTTTAAGATATCTAGAATTTCCAGACGTACTTAACACTATTAAAAATAAGAATAAAAATGTGGCATCTGTTTCAAAAACGAGTGTCCACTGCACACACACACACACATGCATATATATATATATATATATATGAAATAAAGCATAATTCTTACAGAATTTAAAAAATTATAAATGCATGCATAGGAGAACTGAAACATGTGGCATTAAAATAATAAAATTTGATGAGAATGCATAGTTTTGCATTTAAGAGACAATATTGACAAATTTGATAGAAGAGTGTGTTGCGGACTGGCGAATGTATTTTGAGTGATCAGAAGGCATTTTAGTGTTGGTGTTCTAATAACATTCGTCCACAACAATTAAAGAAAAATATTAGAAACAAATCATGACGTATTGTTTCAAAACGTAACAATTGAATTTATTAAGTATTTGATATACATGCATGTGAACTGAAAGGTTTTGACAGAGTTATGTCTCTTAGACTTGGAAATATTTGTATTTGAGCTCATAGAGAAAAGTAATTATTAAACTGTAGTTTAGAAGGATAAAGTTCCTTTAGCATGTTAGGAATTGTGGGTTTGTAGAGTTGGTAAGAGTTCAGAAGAGATTTTAGAGTTCGTACTTGCGTGAATGTTGGTCATGGTGTTTAACGTCTGACCGCAAAGGTTAAGACGGGAGTTCCTGAAGATTACATCTTGGCAGCAAGGAATGAGACGCGAGAGAGAGTAAGAAGAAGTTTTAAGAGAGAGAATCACTCGTGTTTTTTGTTTATACATGATCGGGGATCACATGACCGGCTCAGATGGAGAACGTGGGAAAACAGAAAACAGATTGCAGGCAGTTTGATTGGTCGGAACTGACCAATCAGCGAGCTAGTTTGAAGTAGATTAATCAATGAATGCTTGTCATATATTCACCTACAGGGAATAGTTTAATTTACCCACGCAGGGGTGACTGGCTGACGTGGAAGATTCCACAAGTGTATAGGATTCATAAGCATTTAGGATTGCGTTGATTCTGAGAACAAAGCAGTGCAAGCAATTCCGGCAGCCAAATCGATGTAAAACTCATAGAGGAACAAACAGAATACTAATCTATCCCAAAATAGTGAGATAAAAGTAAGGGTATTTCAGAAGATAAATTGAAAGAATTGAAGCTGAAACAACTTAGACATGGTTGTGAAGGGCAAATCTAAAGAAAGCTAGCTGCTATTAATAGCGACCAAGAATAACATTTATATCAAAAACAAAATATATAGGACACAAGAGGAGAATACGAAATACAGATTATGCGGAATTAGAACGGATACTAAGCAAATGTCACAAAGTAGTTATAAAAGAATACAAAAATAGGCATGATTGGGTCGGAATGGCGATCCATTTTGAACTATGCAAACATTTGTTTCTTTGCACCAATGGTATTTGCCCAAATTAGTATAATTCTTAGAAAGTAAGAAACACGGGATAATTTATGACTTCACACGAATCAGTCAATCTCGGATATATGAATAAATCTAATGAGAGTGATTGGGAAGACAGAAATGAGTCAAATAGGGGATTTCAGACGACAGTGTAAAATTCAAAGAAAGCGAAATATTGGATAAATATTTCAATGTTGCCAGAGAACTGACGAAATTATGGATCCTGAACCTGACAGTTGTGCCAGTTATTGATGGATCGGTGGGAACCCAACATAAAGCCTAGAGAAACAGAAAATCCGAGAAAGAACAGTGGACCATCTAGACAACGGAATAACTGGAGACAAAAATTGGTTTAATCGATCTTCATCGAACTCAATAGGACGGCCAGAACGAGGTACGTCTTTGAGGTCAAACTTTCCATTTTTGAACTTGGCATACAAATCACGACGCTATGTTCTTTCAGCTACGGCATCCTCTTCATACACATCACAAATGTCGCGAGCAGCTTTTGCGGCCTTAGAGCCTTAAAAGCAAAAAGAAGGAGGTGTTGAAAATGCTCATTGACATTACATTTTAATGATCTGAAAATAAACAGAAATTAACTTAAATTAACTTGAAAAAAAAAAAACGATTCCAAAATGATTCCAAAATAGAATTCTCGAAAAAAAATAAATTCCAAAATTTAAAAACACAATAGATTCCAACATTTAAAAAAACCGCGGAAACTTAGTTGTCAACCCAATAAAATACTGGCAGAACTAAAACATTAAGTAGATTTACCAATTAAACACAATAATAATTATTATTCAGATAAATCGTTTTTTCATTCTTTTTAATCATTTCGCCCCAAGCAAGGCAGGAATGTCACTAGTACGCAAAAGATTACATGGAGTGAAAGTGAGAGAAAAGACGATGACGATTGACGTTGCATTTAAAATTTTAAAGATTGTATTTATCAGGGAAGCAAGTAAATGGAAGGGAGTTCCACAGGTGGGAAGTGTGAGAAAAGAACTTGTTGGAGTAGAAATGGTGGTTGCATTTAGTTTTATCAACAGTAATATTGTGGGACCTAGATGCCAATTTAGTGGCACACTTAAATTCATGTAGCCGGGGCACCAGGGAAAAAAGTTTATCAGAGTAGTTGCCATGAAAATAATTGTAGAAAAGACAGAGGACAGACATATCACTTCGATGAGAAAGGGACTGAAGTCGATGACCGATTATATTACAGATCCTTCTCTTGATTTTGTCAAGAACATCGAGATGAATAGCAGGAGCACCAAACCAGATATGGTAGCAGTATTCAATGCATGGGCGAATGGTAGATTCGTAAATGTGCAGTGATCCAACTCTCCTTGCAGTAGATGCAGCAATTGATTCAATGGAGTCGCTCCAATTCAAGTCAGTAGAAAACGTGAGTCCAGGAAGAAACGTAATCGAAATTATAATAATGATAATCATATCATCTTTTAAATACATTTTTTTATATATTTGGTAGAATCTTTGATTTATTAATTTTTTTCTTTTGCACCATTTTTATTTTTGTGACATGATTCTTCAGTTATCAAAGAAGTTATAGATTTCTCTCATCATATGTCCTATTATAATTTCTCCCATCTGATGAAGGCAAGTTATCGGTCTGTAATCTGTTGATATATTTGGATAAGACTAGTTTTGCCTCTGGTTTTCCATTACGAAACTCTTCCTTCTTTCAAACATTTTCATCACTGCTGGTTCTGGTGCTTTCACATTGTCTTATTTCGGTGTGATTTTCAGGTATATGTATTAAGTTAAATTAGTTTTACCCCGTTTTTTAATTAGCTATTTTTTCTGGAGTGCCAACTACTTTCTTGCTATACGTTTTTCGTTCCAAAAAGTTTTTGTTTCTGCTGCATCTGGTTTTTCTTGCGTTTGTCTTTATTTCTTGTTTATCATCTTTGAAAATTTTCTTAATTTCGATTTTCGTCTGCATTGGAAAATCCGCTTTTTAAGTTGTTTTATTTCCCTTTTTTGACAGGATTATCTACCTTGTTTTTCTACAATCGCCATCTTTTCTCCATTATTTAATACCCCCCACCCTCGTACAGTCTGGTGTGAATTGTTTTAGCCGTTTTGCATATACATGTTCTTTTGGTTACCATTTTCGCTTTATCTCTTATTCTGGACCTTTGACTGTTTTTGTTAGCCTGCTTTTTTATTTTATTCATTTCACCACAAGCGAGGCAATAAAGCGACAAAAACGCAAGGGATAACTGAGTGTGAGAGAATATGAGACAAACAATATGTTATATACTGTACCTATGAACACTAATGGTTATGTCTCAATCCTCATAAATACATTGGACACTATTGTAAGTGTGAATAATATGCTGTCTAAGTAGTGCACCACTAGCAGTGGTTTGCCTACTTCACGCCGCTGGCAAGTATTGTATTTTGTTGATATTATAAAGATTATCATTTCAGTTTCAACCTCTGTTTTGGTTATTCCTGGTAATTGGTAACCTTTCTAGGTTATTAGGGAGGGAGGACAATAAAAAAACAGGAATTCAGAAGATAGACGATAACCATTGTTATTGCGTTGGCTAGGAAGCAAGAAACCGGAAAAGAGTTTTCACATGCGAAAAGTTAGCATAGGAGTTACGATTCCATCTAGTCATTTTAACTGTAAAAGAATGAGACCTTGTTACCAATCTAGTACTAAGTTTAAATTAATAAAGACGGTACCATAGCGGAATGTCGATCAGGACAATTGTCATGAAAGTATTTATAGAAAAGGCACACGGAAGCTACATAACGAATGTAAGAAAGTGACCGTGTTAGGACCAGTAACATTGCAGATTTCTTCTTTGGATTTTATCAAGAATCTCTAAATATATATCAGGAGCACCAGACGAAATGTGGCAACAATATTCAAAGCGTGGAAGAATGGTAGGCTTATAAATATGTCAGATAATTTTGGGCGCGAAAAAAGTGTCTGTCACATATGGTGTCTTTTCTTCTTTAAATCAAGCGGGAAAAGAGAAAATAGAGAAATAAACTTTCGTTTCTGATGAGAAATGGTAATAGTAGTATTGACGGAGTTGAGACAATCAGCGATGGTTGTCATTTAATCTTGACGTCTTTATTATGATTAATGGTGATTATCTGTAGAAAAAATACGATTATGTGAAGATCTTTCAATTTTTTAAAGTAGCAGCAGTGGCCATTATAATGTACGTTTTAACATTACGGGAAGGGGCTGTTGTGGGAGATTTACGAAGGTTAGTTTTCTCTAGAACAGTGGGACACCTAGTGAGGCTCAAACTGACTACATGAATGCGATAATAGCTTGTTATTAATCACTCCATGGCGTCATTTATGGAGGTATGAGCATTTTCTTCTTGATAGTTGTCGTAGTAAGAATAAGAAAATGACAAGAAAAAAACAACAAAAACAAATCTTGTCTGTCATCATTTTGCATTTGTGCTGTCATCATTTAATAGATTTTGAAAAGCAATTATTTTTGTAGCCATAGTTATCGGAATTATTTATTATTCAGATGGAGTAAATCTGAGGAATAAGTGACAACAAGTCCGTCCATTCTCTACAGTATTCTCTTGACTCATATATTGTGCCTGTAGTTGTTCCAATGTGCTGGAAAGCTATACAATATCAGTTCTCTTATATGGTAGAACAGGGAGTGGAAGAGATAGTAAAAAGAGAAACAATGCTAAGAGCTGCAAAAGATAGGAAGTTGTGGATAGCTATGATCGCCCACATTCTGAAGGGACTAGGCACGTAGAAGAAAATTGAGTCCAGTTCTTATTTGGATTATTGTTTCACTTGATACCCTATGAAGTTTGCCAACCTTCCCAGATAGCGTTGAGAAATTATTTTTTATTATTCTTATATTTCTATTATTATTATTATTATTATTATTATTATTATTATTATTATTATTTCCTTCAATTTCTGTCCGGGTCCCATCCAGTGACATAAGGTCAGAAACGACTTCGTAATATTTACCACTGATCATTTTTATGAAATAATACCCGAAAACTCCAAGATTACCCACATTTTACAGAGATAATGTGCGATTTGTACTTGAAAGTACTCTTCTTTACATTTCTTTGAGGCATGACCTACCAGGAATCTCTTCAAGGAGTCTATCGGAAACTTTTTTCAATCAATCCGTGGGCTCCAACTACAACTGGGATTAATGATGTCCTCATGCGTTAGATGTTTTAGATTTCCACTTCCAGATCCTTGTATTTTGATAGTTTTTGAAGATCTTCAAAGATACATTACAAACTGCTCGGACTGTCATGTTAATAAGAAATCACATTCTGTTCGTGTGGTCTTTGATCACGAGGTCTGGACCATTAGCGTTGATTTTTCTATCTAAAATTGTTACAGGTTCTATCTGTGTAAACATGTCTGGGGGATGTTCATAACAGTTCCTTGCAGTTTTCTCTAGAACACTTGGGCACCTAGTGAGGCTCAAACTGACTAAAATTTTGGGTATGCAATTCGGTATTTAACGCTAGACGTACACGTCCGTAGTATTCTTTTTTATTTTCTCCTTCATTTGGGTATGCTGTATTCATCTCCTTCCTTGACTCTTAGATATTTAATAGATTTTTCTTGTTCCAGTTCTCTAATCTTTGTGACACAATCTAGATCTACTGAATGTGTTTCTCTAATTCTTCTTTTCTTGACTGTTACGTTTCATTCATCTAATCTGAAATCCGTACCAGTGTCAACACTGAATCATTTTATAGTATTGAGGATACTCTTCAACTCATTGTCGTCTTTGAGAAAAACTTTGACATCATCCATGTACAATAGGTGATTAAACACTTTCTTTTTTACATTTTATCCCTAATTATTACTGTTTAGTTCATGCGATAAGAGGATTAAGGACCAACAGAACAAAAGCGGCAACAAGGAGTCGGATATTCAAACAACTGGAAGTGGCAGTACCATTAGTGTGATTTAGTATAATGTGATTTTCTTCAGTTTCATGCTATATTTAAGCAAATTTACTGTCATCAAGGTGACTTTACACATTTCCAAAGCCTTACAGATCCAAGAGTGTGGCACACTATCAAAGGCTTTACGGTAATCTCTGAAATTTCTGCTGAGGTTTCTACCTATTTTCCTGCAATTTTCCAGCATCATTTTTTTTATTACTCGCAACTACATCAATCTCTTGGACATTTCTTCTATCCCCGGGGAAGAATGTTGTTTTTATCGAGAAAAGAGGAAGTACAGTTCATTAGGAGAGAGGTTATCAATTTATATGTAATCGAAAGACATGTTATCGGCCTATAATTTTTGGATCATCATCCGTTTTTGGCAGGAGATATATGTAATACTTTCAGTGATCCATAATGGAATTTCACTGGGTTTATTAATTACCATTAATAAAGTTTGTGCAAGAGTTTTATGGATTGATGAAGGGTTGATAGAGCTAAAAGTTAGGGTACCTTGTCATGTCCCTGGGGATTTCCATTTTGGGGATTTTGTTAGTGTTTGCCTTATATTATTATTGGTTATATTTTTCCATTATTGAACAGGTTTATCCTTTATTTTTAATTAGCATCACCCCAAGAAACAGCCACCAGCACGTCAGGGTTTACTGGCTGTAGAGGAATTAGGAACAGAAACATTAGTAATGAGCAATCAAGAGCACAGTAGATGGCGATTGACATTGCATTTAAGTTTTTTCAGATTAAATTTAGCTGGAAAGTATGGTGCCGGAAGGAAGTTCTACAAGCAAGAAGTATGGGATAATAAAATGTTAGCATATAAATTACGGCTACATTGATCTAGCACGACTGAAAATTGATGAGATCTCATCCCCAGTCTAGTTCTGCGCTTAAATTCAAGAAGTCCTAGTACCATAACGCAAATCTCACCGGAACAATTATCATGAAAGTATTTATAAAAAAAAGTCACAGAGAAGGAATCTTACGGCGAGGGCAAGTGACTGAAGCCGAGCTGTGAGATCAGGTCCAATAATATTGCTGATTCTTCTTTTGGCACCGGACAGCAATATTCTAAGCATGGACGTATAGTAGACTTATAGATATGCAAAATAGATTCCGGAGAGAAAAACTGTCTCGCTCGACACAGTGAACCGACTTTCTTAGCGGCTGATCAAGCGATGGATTAAATGTAGTTTTCCACCTCATGTGAGTTGCGAACGTTAGCCTGAGAAAGGGCAATGAGTCACTTTCCTGGAGGTTAGCATTAGCCATACAGATGGAAGGCGGAGAGCTGTCTCTCAGATGATTAATGGAGAAAAGTTTAGTTTTGGAGGTGTTAAAATTGATCAGCCATCTTTTGCCCCAGTTAACGATGGTCTTGAGTTTGTTTTGTACATCGGCTGCCATTTTGACCTTGTTAGTACGAAAGGATGTAGACGACGGCAGTTCATTACAACTTTCATTTCACGATTTGACAGGAACGAGCGGATAAGCTCAAAATCGTGCACGGAAATACCGTAGATTTTCAGCTTGTGGAGAATGTCAGAGCTTGTCAAAGACTTTCGAGGTGCCCAATGCTACAGCCCGAGCTTCACTCTTTCCGTTAGTACATCAACAGTTGAAATGGAGAAACGAAAGCCGTATCGCTTGTCTAAGAAAAGGCCCTTCGATGATGATCCAGTTCATCAAAGATTAGTGCCTCTAGGAGTTTCCCAAAAAGGGGCAAAAGGTTAATAGGCCGATAAATGGATTGGACAGACGGTTCACTAGAGTCCTTAAAAACTAGAACAACAGACGATGACTTCCAGCAAGCAGGAAAGCAGGAGGCAGCTAGGCATATATTATATAGTTTAGAGAGAACAAGAGGTAGTTCGGGATCACACTACATCATACTTATTATAAAACCCAGGTCGTGTGTGTGTGTCTGTGTGTCTGTACGTTTATATATTGGATCGGAATTCCGACATTTTTCAACCGATTTCAACAAAACTTCACAAGACTACGTAAAATTACCTTGCGGTGGTTCTGACAGCGCCAAAAATCGGAAAAACACAATTGTTTTTGCACGAAATCAGTTTGAAAAAACGATTAAGTGGCATCGCGAGAATGAAAGGGGGACAACTCATATCGAGTTATACTTAAAACCCAGGTTGTTTGTGTGTGTGTGTGTGTTCGTTTATATATGGGATCGGATTTCCTACATTTTTCAACTTATTTAAAAAAAAACTGGCAGGTAGTGTTTCTTATTGTCTTGCACACTTTTTTCTTTATTTTTACATTCAGAATGCTTTACAAATTCCATTTACAAGACAATTGTTTATAATAAAATTCTATTCAATCGGTAGACTCATAACGATTGAAAACAATGTTTTTGTTTGAGTTTGGGTTTGACCAATTCGTAAAAAAACAAAAAACAACAACAAAAAAAATCTAATTAAGACATGCGAGTCCGTCAACCTTAAACAATAATCTTTGTCAATTTTATTTTTCAGTCTTTATGATGGTCGATACTTGATCTATCTGTTGCTGTTACATCCCCTGGCAACGCCGGGCTCTACTGCTAGTAATGACTATTACAGGGATGCCATACGCCTCATACTTTTTTGGAATCAAGGTTAGAGATGATAGCAGAAACCATGGAAGATATTATATGCATAACACTCACCAGAGAATCACTTCTAAGTAGGAAGTTGGGCAGAAGTGTTTGAAGAGAATTTACGGGTAACTCATTCAGCTTTATTAGCAGCCGATAATAACCCCTCAAATATTGAAGAGGAGGGAAATAGAGACATTGCACTCTTATTTAGTACCCTATTACAAAGACGCCAGCAGTCACGGGAGCAAAAGTTTTTAGAGGCTATGGCGTGCTTCATTTTATCAGCAAAGAAGGACTTAGCTTCATTTGTAACGAGAAGTAGCAATTAGGCACCTGTTATGACGAGAGATGTTCCGCTGGTATAGCCGGAAAATAGTGGTCCCTGTGTGCTATGGCGGCCGAGCATGTGAACCATGGTCAGAATTGAGGTTTCACTTGCTATTTCCGAGAAGGTATGAAAGCGTCCATACCGACTTTGACTCAAGAAGAATTGTGAGGTTGAAGATGTTAATCCAAGGGTCATCAGGAAAAAATCCTGAAATTAGTCCTAATCAGCATACTGGTACCAAAAAGATGTCTTATTGATAGTGGGTTCCTGTTTAATGGATGTTTGGAAGGAGATATCAATAGCTATCACAAAGTGTTCCGAGTTACCAAGAGGGCAGTATTGAAAATCTTGGCGAGAAGTAAGGAATAGACAACAGAGAAGCATATTGCTCGGTTTGGCTAGGGAAACCCACGATTTATGTGAGCAATTGGGCAATGGAAAAAATAATGTCTGTATACAGGCAACATCAGTACCTTTAGAACGTTTCAACCACGTGTCGTGGTGAGCATTAAAGTGAACGAGGACGAAGGTATTCGCAGATTAATGGATAGAAATCGACTTTTCTATACTTCATTTTTCGTTTGATCCACTATGCATTGAGATTATATTCATTTGGGATGCTCCAAATATTCTCTCAAAACTTTTGCTTTTCTTCAATAGATGGTGGCTTTTTGACTTTTGTAACTGCTTTTTCAATTTCCCTGTAAAATTTTAAAATTGAGGTCCGTTTGGAATATCTTATTTTATCGATAGAACCAACAACATTTTTCATATCGTCTTGTTTTTTGCGCCTTTAATTGCAATTTCTGTTTAAGTATTTCTTTGATTGGATGAATTTTATTTACTGATTTAATTTTATATTTCTGCTTGATCTTGCTTTTCCGTGTTGAAACATTTGAATTGCTTTATCATTATTATTATATTATTATTATTATTATTAATAATAATGACAGCGACTATTGTATTATTATTATTATTAGCAAAACTATTATTACTACTACTATTTTTAATTTTTTTCTGCTATTATTATTATTATTATTATTATTATTATTATTATTATTATTATCCAGTTTTATACATAATGTGAAGTGTAGTGTGAAAAGTCGAAAACTTTCTACTTTTCTTTTCTCTACTACATGACAGATATTTGTGCGTGGAAAACAGAGAGTGAATGACAGAAAATGAGAAGAAAATAGAATGGTACAATGAGAGAGATAGAGATAGAGAAGGAGATGAAGAAAGTTAGAAGGAAAATGAGAGAGAGGAAGAGATGAGAATGAGAGAAAGAGAGACTAATATTTGTCTCACCAAATTTCGCAAATAACCAGAGATTACCATTGGTTAAATCAAAGAGTGGACGAAAAAACTGAAATAATGACAGAAGGAACAAAAGACTTGACCTCGGTTTATTTTTCTCTTTTCCTCTTTTCCTCTTTTTCTCTTTTTCTCTTTTCCTCTTTTCCTCTTTTCCTCTTTTTCTCTTTTCCTCTTCTGAGATGAAGAGATACTGAGACGAAAAAGACAAAGGAAGTGTATGACAAAATAAAATGGAAGAGGAAAATGAAAGAGAAGGGAAACAAATGGAAATGAAAAGAAGAATGGATGAAGGAAAGGAAGGAGATAAAAAGAAAGAAAAATAGAAAAGATTGTATGGCGAAGAAGAACGACACACGCAAAATAAAACGAAGATATGAAAAAGAAAAAAAAATTGAAAGAAATGCTGCAAGCCATTTGTAAAAGATGGATTTGAAGAAATGAAAAATAAATAAAAGAATAAAAAAAAGAAAAATGGAGAGGAAATGGGAACAAATAAAGAAGAATCTTAGAGAAGAGGAAAACAAGAATAAGCAAGAAAGAATACGAATTGTGATGCAGCAAAATACGAGACCAAAGAAAAGGTAAAAATAAAGATTAAAAAGAAAAGTAGAGAATATGGAAAACGATAAAAGGGAAGAGAAGAGGAATTCGAAAAAAAGAATGAGGAAGAAGAGTAACAGAATAATTTGAAGGAGAGTATCTGAGATGAAAAGATATTGAGGCAAGAAAGGCAAAGAACAGAAATAGCAGTAAAGAAAATTGAAGAGGAGAGGGAAACAGAAAAAGAGATTGAAGATAATTATGATCGGAAATGAAATGCAGTGTGACAAGAATCTCGTTAGAAAGATGGCGTAAAAAACGATTTTGGATGCTTGGTAAGAACAATGGATGTTTTCCTCTAGGCTGGTTTCAAAAGAGACTTGAAAGGAATAAGGCACAAATCAAATCAGCTGTGGCGATGATTTTCTATGGTTGCCCGAGAAGCAGCAGCAGCTGCAGCGGAAACAGTGTGGCCATTGGTGGAAAACTGGCTGTTCTTTTGATTGGTTGGTTGGTATTCCTGCTGAAAGGATGACGAGCCTTTCTACGAGAATAGTGTATATATAGTATTTTCACTTTCTCTTAACTGCCTGCTATAACTATTGTCAGCATTGCCATATGTAAACCAGTGAGACATTGCGGTAGGTAAATAGCTTAGGTTACTTAATAAGAAGACAAAAATGTTAGGTAGGTTTTCTTAACATTTATCACAAAATTTATAAGCATTTTTATGAGAATCTGGGAAGACCGTGCACTACCATAGAGAAGTATCTTGTATTCAAAACATCAGTTGATTATTCCAACATAAATGAAACAAGAATCGATATTTGGAACTGGGAACAGTTAGAGTTTTTTTTTTTTAATTTTCAAAGACTTAATTAACACCAGAATGGAAGAATCAAAAGCAAAAAAATCTAATAGTATTACTGCGAATTTCACAGCATCTTTCTAATTTTAAGTGCAGTGGGATTTGAACCAAAAAACTATGCAAATTTGTTCCATAACAAGAATTGGTTTAACATTACTTCCTCTTCTCCAATTAGTATGCACTGCGCTTGGTCGCTCATGTGACCCTAAACCACCAGTTTGTGAAAACGTGTCTGTACAGAAGTACAGGCTTCGGATAGAAATCGCTAAGAGAAAATGTTTTCCTGACATATGAGTAAACACAGCCTCTTCTAAGATGACGTTCCGGACTTGTAAATAAATAAAGCTTTTGTAACATCTACTAGCTTTTCCCTTTATGGTCGGAGAGAAGGTACGTGGCATATTTTTGCGCTTTGTAAGTATTTTCTTTTTCTAGAAAATAAAACCTTTATTTACGTTCTCTCGACTTCTTCCTAGCTATACTTTTAATTATAAATATTTGTGTAAATATCTGTATCGAAGGTGGATAATATCACGGATGTCCACATATAATTAGTAAAGCAAACAACAGTAAATCTATTATATCAAGATTGCAGCAGCTGATCATTAGTGAAATCACTTATCGTTTGATCTTCGAAGTATATTTCTATTGATTAAAATCGAATATAATTTTTTTAATAATTTCACCCCAAGGATGGCAAAAAAAGCCAATAGGATGGAAGCAGTTATTAACTGTTAGAGAATACGAGAAAAAAAACTATTGTAAAGGAGAGAGTATAATAAAAGAATAAGAATTAAGATTGACACTGCATTTCACTTTTTGAGGATCAAAATTGACCCAGAAGCTTAAAGCTGGAAGAGAGTTCTACAAGAGAAAATTGCTATAGAAGAAACTGTTAGCATAGAACTTACGGCTACATCTAACCATTTCAACTATAAATTGATGATATCTTGCCGCCAATGCAGTACTTAGCTTAAATTCATAAAGTCTAGATAACATAGAGAAGAGTTTACCCGAAAAATTACCATGAAATTATTTGTATAAAAGGTTTAGAGAAGCTACACTACGATGGTGGGAATTGACTGAAGCCGAGACGCCAGATCCGGAATAATAATATTTTCGTTTCGTCTTGTGATTTTATCAAAAATCTCTAAATGTAAGGCATTTTTAAAATCATTTCACCGCGAGGAAGACCATAAAACCAGAACGAGGTTACTGACTGTTAGAGAAAATAATAGAAAATCTACCATTAAAGAGGGAGGACAATAAAAGAATAAGAAGACAGAAGTTTGAAGATAACGATTGGCATTGCATTTAAATGTTTGAAGATCAAGGTTGACTGGGAAGAAAGAAGCCACATGAGAATTCCACAAGCGAGAATTGCGAAAGAAGAAACTATTAGCATAGATTTTACGGTTACACATAAACATTTCAATTATAAACTGATGAGAGCTTGCCGCCAATCTAGAACTGCGCTTAAATTCATAAAGTCTAGCTACCATAGCGGAAGATTCATCAGAGAAAATAACCATGAACATATTTATAGAAAAGACAAAGGAAAGATAGATTCTGACGAGAAAAATTTGTCTAGCAAGACATAATGAACCAACCTTCTTAGCTGCAAAACTAGTAATTGATTCAATTTACTGTTTTCACTTCATGTTAGCTGAAAGTGTTGGCCCGAAAAGGCAGAATGAATCGCTTTCTTTGAGGTTAGCATCAGCCATGCTGATGGAAATTAAAATACGGTTCTCTCAGATGATTAAAAGAGAGCAGTTTCTTTTTTGAGGCGTTAAAATTAACATGCCGGTCATTGCTTCATTTAGCAACATATTGTAGTACTGTGGCCTTGTTGTGGCCAGAATAAAGACACCAGAGTGGATTTGAGTTAACAAATATATTAACGTAAATTTGTAATACAATAATATACAAACGAGCAAGAATGTTAAGTCCGAACTGTCAGAGCTGCTTTTATTTGTAACTTGGAAGAGTAGATCCGTGTATGGGTAATTTACCATATGTAGGTCATTTCTTTAGCTCAGCTGCCAATTTTACCTTATCGAACCTATCAGACTTACTATTAAGTCAGGAGTAAATAGCATATTAGAAACACTAACCTTTATGACATAAAAGTAGCATTTCGCCGCCACCTTCCTCTTGTTGGGTTAATGAGGCAAAGTTGTGGATCAAAAGCAGATCACTCACGTGACCTAGCTTGAAGAAGCTTTGATCTATGTTTTGACAATGTGTTCAGTAAAAGTCGTTGAGCATAAACTTTCATAGTGGGAGTCACATTTTTCCACGGAGCGTGCTGCTTTAAACTTATTTCTGGGAAAGTCTGGACGACGCTACACTGATCGCTTGCTTTCTAACTCACTGAAGTGAACTCAGGGCTCTCCTGTTTAAGAAGGGCAGTAAATACCATCTGTTCCTTCATGCTATGACACTATGAACCCACTTTGAGTAACCAAGAAATTGTATTAAATTTACTAACATGGCTCACCTAAAGGTTTTCACGCGGTTTTGTCATTCTTTTAGTTGTAACAAGGGTATCAACTAGTTTTACCTCATCCCCATTAACAGAAGAAGCTGACTTGAAAATATGGAACTTGTCATTTAGCTCTGTTTCTCTTTTCTTTAGCGGATTGCCATAAACCTTACTGATCCTTTTGTGATTATATCAAGTGCAGGCTTCCATAAACGTTCACTACCGGTAAATTAGTGTAGAACTTTCTGATTTCAAAGACAGGAATTCTCTTTTTGCTCTGTGTATATTCAGAGGTGCAGATATTTTGAAAAAGAATTAAGTAAAAAAAGGATGAAGGAAATGGAAAATAAAATGTAACTCCATACATTTTCACCCTAAACATTTTTCCTAAACTTTTTATGCTTTACAGCTTGAAAAGTAAAACAAAATAACTCTGAGAATTTGGATAAATACGTTTAAAAATAAGTTAGAACAGTATTACATTTGATTAACCCTCGTTAATATATATATATATATATATATTCACCCCATGTAAAGGAGTAAAGCTACTAAAACACAAGAGGCTACTGAGTGTGGAAGAATAAGAAAAGGATGAACAGGAACAAGAACACAGAAAATAACGATTGACATTGCATTTAAATTTTTGATGATATAAGTTGGCTTGAAAGCAAAGGAATGGAAGAGAGTTCCGCAAGCCTGAAGTGCGTGAAAACTGTTAGCATAGAACTTCCGGTTACTTCCAGCCAATTAAACTGTGAATTGATGCGACCATGCCGTCAATATAGTGACTGCGCTTAAATTCTAAGTATCATATTGAAGAATTTATCCGAGCACTTACCATGAAAGTACTTGTATAAAAGAAAAAGTAATGCTACATTACTGCGGTGGGAAAGTGACTGAAACAGAGATGCCAGATCAGGATCAATAATATTGCTTATTCTTCTTTAGATTTTATCAAGAATATCTAAATTACAGCAGGAGCACCAGACCATATGTGACAGCAATATGCAAAGCATAGCATGGACGAATAAATATGAAAGAAAGATTCTGGAGAGAAAAAGTGTCTAGCCCAACACAGTCAAACAACCTACTTAACAGCAAACAATGGATTCACGGATTAATACAATATAAAATTTGTCGCTTATAGGATTGATGTTATATTCAGCACCCCCAACTCAAGAGTTTTGTAAACGAACCTATCTATCTATCTATCTATCTATCTATCTATCTATCTATATATATATATATATATATATATACACGAAAGATATTAAAAAACGTACTCCGACAAATTAAGAAGGAATTACAAATGTGTATTTGCTCAGATTTTGGGAAGTCTATCGTCATCCGTATATATATATATATATATATATATATATATATATATATATATATATATATATATTCACTGATGCATGTTTCATTGAATAATATAGACATGTTTTGTCGATTTATTTTAAGCAAATTCCTTTCCTATAGTCTGATAAGCTTAATAACATCATCATTGAAAGACGAAAGGAAATCACCCTATTGATATATGTTTTTAATCCTATCAAAGCTTTCGGCTTACATAAGCCATCATCAAAGATGACAATTACATTACAATATATTAAACAATACACGGACATAGCAATAATGATAGTGTGTTTTTCTTTGCATGGAAGATTTCCAAGCATCGACAAACTCGTGCATACGAGACGCTGGAAGCAAAAATCGGCTCATGACATCACACATGACCACGCGTGAGTGAAAACGAGAAGTATTAAGTATGGGAAACCGTTTGTATAAACCGATAGCTTCTGCTATCAATTACAGGCATTTAAATATATTTATGAAATTTTCATAGTTTATTTTATTCAGGTTAGGTTTCAACTGCTTTATGTATATACCTTCAAGAATTTTTAGTTTTTGTCTATACTTAAGCATGAAAACAATAAACAAAAACTAAAAACTCTTGAAGCTATATACATAAAGCAGTTGAAACATAACCTGGACAAAATAAACTATGAAAACCCCGCAAAATGCTGCCTAAGTACACACAATATATATATATATATATATATATATATATATATATATATATATATATATATATATATATATATATATGTATGTGTGTGTGTCTGTGTTTCTGTGTGAATGTACAAGTGCACAAGTGCGTGCGCCTGTATGTGCGTGTGTATACTTCCACATCATTTCTATCCGCTTTATGAAAAGACAACATTACCTCTCCGTTTATTATGAGCGCTAGGCTGCTTTGAAATGTATTTGGAACTCCAGCCTTTACCAGGATTCCTTCACTGCAAGCGCCGAAAGGAAACTCACAACTAAGACACTATGTTGGCCATCAAAAGGAAGAATTACTACTTTTTTTACGTAGTTATTATTATTAATCATAATAATTTAGAACAAACACAGAAGGTCGGGTGTGTAAGTGTTTCGCATTTGACTAGTAAAAAAGAAAATGTCCTTGAATTTTAAACGGTACCATAAATCTAATACTTAATCAGGCCACTTTAATCAAAGCCGGCTTCTAAGATCTGTGACGATGTAGACGCTACTGTTGCAACGAACCTGAAAAACAAAGAGGACAGAGAAAACTGCTAATCTCAAGAATTTGCCAGAGAACTGAAAAAACTCTGACGTCAAAATCATTGTTGCGTACATTTTCAATGGCGATCTGAGAATGTCCCTAATGTAGGATTTGATTCACCCCCAGATGATGATGCTAGAATAAAAATTGCACTAAATGTCACAGGAGGCCATCAAGAAGTCAGGGTTTGAATTGAGAATTATCTCCTGACCGTGATTCACCCAATGTCAGTAGATGACCTCAACACATAAACACACCGTACTTAAGATATGTACGTGTCGGAGAAACCGCATGACAGGTAGATATATAAACACCGACTCAAGACGCAAATGGATCCACGTTCGGAGGAAGGTCCCGGAGCTACACACCCACTTGCTGACGGGAAATAACGAAATTTGGAGTCGAATAAAATTTAAGTGATTAAATTGTTTTTTTTTCAATTGTAATGTACGACGAGCACGTTCTTCCATGTACTGTGTCCTTTTAGGATTTGAACGATCATGGCTCTCCACAATTTCCTGTCCTTCGTAGATCTTAGCAATGGTTAACTTTTTGTTTTCTCTTCTAATTCCTGTTCTGACAGCCGTTTACACAAACTCGCTAGGTACTTTATGCGTGGCTTTTCTCTGTCTGTCTTGCCTTCAATATGTCCTGTGAGTGTTAAATTTTCCAAGTCCTCTTTCCTCATTAGGTATCCTAGAAATTTCAATTCTCTCTTTTTGATTCTAAGTATAAGTGTCCTTTTGTTTTCATTCTCTCTTAATCTCCGTCGTTGTTCACATGTCCAGTCTTGTATTCTTAGAATCCTCCTGAAGAATCACATTTCTATTTCACCCGTCTCCATCTGTGAAGAGATTGTCCAACATTTATCGCCATATAAGAAGACTGATATTACATAACAATACAATAGTCAAAATTTCCTGTTTCTTAGTACTTTGTTTGTCTTTTGGAAGGCATCTTTCGCTTTTCAAATGTTTCTTCGGATTTCACTGTTGCATTTTCTGTCCTATATTAAAACACTTCCCAAATATTTACATTTGTGCACTATTTGTTTCTGGTGCCTCAAATTCGTAGTTTGAATCTTAGGTTGTTATTTTAGCTGACAACCATACATTTTGTCTTCTTACTATTGATGATTAGTCCTTTCTTCTTGCTTTCCTTTACTACCTTCTTCAGGACTGCCTGTAGTTTATTTTCCGTCTCTGCTATCAACGACGGGTCATCTGCATATCTTATCTCATTAACATTGTGGCCGTCAACAAGGAATCCTGGTAGGACTTCTAATTCTCTCAGAATCTCCTCACTGTAAAGGTTGAATAAGTCCGATGACATGACATATCTTTGTCTTACGCCGCTATCCGAATGTTGGTAGTTCGTTTCCAAGCATAAGGTCTGTATTTTTCTAATCTCCTCCCGAAATATGTCAAGATTACCTAGCAGTTGTACACATATTCGTAAAAATAAAAGAATTCATCAACCATAGAATCACATAGATAACACAAGCGTCATCAGGGTAGTCGGTGAGAAGACCTGATGTCACTTAATCCTTGTTCATAACTGCCAGATAACCCCGGTGAAGATACAAAAATAAAAGCAATGAGTTGATCTATCGAAGTCCACACTTTCGACTTCATACTGCGCGCAATCAACGAACTTCATTAGCGTCGAAAATGTCGATTTTATAAAGAAGCGCACCTTCACTAATTCCTTACATCGGCAAAAATACAGAATAGTATTCATACAATCAAGTGTTAAAGCATATACAATAGTGGGATAATGGGGATATTCACACACACACACACACATACACACTTCAAACGAAGGGGCATGCTGAGCACACAGGAATACAAAAAGGCGGGAGCTCTCAAGCGCCAAGTGCAAAATGACATGTGCACACTTCGACCTGACGAACAGCATGGCGTCCTTATTGAAATGAAGATTAAGCAGAATTCATCAAAAGTTGTGACATTTACATTTGGACAGGCGAAAGCGCGCACTGATTGAAGAGATTGAAATATCGATTTTACAGAATTTTTTTTTCAATACAATTTGTTTAGAACTAATTTTTACCTTTTTTTTTTTTTTATACTTTTTATGATTTTAGGATTGAAACCACGGCTCATCTAGCCAAGACAATATTTTTTGGTATTTGTGAAATTCTGAATCGTGATTTCATCATTACAGGTTTCTTCGGGTGAGCAGCTTCATTTTCGTTGTTATTTTGCTCAGTTCCTTTCATCGGCATGAGCGTTTTTCAACAGAACATATGATTCTTGAGTTAAGAATGTTTTTTTTTCTCTTTTTTATTTTTGTGGCTGGTGCTCCCCTCATGCTTTGAAGCTTGTTCTGTTTGAAGTCATCTTTTTTTTTTCGGAAATTGAAGAAAATTAAGATAAGGTAACATTAATTTGAACAAACCTGTAAATAAAATATTGATTTAAAAAAAAATAATATTTTATCTGAAATTTAAAAAAATAGGGATTCGATCGTAGTCAGCATCATCGAATCAATGTGAACGATTATTTCCTTAGCTGAATAGCTTGTGCTTTGCCAGGGCTACATAAGGTTTGAATTCGGAGTTTCTCTTCTCCTAGACTGGTTGCTACCCAAGATTATAGAGCTGAGTATGTCTTACTATTTATCCATAGCTGGGGGAGAAGATTTGGATACATACCTTTCCCAAGGAGAATGTAATGAATTCGATTGGAATTCGAACTTTGCTCTCTGAGTCCTCAATCCGAGCAGTAATCCATTACTCCATCGTTCACTCCTGAATTTAAAAGGAAATTATTACTTTTAAAAATTCCATTCACATGCAGATTTTCGTAACTGTACTTCACTGTCATGTGTTTCAAAACAGTGTATAATTCTATAGATGGATAGAATTGACCCAATCACTTGTAGATCTCGGTCTAATCAGCTTTGATGTTCTATGTTCTTTCAGAACGCAGGTGACCATAACCTTCACAACTTTCTTTATTGTTCTAAGTAACTTTTTCACTTGACCGTCTCTCTTTGTCCTCTTTCTGCCGGCCATTCACTCAAACACATTAAATTACCTTCGCGCTGTTTCTTCTTGCTTCTCTTACCTTTAATAGGTGCTGTAAGTGTTAACCTCTCCATGCTTTCTTTCCGCATTATGCATCCCAGAGATTTCAGCTTCCTTATGGTATGTATCAGGTTCTTTGTCGTTCCTCTCTCTCTTAAAACGTCTTCGTTTTTTACATCTTATGTCCATGGTATTCTCGGCATTAAGCCTGCAGAACCTAATCTCTCTCGCTTCAATACTGAAAAGTTCTTTGCGATGATGAAGCGTTGAATAGGTTTATTACAAAAGATGAGCTTTCTGTTCCATCAATAGACATTGAAACAGTTTTGCCTGACGAAAAATACCCAAAATTACACGATTCAAAAACATTTTAATTTTTGGTTAGCGTGATGGCAGCCATTTTGCATAATGTTTGATGGTAGTGTGAGGTCTTGGAAATGTAGATGATATGCCTTCATAAAATTCATAAGTAGTTGGTTATTTGTATTAATTCTGAGATCTTATTAATAAAAGAAAATGGCCAAATTTGGTCTCCAGAAAGTCTGTGGCAATGATGTTAAAACAAATTTATCTCGCTAATATGTTCTGTCGACAATGGCCAACCATTTTTTTAATCCAGTTTGTTTCTTGATTTTCTTGGTAGAAATAACAGCAAATAGATTGCTTCTTTCAGAAATGAGATCCTGGTCTCCCTCGTATCTTTCTCTGCCGCCCACCCTGTTTTGGTTCTGTTTCTTTTTCTCTCTTCTTGTTAATGGCCTTCACACAAGCCAACGTTTTCGAAAAGATCCCGTTACATTCGCTGTTAAATGTTTTCTTTTCTTTCCCTTGCAATTATTTATCATGGCGTCCACAAAAAACAAAAAAAAAAAAAAAAAAAGAAACAAAAAAAAAACAAACCCTCTTCTGACCCAGACACACATTTTCTCTTTAACACTCGTGTATATAGAGTCAATCACATACGCATAAAAATACAGATGTATTTTTTCAAAGGACGAAACTTGTGGATTTTAGTTAAGGTTCGTGTGTGTTTGTGTCTGAATGTATGTACGCCTGTTGCAAGTGTAGTAATAAAATATTTCATTCAACACAAGTAAAGAACATTCATTCATTTACCATTTTTGCCAGTCACTCACTAAAATAATGAAGAAGTAATTCAGATTTGGGCATTTACTCTACGAAAACAGTCGATCTCATCTGAAGCAAAACAGCACAATTGTCATAAAGTGAGTCTCGAGTTCAGAGGTTCGATATAAACCACTGAGGAGGAAAATTATACAGCATGAAGGCCACACCATTAGAGACAATCTCTATTTGACAAATTTGTTATTTATAAACTGTTTCGTATTACTTGTATGCAAATATGCAAAATGGAATCAAGTCATGTGACAACACATCGATTTGGCTGTGTGTTTGTTTTCGTTTGATGTGTTATCTAGAAACAGAATAATTATTAAAAACACATTTTCTTACAGAAAGACACAAACTCTCTCTCTCTCTAAATCTCTCATGGCAGAATGGTTTGAAGATTAATGTCTCGACTACGGGTTCTACTCTGTGGAGGTTAACAAGTTTGTGGCTTTGGGTGTATCTTTTAGGTGAAGATGCGTGTTCAATATATAAACAAAGAAGCTTGATTTTCTGCTGCGGACGTTTATTCCTTTTATGTTGACCGTATTGAAATAACATTAAAAGGTCTCTTGCGTATGTAAGTTTTTCTTTTGGTTCTGAAAGGATTTTATTGGAAGTAAAGATAAGAATGGGTAAAGATGGCCGAGCTCAAGTCAGCCTCCTGCCGAGTTAGGATGGCCGGATCACTACTTCATGAGTAGAGCTTGCTGAAACACGTTCAAACGATCTCATTGGAAAGTGGAAAGAGAAAGATTCTGTTCTTTCCGGAATTAGTGTATGTGTAAGTGGGGAGGGGAGTCATAAAATCGCACACGTGACCAGAAACCTTTTCCGGTTTCCTTATAACTTGCATTATAGGAAAATTAATTAATATATTATTTTTATTCAGTATTATTATTTTATTTATTGGTTTAATTTCATTTTCCCCACAACTCCTATCATGGTTGATTTGATATTTTTTATATCAACAACCTTGGAAGACGATACCATCCTGCGGCACATTTTGGGAAGCACCTGAAAATCATACCATGGGTTAACCTAAGCCTTGTTACTGAAATTTAATCGATGTAAGTTTTCGGAAGGCGTCAATGCTTGTATTAGCATAAAGTCATAAGTCACCGTGACTGAGAGGTTGAGCTTACTGCCTTTGTTTAAATTTTGATCACGCCAGATTATGCGTTTTCTCCCAGAAACTGTGACTCGTCTTAGTAGAGTGGCAGTATAAACCACATACTACCTCTGTGAGTATTGAATACACATAAATGTACCTGAGAAGGTGCCTGTAACAGGGATTAAGTAGCCACCCTCGTACAGAGTCTCCTCAGCTAAAAAGGGTGTCTATTACTAAAGAGAGGAGGATTATGCTGCGATGTAATAGCGAGTCTCCTATACGGCAGGGAATGCCTGATATTTTCCGCAAAGGTGAAGAGACTTGAGAGAGAAAGAGAAAGAGAAAGAGAGAGAGAGTGGGGAGATATGGTTATATTAACAAATGCTATGGATATCATGGACAGAAGATGTAGAAGTAGATGTTTTGAAGAAACTATGAACTAAAAGTATACAATCAGAGAGAGAGAGAAGGAGAGAGAGATAGAGGGAGAGAGAGAGGGAGGGAGAGAGAGAGAGGGAGAGAGAGAGAGAGAGTTAAAAATCCCAAGAAAAAAGTGGGAAATTTAAAACTCACCAGACGTACTGAAGGTAAGAGAAACAGTGGTAAGCATGAAGTAACGTAAGTTAAGGGATCTGTGTAAATAGATGGCAGAAAAGATAGAAAGAGGAATGGTAAAGAGTCAATATTTACTTATAATAACAAAAACAGGAAACTGTGGAGAGTTTAAGGAATAAAAGCAAAAGGAAGCATAGTAAAATATAATAAATGCCACAAACTTCTTCCTAGCAAAAGTTGTAAGCTGTTATATAAACACAGACGTTTGTCATTAAACATTTGCACAGTGATTATATTTTTGTTACTTAAAACGTTTATTTTTAGTGGGTTCGCTTATTTTGAATACACTCTCCGATTATTTTAACCAGTATTATATTTCGGCTACCGGCCTGTACACTCGAGAAAACTTATTAAAGAAAATACGACCTCCACAGGATTTGAAACTGAGTCCCTCTTTGCAAGAGAAACCACTGTTTGATCCGATGTACTTTGACAGACTGGCTACGAAGAGCTTCACAACCAAACAAGTTTCTATTTGCCTTTAAAGCACATTCACTGCTTCAGTTTTTTTTTTCAAAAGTCATATATGCTCAGTTCCTTATCCTAAACATAAACAATGCAATTTTTAAAGAATTAATGTATTTTATTTTTAAACCGACATATTTTTCAAATATTATTTTTAGTGGATATCCGTATTTGAATAGACGCTCCGTTTATTTGATAAGATTATATAAACAGATACATTAGTTGGGTGACCCCATAAAAAAACAAGAACAAATGTTACTGCTATATAGTTAATAATTAAGCAATGACACAATAAAGTTTAAGTGGCGTTAATTTGTGTAGATATACAAGAAGAATCTTTTTGGTACGGAAAAACTGATAAACAAAAGTACATTTTGGTATTTGTTCATATTTAGTGCAATCACTACTGCTTGTTTTAAAAGTTGCTACTAGCACTGATACTAATATAAAAATTTCCTTCTCCCCTCCACGACCTGACCTCCTTCTCACATTTTCCTTTCTTAATGTTCCGAAAGGGAAACAAGATACGTAATAATGTTGAAGTAATAATTTGTATACAGAGTGAATGGAGACACACTCCTCACACAAGACAGCTTATGAGCAAACAAATAAATGCCAGTAACACAATAATCTGAAAAAGGGGGGGAAAAGGAATTGGAAAGAAGAAAGAGAGAGTGAGAAAAAGAGAGAGAGAGAGTGTGAGAGAGATAGAGAGAGAGAAAGAGAGATAGAGCATGCGAGTTTGTGTGTGTGTGTAAAGAGATGAGAATAAGTGAGAGTAGCGGGAGACACGAAATCCATCAGACGAAACTAGCATTTTTTCCTTTCGTATTCTCGCTAAGTTTACCAACCATTCCAATGGAGATTTCGTTGTTTAAAGTTGGTTACTAGCCGGAAGTGACGTCAGCCTGTAGTCTCTCTGGGAGGGATGGCATGAAGGTCAGTTACTCAAACAGCTATCCCTTACTTTCCGTTGGGAGTTCAAAGATTTGGTTTCGCTCACCTGATTGAATGACCTTCTAGGCGTCGTGGGTGGATCATACTGATGCCTCTGCTTTGGGAGTAGCAAACAAGCTGGTGGTTAGAAAGATTTATTAAGCTTAACATGTTCAACAATAGTGTGACGTATGAAGGTTAAAGAAAGAATTTGGAAAAAAAAGTTTATCAGTATTTGAAACCATTTTCTTTTGTTTTACTTTGGTTTTAACTAGATTCGAACACTGACAGTGTCAGATGGATATGTGCAATTACTTTAGCAAGCTATACCCATATTCACGACGTTAGGGCTGTTGTATATTCTTCCACCTTCTTCAGGTGATATAGTTTGGAATTTCGAGACGAACTCCTTATTTCATCTACCGGGGTAGATTATTCTAATTCCACGTGCCATGCCTTTCCTGGATATATCAGATTCAGTAATTTCACTTTAGTGACTCAACTCTCCAAGTTTTGTTCACCTATGCTGTGACCACGTATTGAACTTACAACTCTTTCAGTCAAGTCATTGGTTTACTTCAACAAACTTTTTTATCCACTGAAGAAGGCCGGAGCATATAACGGCTGAAACATCTTGAATATGACAATAAAGATGAGGACAACAGTCCGAACAATGTAAATAGTATAATAGTTACAATATCTCATCTCAGAAATATAGATACCAAGAGTTTGTATTAGGTTGGTGCAAAAATAATGACGTAATAATGTCGTTTTTTGACGTTAAAAATACGTCAAAAAACGACATTATTACGTCATTATTTTTGCACCAACCTAATATATGAGAAAGTGTTTGCTTTTACTGTCATGTGTGTGTATATGTGTGTGTAAGTCAGTGAGTAAGTGTGTGTGTGTGTGTGTGTGTGTGTGTGAGAGAGAGAGAGGGAGAAAGAGAGAGAAAATAAAGAAAGTTTACTAAGCTTAGTAGGGTACAGGACAGTATGATTTAGATACCTGGAAAAGATCGAAATCTTTGTGACCGTCGTAGTCTGTGACAGGATCGATCTAGCTATCATTCTGTAGCAGGAGTCCATGTCGATGTTGACATTTGCGGGACACTGTGTAAACCTACTAAGCTGAAAAGGGGGTCGGGTTAATATAAGTGAGGTTCTTTCCCTCTCTGTACTGACATAACATGTTGGCTTTCTCCCAAAATATGTAGAAATTTCTCTAGGCGTGCTGATCTCACAAACAATAAAGAGCCAGCTTGATCCTTGCCAACTATTCCAGGTCATCGATCTTGTGTCAAAGTTCAACAACGTCAGTTTTGTATTCTCGCGTATGCATTCAATTGTGTAAATAGAAAAAAGTCAACTGGAAGTTCGTATAATTTTTACTACTAGGTTTTTTCTTGCGGCACACTGACGCGTGTTAATATCCTCACTGTATTTAGCATTGTTGAAATTATCGATAACATTTTTTGTCGAGATTTACAAGCCATTCGATGAAATTTGAACAAGCTGATTTGTTTGGAAAACACTTTGGCAAAAACCCTACTTCGCAGTTTAACGATCAATTTAATTTAATTTAATTTTATAGGACTTCATGGAAAAAAATAATTTTTAAGAATTTTTTTTTCCTTTTTAACAGGGAAGAATAAAATCTTAGGATTTCTTACTCTTGAGCATGAAACATACAACTGGTCATGCGTAAATATTTCTTTCTGGAGCCAAATTCCAACTTTTTGAAGCGTCTGGTTTTGTGATTTGTTTATAGTGCTCGCAACCGAAGGGTGAGCTGAAACTGGATTATATATAATCATAGAAAAAATATGTAAAAAAACATTGCATTTTTATTAAACAAGTATTTGTTATTTTAATCATTAAATTGTTTTTTTTAAATAGTGGGTCTATTTTGTTTGTTAAATAATAAAACTTATTTTTTTCCAAAAAAAAAAAAAAATGAATGAAAATTTATTGTATTAAGTTACGCAACTTAGTAAAACCAACTGCATTTTGTAGCCCTTTAAATGTTTGCACTTCTCCTAAAGATTTGGTTTCGATCGGTCAATGCATGGATATTTTAGAGGGTGTGATGGAAGAACGGACTGGCAGAAGAATTATATCTAGAAGTTCAGCTTAATCAAGGCAGAGGGGAACCTGGTGAGAATCAAAAATGAAAGTTCTTATAAATGCATGTGGTATTCGTGTGCAGTTGATGATCCAAATGTATTGCTGTGTCATTTCAAAATGATTACCTATCTATTTATAGAAACAGATTTAGAGCTTCATACAAATCATCACCCCACCCCCGCACGCACACACGCACAGACACAGACACACACACACATATACATACCGATTTTGTCTTTGTGCCTCTGCTTATGTATCACTGTAGATTCAGATTGGGAAATGCGGTACCGAGATCCGAACACATATTAGACTAGTGAAAGACGCATTCCAAAAACTAAGCAAGGTAATAAGAAACAGAAAAGTTTCGTTAGAAGTAAAGACTGGGTTGCTATGTGTTATCCATCCTCTTATATGACAGGGAATGCTGACCATTTCCACATCGGACGAGAAAAAACTAGAGGCAGAAGAAACGTGGTTCTACAGAAATATCCTGAGAGTTCCATGAACGGAATGAGTAAGCAACAGTCTTAAAGAAAAAAGCAAAAAAAAAAAAAAAAAACAACAAAAAAAACCCAAAAAAAAAAACCAAAAAAAACATTACTTCTACTCAGAATCAGGAAAAGACAGCTGAAATTACTTGGACATAATGAGGAAGGAGGACTTGGAAAACTTGACACTCACAGGATATATTGAGATTAAGAGAGATAGTGGAAAACAACAACCTGCTTACCAGACACGCATATGCGGATGGATGTCATAATGGGGAGGGGCAAGAACCTTAGAATAGGGCGAAAAAAACTGCTAAGGATCACAAGAGATAGGAAGTTGTGGTGAGCCATCATCGTCTAAGTCCTGAAGGGACTTGGCACATACAAAATGAAATAGATTCAATTCAGTAGATCAACAGATTTCTGTCTGTCGGAAAAAAATCGCTTTTGATTGCTTTCAACAAAAAGGGGTATGAACGCTTTATGTACCGAAGTTTCGATATGCCCCCAACCACATCTTTCGCACAGCAAATACTAGATTTTGTTATTAGTTTTAATTATAGCATGTAGCTTTTGGCTGCTAGGGGTTGAAGCAGTTATGCTTTGCGAGAATGGTGTTAGGCAAAAGCCAGGACTTTAAATACTGATTTTCAAAGCCGTTCAATTCTTTTCTCATGGGAGATTGGCGCCATATAATATTTTATTTCCAAAATTTTGAATTTATTTCCTATTTAGATACAGCAAACATCTTTTACCAATGGGAATTATGAGAATCGTGGAACTCTACAAGTAAAACGAAGAAAACAACCATTGAAATGAAATCATTAATGTTTGAAAGATGATAATTTGGTCATAAAATCAGAAAAAAGCCAACAAATAAGTTCAATGAACATCCCACAATCCTATTAAAACGCAACCTAGAAGAATATAACATAAAGATAGTCAGAACATTCATTGATGCCTACTGTTAATGCTAAGAACATTTATAGATGTTTACACAAGTTATAAATCCGAGTTTTATTCCCTAATTCTGAGCAAGACTTATTTTCTACTTAAATTTGATCACAGGGGTTTTTCTTTGAAATCAGTCGGGTTTGAAGGAAGATTTACTCCAGAAGGTATTTATGTCATGGAATATGAGTGTTAAGGTATTAAGTAAAAGTGTCTTCGAAATTTAGAAATATAAAAAAAGTCACCGAAAAAATCAGGCGTCGCCGGCCAAAGAAATCGAAAAATTTTGCTTGCTACCATTTACAAATATCCAATTAGACAATTGATATCACTACGTGTCGCTCTTTTATCGCTCACTTTATACCACACACACACACACACACACAACCACACACACACACACGTATATATATATATTGGCTCGCATTTTTATATATGCAGTCCAATGGTGCATTATAGGTAGCAACCAAACCACTGTCTTCCAGGTATTCCTTTGGCTCTCAAGTTCTCCAGATCTAAATCCCATTGAGCACTCTATGGGATAACATAACTATTGTATTATCCTAACGATTATTGGGTTGGCGGTAACGGTTATGTTTCAAATTATTCTAGAGTATATTGAGTGGAAATAATTGTGGATCCGAATGCTGTAACTTGTAACTATTTTATAGTGTTGATTGTTAACTTGTTTTACTAATTATTTATTATTGATTACTTCACTAGTTGTTGTTGATTATTATTATATTTAATTATGTTTATGCGTTTATTCGTAGTTTGATAATTTTTTAATTTATTTAGATTCATTTCTGGGATTGGCTGTCTTATTTGTTTAGTTTAAATCATTGGCTTCATAGGAAGTAAGTGACATTTTCTGAGTTGTATATAGTGTAGTATTTGTAATTTTCATGGTATTATTTTATAAGGTATTCGTTATTTGTTTCTAGAGGCTGCATTTTGAGACAAGTTCTCTTCGTTTATTTATTAATTCGTGTTGGTCTGGGAAGATTATTATAGCTACGTTATATATAGTTTGTTTTTTTACTTCATTTGTTTATTTATTTGGATTATTTTATTTTACTCATTTATATTTATTTAAAATTGATACTGAGATCAACACTAAGAGGCGAGAGACTGTTTCTTTCTTAAACGCAGTCTTCAGTCCATGTGTATTGTATTTTTGCTTGGTTGTTATATTAGGTTGGTGCAAAAATAATGACGTTTTCTCACATAGTAACATATGTTAGAAAACGTCATTATTTTTGCACCAACCTAATATATCTTGGTAAGTAGTGCATTATGGGTAGCAAGGTCTATTGTGTTATCCTAACGGTTATTGGGTAAGCGGTAACGGTTATGTTTCAAATTATTCTAGAGGTTTTTGAGAAGGAATAACTGTGAATTTAAATTAAATTATTTGTAGGTATATAGTGTTGGATTTTTAAAAAACTTTTTACTCATTATTTTTTTTATCTATTATTTAATCCTTTTTGTTGATTATTATTATTATATTTACTTGTGTGTATCCGTAGTTTGTAAATTAGTAATTTTGTTTATTTTGTATTCAATATTTTATATAAATTAAACAAAAATTGGATTATCTAATCAGGGTTAGGATAATAAAATAGACCATTTAAACCATAATACCCCATTGATCAGCATAGATAAAAATCCCAAGAAGCCCTTAACCAGCATAGATAAAAAGCCCCAAAAGCCATTGACCAGCATAGATAAAAAGCCCAAAAAGCCATTGACCAGCATAGATAAAAAGCCACAAAAGCCATTAACTAGCATAGATAAAAAGCCCCAAAAGCCATTGATTAACATCGATAAAAACCCCAAAAAACATTGACCAGCATAGATAAAAAGCTCAAAAAGCCATTGACCTGCATAAAAAAGAATGCCCAAGAAGCCATTGAACAATATAGGTAAAACATTTACCTAAATTCCATTGAGCACTCTATGGTATAACATAAGGTGGCGATCACCAGGATCTTTTCAGACGTCGAGAACATGCTGTGACTTACCATGTGTACAACCGTAGGGTCATCGTTGTTCATCCTGGTCACCTGGTCACTTCCAAGTAGCTGTTTATGGTCGAATGGTATTACCTTTGTTATTTGCCAAATTAGATTTCAAGCTGAAAATGTTCACGTCTGAAAACAAAAAACAAAAAACGAGAATGTCGACATTTTGCGCATGCTGCGTAACATTACGTTAAGTTGTATTAGTAATCTTTATTAGAAGTACCTGACGACCTCTGTATATGATGTATGTACAGCCGTTGGCGCATTTACCTCTTGCATGAGATCACACACATGCACACACACACGCGTGTGCATACACACGCATGCACATAAACAAACATACAAACATAGACTAACTGTTTTACTTGAATACATACACACACACACCTATATATATATATATATATATATATATATATATATATATATATATATATATGTAAACAGTGGTATATACAGAAGGAAAATAAGAGAACCCCCCTCTCTCTTAAGTATAAAGCTTTTTAATTTTTCCTCGGTACAAGGCTCGAGAGCTACTGAAACTAGAGGGTTAAAGTCGATATGCCTGATGATGAAGGAGACGTGTAGATGTTTATGGATGAGAAAGTAGTAGGCAATGGGTATTTTGAGGGCAGGAATAGATAACTATTAACCTTTGATTTGAAGAGGTCAGGGTTAAAGTGTTCGGGGAAGCGCTCACGCGGGAGTCAAATTCACAAAGTAGCATTTGTTGGGAAAAAAAGCTGTTTGTTGAAATTCCTTCTTACATTTCGGACAAGGAGGGTGTAAGGGGGATTTGACATAGTCGACGTGGCAGATGTGCCATAATAGTAAAGTTTTGATCTGCTGGCATTAAAGAATAGGGCTCATCTGAGAATTTTTCATAGATTAACGAGAGGTTAGCGAAAGGCTTACAACGTTGTGTTGGTCGGGAAAATGGTTCTAGAGTGGAAAGTAAGTAATTCCCGACAAGACTGTGTAAACGATTTTGAAGTTTAGGATGTCAGGAGTGAGTAACTCCTTCCCAGTTATTGCATCAGTATTCACTTTTTTGGTCTAATCTGACTCTTATAAAGATAAAACGTGGCAGGTCCTTTCTGAGGTGATATACTGAGCCAACCATTTTTAAGTCTTTAAGAGATTCTATAATTTAAAATAGGTTAACATGAGGTAAATAATTATTAATGTAACCGTTATGAAGCATCTTGAATTCTTAAAAGACACTGAAATTGTCGTTAATCCCCAATTTGGTGACTGATGTAGGGTCGTACTGTCAAATAGCGTCAAGGTGTTTGAGCCCCGGTAAAAGACAAGTTTCGAAATGATTTACGCTAATATCACGTTGAAACACCTGTTCTCGTACTATCACCGAAGTTAAGAAGCATCAACTCTGGTTATTGCCGAGATGGGTGACCGGTTAGGAATGGTGGTTTTTTTAAGCGTAGCTTAGATGTGGCACAAGACCGAAAGTGTGGGGCGCATAGTGAAGATCAGACTCACTAGTCAGTCGTAATTGATCAAGCCTGCTAACCATTACGCCACGTCGAAGCGCGCAACCGATTGGGAATGTCAGGTGCTGTAAGCTTGGAGATGCTGGTAGTCTGGATAACAGCTTGGAATCGGAGAACCGTTTTCCAATTCCTGTTGGGTTAGTTATATTCATCTACAAGCAAATACTATTGGTAAAGGTATGAATCCACCTCATCTTCCTCCAGCTATGGGTTAATTAATAGGAATTGTATCAGTAAATCATTATTATCTCCAAAACATAAAAAAAGCTAAAGATATTTCCTGGCTTTAAATAACTTACAATAGGTTAAGCCTTAAAAAAACAAATCATAGTACAAAAACGAACAGTTAATTCTGTTTTATCCGAGAGGTCGACTAATCAGCAAATTAACGGCTAGTGTCTTTCAGCCGTGCTCTTAAATACCGAGTGTCTAATTGCACGTTGTTTACGCTGGATGACATGTCTCTTGTTTCCTTGTTTATTTCGTCATCAGTTAACTGCAATCGGATAAAGCAAATTTCAACTTGTTAACAAAAGCTAATACATGCAAGACAGCTCCTTTAACCCGGGTAACGCCAAGTAACCTTTCTGCCAATAATATATTTATATTGTGTGTTTGAGAAGGTGTCGAGAAGGTTGAGAACTAAGCATTCATGAGAAGCATGCATACATTCATTTGATAAAAAGTTTGAAAATGTGAAATAAAAGGCAGAATAAGAGAGTTACAGTAAAAGCAAACAAGAGAAAAAAAACACGAAGCGAAGGAAGAAAAGTAAAGACAATGAGAAAGGGAGGGGAGAGAAACATTGGAAAAGAAGGCAAAGAGAAAGAAAGCACAACGAAGGAATGAGGGAGTATGAAATAGAGAGAGTGAGGAATACAAGAGAACAAAGATATGGAAGCTGGAACAGAAAAGAGAGATATAGTGAAAGAGAGGGATCGATAGAAAGAAAGTTGAGGTCGGATAAAAAGCGAGTAACTCCACAGGGTAAAAAAAATATAGAAGGAAAGTAGATGGAATAAAATAGAAAGGAAGTACAACCACAAAGAAATGATTGACGTAAAGATGCGTGGGCTACGTTGGTTAATCAAATCAAAAAGAACCCGAGGCAGCTCTAGTGTGACACGAAACCCCAAACCGTATCTACCAACACAGCCACCAGAATCACGCCGCCCCAATCCGTAACACTGCCATCGCATCAGCATAACGATTACTAACATAATCGCATATTAAAAAAAAATCATGTAGTCAAAAATATGTGCCCCGTTGCTGTAACGCATAGTCTAGCCAGAGGGAAAGGGGAACAAAAAAAAATGAAAAAAAGAATGCAAACACTTAACTCTCTTACTGATATATCAGTTACAGCTGTTTATGTAATAAGGTGAAATCCCACTTGAAGCCGTTAACAAATTCAATCTTCTCGTTATATATATATATATATATATATATATATATATATATATATATATATATATATATATATATGTATATATTATCTGGATTCAGTTGCATCGATTAAAAGAACACAGTTGAAACAAGAAAACAAGAACGAAAGCAAATTAACAAAAGACGAACTGAAATTTTTCTTTTACGCCTCCGACGACTAAATTATTCTTTTCAGTAGCTTGGTTTAGTCTGACAAAGTTTTACACTTTTATAGCAACCAAACCACTGTCTTCCAAGTATTCCTTTAGCTCTCAAGCTCTCCTGGTCTAAATTCCATTGAGCACTTTTTGGGATAAGATGCATACTTCATTAACTTATTTGCAGCCATATCCAACGAATGCAGCTCAAGTATGGGCATCCCCTGAAGGATCAGGATAGATATACTTACACAACTAGACGTGCACCTCGTTGACTCCATACTCCGTTGTATGGGTGCAGTCAGGTGAAGGGAAGAGCTACACGTTAATAAGAAAATGACTATCATATTTTGTGCTTCATCAAGAAAGCGCAGTTATTCTTACCGGTATAAATCAGTTGATGAATCTGTTGAAATGTTCGACAGCTGACTAATTTCGCCAAACCTAACCAAATGACAACAGATAAGAATCTTTAAAATAATCCTTTTGGGAAGATTTTTCAGCACCTCATAATAGTCATTTTATTTTTGGTGGTATTTCTCCCCAAAACTTTAGTCAGACGTTCACATGTAGAAGGAACCAATTTTAAGCCATTTTAAAATACACGATACCCAGATATAAAATAAATAAAAATATAGCAATTTATTTTTCGGTTAATTCATGAACGAATTTATTTTTCGGTTAATTCATGAATAAATTCCTTCGACGAATGTCTGAGACAAATCTTCAATTCTTCTTGTTCTTCTCCTTGTTGTTGTTGTTGTTTTTGTTCTTGTTGTTCTTGTTCTTTTTTGTTCTTGTTGTTGTTGTTCTTCTTCTTCTCATATATATATATATATATATATATATAAAGAAATATAGTCTTAAGGTGTGCTATATTTATGGAATAAAGTGCTCAATATCAGAGATAGAGCGTGTGTAAATATAAAAGTGAACATAGAAGTCAACACTTAGAGGCTCTAAGTGTTGACTTCTATGTTCACTTTTATATTTATATATATATATATATATATATATATATATATATATATATATATATATATATATATATATATAGTAATCCAAATCCGCTAATCAGATGTTTATACACGAAACTCTGAGTAGCAGATTTTGTTTACCATTTTAATATTATTCTGTTAATATTACAGGTTGGGAATCCTTTATCCGAAATAATTGTGCCTCGGCTTTCAGATTATTTTTCGAATTTTCAAATACAGTCTATTTAATTTGTAAATAGCATCTATAAAATGAGGCAGCTTGGGAATGGAACCAAAGCATAAACATGATATCCCTTGATATTTCACTACACACATCATACATATACTCTGAACGTAGTATTATATGAATAACATATACTCTGAAATTAGTTTTATATAAAATTTAATAAATTTTGTGTACAGGCAATAACGCTAGTCATGTTATGTTCACACAGATTTTAAGTGAGGAAATTAAGATTTTCACGTAAAAATAAGGTTTTGTACTTTCTGTACGTGTCCAAAAAGACATTATCACTACTTACAAAAAAATATAAATGCAGGATTTCTTATTTTTGGAATAATATCTTTACAGACCACGAAACATCTGGTAAGTAATCCACTAACGGTGTTCATTGACTATCACTAACAAAAACTGGCGCCAACATAGGTTACGTAGCTGCACCGGAGAACCCCTACCCAGGGAATATGAAGTCACAACAGCTGCACATCTCCTAGGAGGTTTCGCATTGCTTTCTGAAATTTTCAACTTGTGGAACATCATGTTAGCACCTGAAAAACTTTCGGATTTGGGAATTTCGGATAAAGGAAACTCAACCTATATTTAAATATATTTAAGACAGTAAAAAAAAAGGTCCACGCTAAAGACTGTTTCTCTATTTTGTCACGGTCCCACACTTCTCAAGGTCCTGGAGTCCTTATATATCAGATCCCGCAAGCCTTCCCTCTGTAAACAGAAGAATTGTTTGCTGGGTCTGAATATTGTTGGTCTCTAGTTTTCCTTGAAAATTTTTTTCCCTCATGAGTCATCCGATGAATTAATTCACGTTTGTCGTTTTTAATTCCCAGAATAAAACTTGAGAAGAGTGGGATAAAAGCGGTGGTTTTTAGTTATTAAGTTTACACTAATATGCCTTGTAATTTAATTTTTAAATTACGTTTGTTCTTTGCTATATATATATATATATATATATATATATCCAAGTATATGATTAATATTACTATTCTTAAAAGAGTGCTCAATACACAGTAGAGCGAATATAATTATTTATTTAAAAATTATAACATAAATATATTATAAAATCATGTTATAATTTTTAAATAAATAATTATATATATATATATATATATATATATATATATATATATGTGTGTGTGTGTGTGTGTGTGTGTGTTTGTGTGTGTGTGTGGTGCAGTTCAATTTATATTATAATGAATCATTCATACAAAAAGTAAATTAGTAAAGTTAATGATATAAAATGGCGAAATCCGTTCGCTAAGAAAATTTTAAATGTGCATTAACTTACAAATCACTCGATGAATGTTATATGATCGTTGTTTTTTTTTTTTAAATTATAAGCTGTATAAGGTCTTTCTTAAATACACAAGTACTTTCGACTGTACATTCAGTCATCTTCAGGCATGGAAATTATTTTGTTTTGGTAAAATTCAGGTAGCATCCGAGACGAAAAAATATAATGCGATTCGAAATATATTTTTTCAAATGTATAATTGATAACTGATACAAATTTTTGGAGAGTGCAGTCGCAACGATAAGGTTGAATTTTTGAAAATTTAAGACAGTTATTTTTTTTTACAAATACGGCAATTTGTGAATTTTTTTGTCGCAGTCTATGTGGTATGAACTAAATAATTCAATAGAGTAATGTCTCAGTTGTTATCCCGAAAATTTGTACGTCGGATCACTTCTTTTAAATCAAATATGTGGTGCAGTTCAATTTATATTACCATGAATCATTCATACAAAAAGTAAATGTACATATGCAGGGAGGTATAGGGTTACAGAGTAAGAGGCACATTTTATGCGGATATGAGGGGAAGATAACGGTTAACATTAGAGTTGAACAGGTTAAGATTATAGTGATCGGGTAAGTTTAGTTTTCAGAGTTGGTTCCACTAAACAGCGGTTCGTGGAAAGAATCTGATCGAGTAGAATTTACATCTCACAGATGAAATCCGAAAGGAGTGAGGGTGGCTCGCTACAATGTGCGTAGTATCGCTGGTCTTAATCGCTAAGGTTAGGATTGGTGAAAGTAAATGTAGTTCGTCTGAATATCTTCCATGGAAATAGCGATAGAACCTCGAGCGGCTGCCAATGTTTCGTCTCTGAGAAAAGGGTTATAAGGTGGAAGATAATCTGTCACCAATAAGGATACAGTCAAGCTTTTGGCCTCTATCGAGACTCGAAAGTTAAGACTTGGTACCTCCATCAGTACTCCATTAGTCCTCTGGCCTGATGTGGCGTTTGTAAAAGTAGATGATAGCAGCAGGAGTAGTCAGGTACTTACTAGTGCGTAACAAGGAACCAATCATTTTTCTAGTCTCTTTAATGATCGATCATATATCCGAGTTCCATTTTAGGTCTGAGTTGTTTCCCATTGAGGTACGGTGGAAAATGGATAGCGGCTCGGATTGAGGAATCGGAGAGCCGAATTCGAATTTCAGTCGAATCCATTACATTCACTTACGTGCTAATACCTTTGGGAAAGGTATGAATACACTTCTTCTGCCTCCAGCTATGGGTAAATAGCAGAACAGACCGGGTTCTATGACCTTGGATGGAAATTAGTCTTCCGCAGAAAGTAATGGCAACGTACTGCGGGAAAAAATCTGTCTCGTTAGTCGTGTATCGAAAGATACATGATCGCCTAAGCGTGTTTCACGCATGGTACATAACTGTGTCCCATTAGGCACTCAAGGCACGGGGCTTCCCTGTTGGGTGTGTTTGTGCGTATGTATATTGGCCTTGATGAAGACATTATCAGAGTCCAAAAGAGTTTTTTTTTAACTAAGTTCATAGGAAGAGAAATATATAGAAGATGATTATGTTATCAAGGTATTTGCGTTTATAATTTAATTCCACCAGATTCAAAAACTAATTCTTTCGGTCGTCACCTTTGAAATCGATGAAAGAATGTTGACATAGAACGAAAGTTCTACAACGCGACCCGAATACATCGACATTATTGCTCTCATATGAGCAGTCTTAAGGAATGGAAACTATTTAAAAATCACCAGCCAGGTCATATTGATACAAGGTGTACAATATCAAAACTTAATTTGATACAAGTATTTTGAAACTCTTATATTAGGCAATAAATATATTTGATAACTGAAGCAGTTTTGTTCGTATATTCTTGTCCTTTCAAACTGACTTTAACTAGAAAAAATATTCCTATTTCACATCACTTAATCATAGCGGCCTTGATTGAATTAATGTAAATATCTTATTATAATTTTGCTTGTCTCTCCCTCAGTTAAAACGACCGTTTCACCCATAAATAATAGTCTCGTGGAAAGACAGAAAATAAATATCAGAAACCTTTCTAGTTTTTAGTGAGAAAATGAATAAAAGAAACAAGAGGAGATGGAAGTGAAATGGAAAAAAGTTGTTAATTTCAAATCTTTTCATTTGTACCCCCTTACTTCTTAAAATAACGATCAACATTCATATTTATGATTGCTATTGTAATATTTTCTTAAAATTGTAAGGTTCAAATATTTAACGATTCGATAAAGGAGTTTCTACGAATATTTTATTGTTGTAGAACTCGCCATGAGCTTATTCAATCATTAACTTAATAAATAATATTCACCCAAAAATTTCGAGTATTGAATAATATTCATAAAGTAGGTATTTTATCAGCACCTGGTGGGAAGATCGTCTAGCCCCATAACTTGAAAATCAACTTACCAGGTATTTAGATTGCTTCGAATAATTTATGCAGTCGTCGAAGCTCATTGAACAACAACAAGAAAATATAATGATAAACTCTATTTACATTGTTCGGACTGTTGTCCTCATCTTTGTTGCCATATTCATGACGTTTCGACCGTTGTACGCTCCGGCCTTCGTCAGGTGTCTGGGATTTCGAACTGAACACTTTATTTCGCCACCGGGCACAAATTACATCGGTTAATTCCTCGTCGCAGATTTCGTTCTCTTATCGGGCCCAATAAATTCAGATCAGTGTTGAGAGTAGTTGTTTGATAGACTGCAGGGCGAGGATTCTACTCTAATAATAATAATAATAATAATAATAATAATAATAATAATAATAATAAAACAAATCTTGTCAAAAGGATGGCTTTTCCCTTGACACGGATATTATTTTAATTAACTTCCGTTCTCGGAAATGAGTGTTATTTTAAAAACCGATAATGAGAATTGTAATAAAACCTAAATATATGATGAAAACACTATTTATTTAATAAATATTATTATATTTATAAATATAAATATAATTATTAATAAATATATTAATAAAATATATACTATATATATTATAATATATAATATATTATAATATTTATAATTATAATATATAATGATTTTATAATTATAATATTATAATATATATTATAGATTAATAAATGAATAATAAGTAAATAATAATAAATAGATAAATAAATTAATATAATTATTATTAAATATAAATATAATTATTAATATATTTAATAAATATAATATAATAAACACTGTTATATTGTTTATTGGCATTATTGGCAAAACATCTGCTAATTGCCAATTGATCCGAACTTTATAAAATGCTAAAAAAATAAAGATTTCCTAATGGTAAAGAGTTACTGAAAGAGATGCGTGATATGAATGTAAAACGTGGCAAATGGAATACGGAAGGGAAGATTATGAGAATAAGGGGGTAGCGATTGACCTTTGACTTGAAGCGGATAAGACTGTAGTGTTCAGGGAAGGAACCATACGATATTTTGTCCCACTATGTAGGAGTTCTCAGGAAAAAAAGCTGTGTGGAACCTCATCCTTACAAATGCAATACGGAGGAAATGTGAGTGATTCGACTTGGAGGGCATAGCATAGCGAATTCTGTCTGTAAAGGTCTGAACTGGTGGATCTAAGAGTGGAGCTCATCTGCACATCAATGGATGCAAGAGACCAAACCACAATTTGAAATCATTTCTGAAAACGCGACTGGTGTTGAAAAGTTATCAGTTTGACCAAAAAGTGATTAAAAAAATCAATCGATCAGTTTAAATCGTTTATGTTTGACCATTTAGTCGGGTTTTGTGATGTATGTCGGACAGCCATCTTTTCAGTACTCTCTTGTGTTGGACGGTTAAAAACTATTGATTGTGAATCAAAACTTAATATCATTCTTGTAAAAAGCTTTGATGTCACTTCAAATATCTGAAGCTACTGATATATATTCATTCAATCTTTTCCTCAATTTTGTTTTCCCCTCTCTTAGCCTATACATTGTCAATATCCGTGTGTAAAGTTGTCTAATATCAGAGACGCCTGTGTTCATACACAAATATAACTGTAACAGATTTAGTTTCTGTGTTAGAAAATGTCAAAATAGGCACTAAATTGAAGCATTCATGTTTACAGTAAGACGAAACAAGTGAAAATCCAATATTTCTAAGCAACAAGAGAGGCGAGGTCACACAAGGACGTTTATTGTCGTGTGTCAAGAAGTGAGTTCGAGCCATGGTTTGGTGTCCTGAAATCCACCTTGACGGCGGACAAAACTTGAGGATATTCCATAGTTATTCAGTTTCTGTTTGTCAAGATTGCTTTGGACCTGCGGGGTTGACCAGGAAATCTGTTCATAAGTGTTATCGGCTGCCGGCCACAAAACGGCGAGTCAACGAGTGCGACTGGCTTTCTGCCAGAAAACCATACATACGCACACAAGAAGCATTAGACTATGGTGACACTTTAAGACTAACTGATAAATATTGGTGCCAGTTCCTTCTGCTGTAAAGGTTTGGTGTTCGCCAATCAAAACACACACACACACACACACACACAATACGTTTATGAATCTACCTAATAAATTAATTATATTCCTGGAATTATACTTGTCTGTCGGCTCTCTTAGTCTCAATCCCAATACACACACACACACACACACACACATATATATATATATATATATATATATATATATTGTCTTTCACAAACAGACTGTTTATATATATTTGTGCTGTGTGTGTGCGTGCGCATGCGCGTGTGTCAGTTTAAAGCTAATAAAATAAATAAATGTATTTGCAAAGACAATATTAACAGAAGAAATGACAAAAAAAATTATCCCAACACGTTTCGTTCCCTGGGGAATTTTATCAAGCCAAATGTGGGAATTTTATTCAACATCCAGTACTTATGCACACAGTAAAAAAAAAAAAAAAAGAAACGCCGAGATGAAATAACGTTATACGTTCCAATTTGAATTAGAAAACGTTCTAAAATATTCGAAATTAAAGAAAACAAAATTACGTTACTTAACGTCTTTCATAGTTTTCCTTTCCTTTCCTTATTTTCTATAAAACAAATCTTGCCTGCCAGTGTTGGGAAAGTTCCTTTCTGTCATGACGTCATTGCTAGGTAATTTCTGACGTGACGACTTTAAATTTGACATCTGGAAAAACAGGAAAATTACAATTTTTCCCGGATAAATAATAATTATCAAGTAATAAATATTCCTATACAGATTTTCATATATTTCCAGAAGAAACTAATTTAGTATCTCAGTTGTATTATAATTATTCACGTCGTAACGTCTAGAATATTTTGGCAGTAGAATGTTGTTCGTGGTGGAACTAGTGAACCACCAAGTAACTAATTTGCCTAGGCCTTGATTTCAATTAACTAATTAATTAAGCAGGAGAAGCTGATATAAATTCTATTTCGCAGGTAAACGTAAGAGAGAGGCATTCTTGCTGCTGAATGTAGGATTTTTTTTTGGTACAAGGATTTTAACACAATACTTTTTCTATGTACCGTTTCACTTCAGGATGTAGGCGATCATGGCTCTCCACAATTTCCTCTCATTTGTAGCCCATATTAAATCTTGTCTTTTTGTTCAACTCAATATAAAATTTCTAAATATTCAAATATCTAGGCAATTAATGAATTTGGTTAAGCCTTGATTTCAATTAATTTATTAACTAGGCAGGAGAACCTGATATAAATTTTATTTTGCTGCTGAATATGTATTTTTTTTTCGGTGGAGTGCTTTTAGAAATTATACTATACATCCTTACATCTGGATAATGATGAAGGCATCTGAACATAGTTAAGAAATTAAAATCAAGATTATTCGGGGTTACAAATCAAGTAGTCGATAAATCATATTTGAATGATTTATTATCCTTATATCAACTGTTTGAAACGTTATTTTAAACAGAATCATATTAGACATAAGATTGAATGTGGTAGGAATAAGAAACTGTCAACTATTATTGGAGCAGAGTGTAATCTTAGAAGAACTGTTACAAAATAATCCTATTATTAAAATATATGCAAAAATGATATGAAAAAGATAAAATAGGACAGGCATTATTTTCCTCTATAAAGTACACCTATTAAGTAGCAAATCTTACTACATAGTCAGATTAAAAAGTATCGGGAGAGGTGCTATAAAAAGAAAACTACAACACATATCAAATCGGCATTTAATCTCCTTCGAAGTAGTCCCCTTCTGAAGCCATACACTTTATCCAGCGTCGTTTCTATTGATGGAAGCATTCTTGGAACTTCTTTTTTGAAAAAGCGAGCAGTTGCTTTGTCGCATTGCCTTGCATTTCCTTAACATCTTGAAATCTTGACCCTTTCAAATGAGATTTGATTTTGTCAAGAGCAGGTCGCAAGGGTCAAGATCTTTAGAATATGGCGATTGTCGATCCTGGGGAATGTTGTCCATGGCCAAAAACTATTGAACAAGCCATGGTCATTGATGGAACTTCCGTGGTGTGGTAAGATGACCACATTCTACACACTTTCCTTCTCATCACAGCTATAAACAATAAAACTGGGCGCGAACGTTTTAACTTAGTGAGCATGCACGTCAGAGTTTACGGTCAATCTGTGACAACCGGCTTTTCTTTGTGTAATTTAGTTTCTGTTGCCATTGCAAAAGTCCCAATACTTTTTGATCAGTCCTCGTGTATTACTGTTTATATATTTCCATATGAAATTAAATTGATGATCTCAATCGTGCTATACTTTTTCACGTCATAATGTATTGTGTCATTTTTAAACGACTTACTCTCTTGAACCTCTAATGGTCACTCCTTGTCGTGGTGGAGAGGCTTGCGTGGTCCAATGACTCTGAGAGCGATGCCGTCAAGAATTCTAAACTTCTGTCAGGACGAACCTTAATCACACGGTAAAAGACGAGACTAAGCGCGACCAACCCCAAAGATCCCAATGGTGGAACAAGCGGATGACGATTACAACAGATCTCTACGGTTAAATCAATGTATGAAGAGGGCTACGCACGACGGACATGCTACAGAAGGCGTCATTCGAGATTATAGCAGATTAAGCGGCAGTCCGTTGCAGTTTCATAACTGGGTTCAGCAAATTTCATTCTATATTTGCGGCAGATGAAGGTAATGAAATCATGTGTGTGGGTTATCTGCTGGCAAGTTGAGGTCCACCTTAAACAAATTCACGCCATTAGCCCCTTCCTTCTACTGTGATTTTGTTTCAACTCTTGCAAAGCCAAACAGCGATAGGGAATGGTTGACGGGGGCAGGTTTTGGTGAAACTGGAAGCTTCTAGTTCTGAAACTGCACGTTGGTGGCGAATGTAGTCATCAATGCTATCATTATAAAGGAGAATAAATTAAATTCTTAGATACGAGATCAAACCTGACGACTTCTCTTGAATTCATCATTTGGAAGATCAAGAGAGTAAATATTGTTTTAACCTGAACATGTTAGAAAAAAGAATATGTTAGTCAGAGCAGAGAGGTAATACTTAAAGAACTGTTGAAAATAAGCCAAATATTTGAATTGAGAATCTCACGAATAATTTTGAAATCTATGGAGAGAAAGTAACAGGACCCACAATCAGTACAACTATACCCAGAGCAAGCCTAAGATTATGTTGATCACGAAAGAATCTTTTTTTTTTATATAAATGACGGTCACTTGAAATATCGCTCAACATTTGAAAATGATCATATTGATAAAAGCTATTTCGTTCTGGGAGATTATACTACGATCAGATGAGACAAAATTATAGCATTTTAAACATAACAGGTAGTAATTTAGAGACATCAAGATGAAACCTTCAATCACTGTCTCTCCGACAAAGCTTCGAAGAAGGAGTGTTATGCTTTCAGAGTGTTTCTCTGTAAAAGCAAAAAAGAAAAAAAAAAGAGGCTTGGTAAGAGTTAACTGTACAATGAAAAAAAAGGGATCATTGTGAAAGTTTAACCTAAAAAAAGGTGTATTCAAGTCAATGATCCAAAATATACAACTAAATTATTCCATAAATATCTTCATGACAAGAATATGAAATTTTACATTGGCCTTCTCAGAGTTCCCACTTGAAAAGACGTATATCAGCTGGAAATCGAGATCTTGAATATTATGCCTATGAATTGTGGCAGATCCTAGAAAAAATATAGAAAAATCATCATCATCATCATCATCATCATCATCATCATCATCATCATCTTCTTCTTCTTCTTCTTCTTCTTCTTCTTCTATGTGCTGTTTCCCTTCATTGTTATCTATAATTATTACGTTAAAAAAACGTCAAAAAACGACTTCATGTTTATTAATCTATTAATACGTGTGTATATATGTGAAAATAAAATTAAGTGTAGTAGATAACATCATCATCAACAACTACAACAATAATACTGTGCACATCTGAGTAAAGAAGATATTATCCGGAAGTATAGGATGATAAGAATGACGATGCTGATGATGTACATAGATAATTTTCAGTCACTTAGATAAATCACGGGTGAAATTTACTCCGAAACAGTACCTGATGATCTATAATGTTAAAAATTAGTGGCAGCTAGGTTATTTATAGCTAAACAATAACTTCATATATATATATATATATATATATATATATATATATATATATATATGTATGTGTGTGTGTATGTATGTATGTATGTATGTATCCCACATAATGAAAGTCCGACAATTATTTTAAGACATTTTTATGTTTATAAAAAAGAAATATCTATAGAAAGAAAATATAAACATAAAACTCTTAAAATATATATGTATGTATACATGGCTCACACGTCGAATTCGACGCATTATGGTCAAGCACATCAGTTCCTAGGAAACCGACAGCACGACAACGGCACATGAGATCTGAATATAGTGATGAAGGTTTTGTGAAGAACCAACCACACTTTTTGAAGGGCCGAATACAGAGACCTGGTGCACTACATGCCACAAGGTCCCCAAACGACCCTCCGCAAGTTTTGAATTCAGAGTTGTTATATCTATCTATCTATCTATCTATCTATCTATCTATCTATCTATCTATCTATGTGTGTGTGCGTGCGTTTGTGTGCGTGTTTAAAATTAATTTTTAAAATAGATACACGCATTCTAGGATTTTAAGCATACTGAAATAAGAAAAAGATAACAGAAAGTCCTCTACAACCCTAATCGTGGCAATTTTTATTTGGGGTCTCCTGGATAAAGGACACAGGCGTGTTCGAAAATTCCGATTTTTTAAATCTTTTCATCATGCTTCCTTTTGGTCAAAACACCTACTAATATATAATTATTATATATTAATATTATAATATATAGAAATATTATTCGTCTTATTATTGTTTTTGTTGAATTTTTATCTCTCGAATTTCTTTCGCCGGCCTATTATATCTACAAACACACATACATACACACATATACACACACATACATACATACACATACACACACATATATATATATATATTTATACATATATATATAATGCATAAAAGGTAAATGGTCAAAGTTGAATCAGACTAGGAAACATTAATATTAAAAAGTGTGTAAAAAATAAAATAAAAATAACATGTAGTGGATTTCCGGATCCAAAGAACCTTTTGAACTAGAATCTGAAGTCATGAGCCCTTGCATACATACTAAAAAAATCGTCTTAAGCACATATGAGGCTGGATAAAAAAAAAAAGTCCATTTCAATTACCCCCCACCAATACTTTTATAATACCCTTACTTTTCTTCTCTTTCCCCTTCTTCTCCTTCTTCTTCCTGCTTCTCCTTCTTCTTCCTTTTTCATATCCTCCTCCTTCCTTTTTATCACACCTAACGTTCTGAGTTTGTTTATTTTCTAAAATAATATAGCGTTCATTAATTTTAAAAAAAAAATAAAGCGTTGGGAGGTCAATTGATAAAAATCCCCTGGGTATACTGTAAGATTGAAACCAAGGTAACGGATTCAACTCATCTCCTAATTTTTAATATATATATATATATATATATATATATATATATATATATATATATATATATAATATAAAAGGCTGAAACATTAATATTACATGGTTATAATTTACTACATTTGAATCGTAATCATGATCCAATTCATCAGAGTCTGATTAATTGAATCGTGATTACGATTCCAATGTAATAAATTATAACCATGGAATATTAGCATTTCAGCCTTTTATATTATATTCTTGCTCTGTCCTGAACATTGATCTCTACCTGGATTCTATCCTCTTGGAAATTTATAAATATATAAATATATAAATATATATATATATATATATATATATATATATATATATATATATATATATATATGTATGTGTATGTGTGGGTGTGTGTACATGTGCGTATGTTTTATGTTTATTCTTACTCCTACAAGAATCGGCTGTAAATATACATCTTTCTCTCTCTCCTTCTTTTTCTTTCTCTCAGTGAATTAATAGCGTTCGGCTATTTGAACATGTTTACATCGCCTGAATCCAGAGGTGAACAAAACATTCTCTCGGCAATGCCTCAAATGCACATTGTACAGCGTTGAGTGTATCTTGAAGCTCTCTATAAGTAAGGATTTGTTACAAGTAATGGCGACGTCTCGTTCGGCGACTTAATGACCACCGATACCGCCGGGTATTGTTTATCACTGGCCGGAAGGGACGGGATGGAAAAGTCGTCCATTTTCACGACTGACTGCTTAACTGAATGATGTCTGTTACCATACTAACTGGATGAGCGACATGGCCCAATATCATCCAATTGGCTGAAGAGACATGACTGAGCTTTATTCGCTTGGTCGCCGGTTTAGAGCTAGCACCATTTTGCTGGAGCCTCACAGGCCATAGATAACTTGATTTATTCATAACTCAATGAAAATTCCCTTGCGCTCTCATCTCAGTGGTTGGAGCGTAGGAGGACAGACTTACAAGTCTCGGAATTAAATCGCTGGGACGTTTTTCTCGAAAAGAGAACCTAAAAAAGAAATGGCTGTCTAGATCATTGCGTTCTACACGGGAATTTATTGACTGCTGGTGAGTGAGAAGACAATGTAGCACTAATCTGAGAACGGACATTTTAAACTTGAAAATGAGCATTTGCATTCTTAGAGCGGAACATTACCAGCGCCGGATACAAAGTCTTGATAAAGCGACTGGCATAGATTTGGAAGAGATCGATTAATCGATAGATATAGAGATCCAATAAGCGCGTCAACGAGCTAAGTATAATAAATACGTAATGGTATAATACTAAATGTAACGGAATTATCCATATACACATACGTACACATATGCACACACATACAGATATATATATATATATATATATATATATATATATATATATATTGTTTATATACTGAACTCCGTTGTTTTCGACGTATTAAGGTACAGCAACTCAATTCTTAGAATCGAATACGAAAAATTATATATATATATATATATATATATATATATATATATATATATATATATGAGAACTCTTATGTAGCGAGGGAATCATATTTCTTTTTTAAATAATTATAATTTAAGCTCTACTTCTGTATGAAGTACTGTTTTTTAAAAATAAAAACAAAAATACTAAAGAACTCCGGATTATTTACCTAAAGTGTTCTTTCCTATTTTTCTACATATCTGCATATATATATATATATATATATATATATATATATATATATATATATATATATATATATATATATGCATATATATATATATAATTATTTATTTAAAAATATGATTCAAATAATTATATTTATGCTCTACTTTTGTATCGAGCACTATTTTTAAAAAATAATAACAAAAATACTAAAGAACTTTGGAATATTTACCTAACCAGTTCTTTCCTATTTTCTATATATTTTCACACACACACGCATATATATATATATATATATATATATATATATATACGGAAAATTCCATGTATTACACACACACATATCTATAACTATCTATCTATCTATACGGAAAATTTCATATATACCTGTATATATATGCGTGTACGCGCGTTTGTGTGTGTGTGGTGTGTGGGTGTCAGTGTTTTAGCCCAATCTGTTTACTGAATATATATGTATGCACAAACATTTACTTATATACTTACGTGCAAACAAAATGGAAATGAGTATATTGAATGAAGTTACTAATGGTTAGGGTATAAACAAGTCAATCACTTTTTGTAAAATGGCCGTAACGAAGGATAATCCATTTCTGAACTTTGAACAGAGATCGATAGACGTTTACTTTGTCGAACTTCCAACGTAAATTTGTGAATCATGTATTGAGAATCGAACTTATGATCGATGGCAGATGAAACAAACTTGTTAACCACTACCCTCTGCCAATTGCTTATTGATGAATCTTTTTGGTATCTGTGAAAGGATTTTCAGCATCGAAAAGTAAACAGAAGAAAAAAAAAACAAAAAAAACGAAACCTATGAAATTGAATTAAAAGATCCTTCACAGTTCTTTCTGAATCATTGTCAATCGTGCAATAAACCATTTGCCAACGAGCACGCGTACACGCACGCACACACACATACGAAATAAAAAGCAACATTATTTGGTTCACACCCACTTTAATTTTAGAGTGAAGACTAAAACTGGTAAAAAATTATTGAGTAAACATTTCCCTAAAAGATCTATGTTACGTAAAGTTTTCAATAAAAAATCCATTACAAATGTATGAGGATC
>OZ010576.1:23780075-23790075 GCA_963932145.1 Acanthosepion lycidas
ACGGAAGAAAACGCTGTAGAACTACAGGAATCACTATGCTCGAATAACTTTAGGGAAGGTTGGAAAAATCAATGTTGAGTAATAAAAAAGCAAGCTTACTTATTACTACGGTGAATGCAATGCAAAAACTGGCAGGACAATAAAAAAATTAAATTAGGAACGGCTATAAACGACAATGAAAGCAACGCGTTATAACTGTAGTAGTAGACTTTATACAATGGAAAAGGTAACCTCACTTGAGAGAGATTGATGCTTGGCCAAGTGAAGGGAATGTGTAAGCAGGAATGGATGTACAGAAGTAGAAGTGGAATTTCGGAATTAAGCGGTAGCAATAAGCTTAGGACTGCGTAGACAATCAGTATGACACGGCGACATTTGATTGGACGTGTAAATGAGTTTCGTGAAGCCAATGGACAACTCGAACAGGTGTCGCGTTCCACAGGTCATGCGTATGCGCGTGCATCAGCGTCTGACACAGTGCGTATTGCAGGGCCACCTGTACACGAGTTGATGCATGCGCTAATTATCAAGGTCAGCAGCAATCGATGGGCAATATGGGGAGGTGTGAATCACGCCCACGCAGCATGAGCTACGATTGGAAGGTTATGTATGAAAAAGTAATATTAGGAAATGTATTAGGCGAATGAAACTGAGAGAACATGAACAAAGAAAACTTGGTAAATGGACACAGAATTGCAGAATGAGTGGCTTTATTCGTATGCAGGAAGAATGGTGCCTAAACATTGAGGTAACGGGGCACATCACTGATGTCTTGCACGTGTAAAACTTATTTTAGGTTCGCTAAACTTGAGCGTTTGTTTCATAGGAGAAATGATGAAAATAAAATGTCCCTGACAAAATTTATCTTACTTGAGGTATCAACTCCCCCCTCCAAAAATGTTATTCTGCATGTCTGTTGCCTCGTATAGCCGTGCATTGAAATCCCCTGCAAACGCCACATGATCGTCTCTTCATTGCGCATCTTTTGCGTTAGATTTCAATTCTCTAAATTGATTCTACGCTGTTTTTTACAGACATTAAATTTTGCCTTTGATTTTTGCGCAATGTGTAAAAATCATTTTTTTTTATTTTTCACCTTTAAGGTTCTAATTTGTTCCAGCCAATTTGGACTCAAAACCGGTCTGAAGAATTATCTATCAAACAAAAAAAATTCTTCGAAATCGGATTAAAACTGTGGAAACGCAGAAACAACATCCGATCACACACACACGCACATTTTGAGAATTATAAATATAGATAATTAATTATATAAATGTAACTGCAAATAATATTATTGTAATAATTTAAACTGTTTATTTTTATTTAAGTTTTTATGAAAGATATATATCCAAGAACAGATAATAAATAGTAAAACGTTGCTGAGTGTTATAATGAACAGGAAGTAGTGGAGAGCCATTGTCGCTAAAAATTTGGTCTCAAAACCAAAATTTACTATCAAACGAAATCGGATGAAAACTGTGGAAACGCATAAACAACATCCGATCACACACACACACATTTTGAGAATTATAGTTATAAATTCATTAGCTACTGAATTGTATAAGGTTTATTATTCCCAAATAGAGTTTTCATTTGATCAATATCGACCCGAGTTATTTTACGCGACTGTAGTGCATAGGTCACCGATAAATATTCAACATGAAATTTCTCAAACCACTTTTGATCTACTCGATCATTGGCAATACAAATTGCACAAATCTTTTATTGATCCAACTTCAAAGTCTGCAGCTAGGAAAGTTGGTTCACTGTGTCCTGCTAGATAATTTTTCTCACCAGAATAAAACTTGCATATTTATAAGTCTAACATTCCTCCGCACATTGAAAAGAAAAGAATACTGAGCTGTTACGTGACATCTGTTCTTCTTTACGGCAGCGAATGTTGGACGATGAAGAAGAGACTCGTGGTGACGGAGATGTTGTTCTAGAGAAGGATGCTAAGGATATCAAGGACCGAGCATGTGAACAACGATGAGGTTCTAGAGAGGTTACAAACAAGGAGAAGGCTTATACTTAACATAAGAAAGAGGGGACACATAATAAGGAATGAGGGTCTAGAGAATCTGATACTCACGAGTCAAATAGACGGAAAGAGAGACAAAGGAAAACAGCGCGTGAGATATCTCAGGAGGTGGATGACAGAACGTGGTCTGGCGGAAGTAGCAGAGGGAAGGAGCTTGCTAAGAGCTGCAAGGGATAGATGGAGGTGGAGAGCCATGACCGCCCACGTCCTGAAAGGGCGTGGCACATAAAAATAAAATATATGGTTCAGTGCTTCTGCTATGTGTCTCGAGATTCTTGACAGAATCCAAAGAAGTTACAAATTTAGACATTACAGCTTGATTTCAGTTATTTTTCTACCGTCGGAACATAGCTGACTGTCTTTTCTATAAATAATTTCATGGTAATTTTTGTGATGAGTTTTCCTTTTTGGCATCAAGACTCCACGAATTTAAGCACAGTACTAGATTGGCAGTTAGGTCTCATAATTTTATTGAAGTTGCTAGACGTTCTATGCAATAATTTCTGCTCTCAATCTTCTCGCTTGTGGAATCTTTTCCGGCTTCTTGCTTTCCTGTCAAATAAATCTTCAAAAATTTGAATTTAAGTTCAATTTCCTTGAATCCTGTTCTTTTTATTATCCTCTCCCCTCAATAAATTTTTCTCAGTTTCTTCAACTCCCAGTAACCCTTTGTGTCTCAGTGGCTTTATCGCCTTGCTTGAGGTGAAATGATTAAAAAAAGTTGCCGTTTTATTTTTCTAAAAAAAATAACTAATAGGTAAAAAATGTTGCTTTTCATCTTCAGTATTAGAATCAATTAATAAAAAAATGCCAAAACTGCTATCATTTTTTAAAAAAAAAATCCAGATGATGATCGTTTTGAATGAAGTTATATAAAAATTAATATCTTCTCGTGTCATCTAACGAGAGTAACGAAACAAAAAAAAAAAAACAAAAAAAAAAACAACTATTAAGCTTCTAAATATGTAAAAAGAATGGCGTCAAAAGCAGAATTTGATATATTGCAAATGCTTTCTGGCGATGAACATCGCAACAATACCACTAATAAAACGAGTAATGGATATAAACCAGAAAATGTATTTTTAAAAATCGAAATCACCGTAAGAAATGCAGTAAAGCCACTATGGCACAAGGGGTTACTAGCTCTAAAAGAATTAGATAACAGAAGCATTTTTGAGGTGCAAGAACAATAGAAGAGAAATAAGGAAGACAGTAGATAACGACTGATATTGCATTTAAATTTTTGAAGATCAAACTTGATTGGAAAGGAAGAAGCTGGAAGTGAGTTCTCCAATTAAGAAGTGCAAGAACAGAAACTGTTAGCATAGAAATAACGGTTACATCTTGCAGACTCAACTGTAAATTGATGAGACCTTGTTGCTAAACTAGTACTGCGACTAAATTCATAAAGTTTAAGTACCATAGCAAAGTGCCCTTAAGAACAATTATCATGAAAGTATTTATAGAAAAGGCACAAGGAAGCTACATTATGGCAGTGGGAAAGAGACTGAAGCCGAGATGCTAGGTCAGGACCAATAATATTACTGATTCGATTTTATCATGAATATATAATGAATGTAATGATAACACGAATTAGCGTGCAACTACGCAGAACTAGTATACTAGTAACAATGGACCTCAAATCTATTTACTTATCGATACACTTTAGTCATAATAAATCTAAGGTGATACAAATTGTTCAGAATGAGAAAAATAAGTATGTGGGACTGGTATGAACAGGACTGTAAGCTCGACGGGGAAATTACAACTATGGAAATTAAAATATGTCCTGTTCAGAAGAAAGTGACATGTGCTCAAAGAATGCCGAAGGAAAAATAAAAATGTCGAACGTGCGTGGAGAAAGAGATCCAAGTTGATCTTGGAAAAAAAAAAGGACGGCAGTATTTATCTAAAAAAGAAAGAAAGACATTTTATGAGTTGTAAAGGCAATGGTATAAAGGCATTCAAATAAGAGACTTATTTCTACTTTTAGTCTCATGTTCAATGTCTAAACTATTGCCTATACAAGATTAAAATGGCTTCAAGTGAATGTACCCTCTAGAAGATACATCTGATTTTCTGGTGCTGCATAAACACAAACAAAGAATTTTGCCAAATAACAAAAACCATTCCATTTCTAGATTTCCAACAGTAGCAACAACTAAAATGGATAGTACATATAACTAGTAGAGAAAATAATCCATATGCTAACATTACACACTGCGTCATTGCTTTGACTTTTGTTTATCAACGCTTTTTAGGTTGTATATTTTTTGATTGTAAGAATAATTCTAATTTTTTGTGAGTGAATATTGCATTGACAATTTTAAGGATATAATACCTACTATTTAACCTATACTTAGTGGTTAGGAAATGAATTCACACCTCTCCCAAGAGTCAAGAGAGACTCCTAGTAATATTCAGGAGAGGATTTTAGAAGTAGCATCTGTTGGTCACTGCTTAGGATCAACTGATAACAGATTTTCTCAAATCTTCAATGTTGGTTTCTTTCTATTTTCGCAGTGGCCTGAATCGAATTAATACTTTTGCGTTGACTACTCCCGGTACTCTGTTTATTACAAAGACAACTCTTACACGCGTATTTTGATGCTTGAATATACCTCGATCGGAATCCACATATTTATATATTTTCTCGTTTATTTATAGTTTCATTCTATAATCATTTTGGATAATCTTTATTCAAAGATTATCATGCGTTCAAAAAGATGATTGTGTATAAAATATTCGCGCATGCCTTCTAAGTTTTTTGTGCATATGAAACGAATCTCTGTTTATATAACCTTTAGACAAAACATGGATGGTTAGCGAAGTTTCTTAGGGATAAAAGAGAGAATTACAAGATACAGGCTAAAAGCAAAAGAAGAGTAGAGGCATCAAATAATGGATACTCTTATTTAAACCGGAGGGGATAAGGGAGAGAATGAGAAGATACAGACAAATGATGACAGAAGAGTAGAGGCATGAGACAATGGTTGTTTTGAGGCATCAATAACTGTGGAATTTCTAAACGTGTAATTAATAATAATATTATTAATAATAATAATAATAATAATAATAATAATAATTGTAATGGGTCTTTGAAAATTTTCAAAAAGCTATCAAAATACAAGGATCTTCAATAGGAAATCTAAAAAATGTGGTATATCAGGACAACAATAATTCCAGTTGTAGATGGAGCCCTCAGATTGATTGGTAATGGTTCCGATAGACTCATTGAAGGGATTCTTTGTAGCCCATGCCTTTAAGAAATACAAAAGATTGTACTCACGAGTACAGCCCACACATTACGAAGAGATTGATCTATCTAAAATATGTGTTGTCGTAGATGTCTTTTTTTAATAAAAATGATCAGTGAAAATGCCATAATAATAATATTATTATTAATAATGATAATGATAATAATAATAATAATAATAATAATAATAATAATTATTATTATTATTATTATTATTATTATTATTATTACAATGTTTTACTTACAAGCAAGCAAATTTATTCCTGCAGAATAAAGTGGCTGCTAAGAAAATTAAGAAGAATAAAAGATCTATTATTCCTAACTAAAGAAAAGAAAATATTTTCCCAAATAAGTTAAAGAAAGAATATCTTAGAAATTAAAAAAAGGGGCTAACGACATTGGATACTGGAATGCTTAAATATGGTAAAAATTTAGAACATTTGTGGAATGTGTTAATACAGAGTAGAAATGGTAAGTTGAACTAAATGCCGGAGGGAAATTTCAAAGAAGCATTTGATGGACCCTATCCTTATTATTATTCATAGTAGGAATGGCCCTGAAATGCTACAAAGGAGTACAAGAGAAAAAAAAATCAGAAAATACAGACAACAGCATCAATGTAAAATAAAAGAAAAAAAAATCGTACGATTTGGAAAGACGCGAATAATGATATAAATAAGGAGCAAAACATTAAATTGGCAGTCTTGTTCTCACTTAATCACTAATTTAATAGATAATTAAAGTAACATTCAACAGATAATTTTATTAACCGTATCTGCTTTCATTTTACGATATTTTAAGGTTGAAAATAAATTTACTACGTTACAGAAACAATCAACAGCCTAATGTATATAGATGAACTGAAAATACTAGCCTAAAAACGCATTGGCAGCGTTGGTTTAAACAGAAATATTCATCAAGGAGGACATTGAAATTAAGTTCAGAATGAAGAAATATACAATGTCGGCGATACAAAAAGGAAAGCAGCAGGCAATAGAAGAGATTTAACTACCCAAGAAGAAATCATTTAGAAGGAGACGAATAATATATCCCGGATATTGGAAAAGAAGCCAAATATTAGCCGAGAAAGTGAGGAATACAAGATTCAACAGAAGCCGCCTTCTGAAAAACAACAACAACAAAAAAGCAAACAAAAAAAAAAAAAAAAAAAAAAATCAATATGCACAGAAAATCTAACCTGGGCAAGAGAAAACCTGAGAAATAGGATCAAAGTACAGCGCAACTGATGATAATATATTTAGCTATGCAATCAAAGGATGACTTTCATTGAATGCGAAAAAGGAAGAAGAGAAAGAGAAAGGCTTGTCAGTATGGAAGAGTGTGTTGACTCAGCGAACAAAGTACTTGAGGACTACACAACGAAGAGTAATGGAAAGCTGTTTATGGCAGCAAACTTTGCAGCAGAATTGATAAAATAATAAATATAAAATTAAAAAAAAAAAAAAAAAAAAAGCCCCAAAAACACGAAAATGAGAATTAAAAAGGAAAGAAAGCAATTGCATGGAGATTTCAGTAGAAAAACAAAAGAAACTGCAATTAACATTGACATGGATACGAAGAGGACATTTGATGAAGGAAACTGAATGCTTACAATAGCAGTAAAGAACAATTCTTTACAGACAGAATATGTTAAAACAAGGTAGTCAGAAAATATCACTGATACGATGATATAAAATAAAATCTCAAAAAGAGACATGATTGGGTAAGAAGAGCGTTACACTTTGAATTATGTTAATTTTAAAGATTTTACCATGGAAACCAATGAAATAAACACAAGCTTAAAGAACAAATTAAGAATGAATTCTGTGGTGTTTTGAAATCCAAACAGATCACCGATTCCAGGTTAGAGTGCGTGATCTACTTTTTGTAAACAAAGCCAGAAATATTTACTTGTTGATGGATATGGCTGTTGTTGCAGATCACTGAATGAATCTAAAATAAGGAGAAAAGTTTCGGAAATATTTGCACCTTTCTAGAGAAATCAAAATTGTTATAGAACCTATCCTTATTGGCGTACTCTCAGCATTATTGAATAGTCATGGAAAAAATTTGGAAAAAGTGGAAATTAGATAAACACTTGAAACCATTCAGGGGACGATATTAATAATAGTTAGTTGAATACTGAGGAGAGTGCTGATGTAAGAAGATTTGATCTCACTTGACCTTCAATGAAAGCCAGCATTTATTAGTAGCGTGAAAACTCAAGGATGATAATTATGATAAGAAACAGAACAACACTAATAATAGTCTCTTGTGAATAATTTTGGAAACTGGATGGTAGCAATTTAGCCTCCGAAATAGTTATTATTATTATTATTAATGAATTCCCTCAAAGCAAGGCGATGACGTCATTAAGACGTAAGGGGCTACTGGGAGTGAAAGAGAATGAAAAAAGATTTTAGAAGGAACCGGAAACCTAATCCTAAAAAAGAAACAATTATTATTATTATTATTATTATTATTATTATTATTAGATAATTGTAGGCTAAAACTGCAAAAAAAAAACGTTGAAAGAGACTAGAAGAATAAAAACTCCATGAAAAGATTTAGACTCCATTAAAAGAGAAATCACGTGTAGAGAGAGAGAGAGAGAGAGAGATAGAGAGAGATCTTAGAGTTTTTAAAGATTAATATGAAATGTATTTAGGTTGTATTTTTTCTTCTTTACATTTCGACGACTTCCGATAATCATCGGAACACTGGGAATAAACACAATACAGAAATTGGTACAATTCAAGTTCCGAGGATTCAAACCACACCAGTGTTGAAATTGTCAATCGTACTAAAAAGAACGATAAAATATTTGAACAGAATTGCTTCCCACTGATCGCCACCAAAATTGCTTTGAACATAGCAAATAATCGTTCTAACGAGAGTGAAAATTAAAGCTATTTTAGTGTTACGAAGTTTTTAACTTCTGCTCAGCCAATGAGATGATAAGCTTACCAGTTCATCACTCGGTACAAACCTCGATCTCTAATTCATCGCTTTCACACCAGAACAACAACAACAAAAAAAAACCTGCAAGTGACTTTACATTTTCACAGTTGATCGTATTACGATATAAACGAGTCGACTAACTACGGGTGAATTTTTTTTCTTCTCGTTAATCCTCAACTACAGGCCTGTAGCCAAAATGCAAAGGTAGAAGATGTAATACTAATAACATCAACGGAATGCTTAATAATTTTGCTTACTTTCTGCAGTATTTTCTTTTATTATTGTGCCTATATGGTTTCATCTATTTTTTATTACTCCTATTAGATTAACGGTCGAGGTATTTATATCAAGACACGTTTCTTTTACTGAGTGTCAGAAAGTAACTTCTTCCGTGTCAAGGTTTTTTAGATTCATTTTTAATATTGCGTTGCTTGTTTACACCATGTGTAATATTGCGTTGTCTTGGTTACACGATGTATATAATTTCTTGTAATTAGCATCTGTAAATGGGCCATTTAAAATCAAGGAAGGATTGAAAGTTTTTTGTTTTTTTTGGCGGGAATCCAAAATATCGCAGATAAAAATTGACATTTTTTTTATTCCCACCATCTTGTGCGGTGTTGTTTTTCCCTCGTCGATTGGGCGTTCAGGGTTAGTATTTGGGGGTTTCTGTGTGAAGATTAGTTACCTGTTATAATTTTTGAATGTCGTTAGGTTAAAAAGGATAATTAAAGAAACTTATCAACGGTGAACTAGTTCACTCACCTTTGGTGTATCCATGACTCATAGTATAAGAATTCTTTTTGTAAATTGTCTTGTTCGTGTGACGGCCTGGCTAACAAATGAACACTGAACTCAAAGAACTCTTGTTTATGACAACATCGAAATAATCTTCGTCGCGATCATCTGTGATCGGTCACCAGGAAGACTTGGCATTTAAGAGGGAATCAAAGACTTATTAGCATTACAAAGACATGTCTTGGGTGGATGAGCAGAGTGCAAAGATTATGAAACCCTTGCCGACTGTGATCTGAGTCAGAGCGAAATGAGTCAAAAGGTAGGAGAAGAAAAACTGAAAATCGGGATTTTCAGCCCGTGACAAACAGATAAAGCAAGAGAAAATACAATCGACAATGGAAATAAATAAGTAAGAGTAATATCATCATTTCAAATCTCGACAAATCCAGTCGGTATGTGTAAGGTCTTGAGTAGATTCACTTAGATTCATGCGATAAAAATAATCATATTATTATGGATTTGTGAAAGACAGAGAGAGAGAGAGAGAGAGAGAGAGAAAGAGAGAGAGAGAGAAATGTGTGTGAGAGAGAGAACCTAAACAAACTGTTAAATATTGAGTTTGAAAGATTTTTACAGACGCTCGCTCCCACTTGTACCTACCTATATGTATCTCAGTGTATTGGTCTCTCCCCTTCCTTCCCTTTCTCCCTCCCTCTCTTTCTCTCTCTCTCTCTCTCTCTCACACACACACACACATATATATATATATTAGTTTCTATCTCAAACACGCTTAAGTATGTAGGTATGTAAAGGAAACAGGTTATCTCTCTCTCTCGCACACATATATCTCTTTCTTTCTTTCTTTCTTTCTCTCTCTCTCTCTATATATATATATATATATGTACACAGATGTGCGCACTCATATACTTATGTATCTAAGTATATCGTTATCTCTCTCATATATATATATATATATATATATATATAATGCACGCATTTATATG
>OZ010576.1:23795075-23822575 GCA_963932145.1 Acanthosepion lycidas
ATAATCACATAAATAATTATATCCTTTCAATCTAGGCCCACGCATACGAACCTAAATATTTGTATAAAAAGAAATCTTGAAGCAATAATTTGTTTAAAAATCATTCAGAAAGTCCTAATTGGAAGGAATCGACATTTGCTTAAAGACTGTCAAGTGTTGTCATTGTTAAAATATTTTGACATGTTTTTCAGGTGAGTAAATATCGAAAACTTAACAAACCTCTTCCTTTCATTTGAACAAATTTTCATTAAACTCTAGCGTATTGTGTAATGTCATCTCCATATTAGACATTCAGGGCAATCTCCATATTAGATATTCAGATCTATTTCCATATTAGACATTCAGATCTATTTCCATATTAGACATTCAGGGCAATCTCCATATTAGACATTCAGGGCAATCTCCATATTAGACATTTAGATCTATTTCCATATTAGGCATTCAGGGCAATCTCCATATTAGACATTCAGGGCAATATCCATATGAGACATTCAGTTCTAACTCTATATTACATAATAAAGACTTTCTCCGTATTAAACATCTAAAATTCATATTAAACATTCAAGCTCGCGTCCATATTAGTCATTCAAGCTGATCATGGCTCTCCTCAACCTTCTATCCTTTGTAACTCTTTGTCTCCTTACTATCTCTACGACGACTTTCTATTCTGCCATCCGTTTACACAAGCTCGTTATGGAGATTAATCGCTGCTTCCCTTTTCCCATTTTGCATTCAGTATGTTCTGGGAGTGTCGAATTCTCCAAGCCCTCTTTCCTATGCCTGTTTCTGATTCGAAGAAGTACAATTGTTCTTTTTGGTTCAATTTTTCTTGAAATTTACTCTTTCGCACAAGTTACATCCAGGGTATTCGAAGTAAAGTACTAGATTTCTGTTGCCTGAAGTCTTCACCTGTGAGAAAATTGTCCAGCGTTTTATATTACACAGTAGTTGTTCATAAGTTTCGTTCGTATAGTGAGATTTTTAACAAGCAAGAGTTTATATTAAATTCTGAACGGTGAATCTATTGAAGAAAACCTTACAACAGGAAAACGAAACTACAGAAGTAAGAAAGCGCAGGGAAGAGAAAGAGTAAAAAGGGAAAATAGAGAGAGAAATAAAGAAAAGGGAAGAGAGGAAGAACGAGTAATGGAAAGAGAGATATACACAGAGAGGGAAAAGAGGAGGAAAGAGAGAGGAAGAGGAAGATAAAAGGAAAGAGAAAGGAAGAGAATGAAAGTTGGTGAGAGGAGGATCGGAGAATTTGAAAAGAGCATGGGACACCAAATTATACGTATACCCTATCCCTCGGTTATATATACAAAAGAATGCATATTTACATATACGGGTATGTATACACACACACACACACACACACACACACATATATATATATATACATAAGTGGCAAGGATAATTCAAGTGGTTCATTTTAATATAAAATATTAAAAAGATAGGTCTGTAGAGAGCTCAATGTATAGAATACAGAGCAATATGATATACATCAAGGAAAAGCTTAACACATTACGAAAATACGGTAATAAATCATGATTTATTTCAACCAGTACGTCTCATCAGACCGAAGATATAAATGATATAAATTTAAATTTATTCAGTCAATTTAAAAAAAAAAAAAAAAGAATAGTAACAGGAAAAAAGGTAACAGGAATCGAGACGTCTGACCTAGAAAATCTATTTTCAGGGTGTTGGAAGCCATCAGTTATTGATAAGTGTGGGGAGAAATATCTTAACACATATATGTATATACACATATATATACACATATATATACACATACAGACACATACACATATATAACGACAAATATACACATATGCACATTCATATATAAAAATATATACGTATATAAAGAAAAGAGAAAATCATGGACTCATTGAAAATAAAAGAAATAAAACGATTGAATATATAAATATATATATACATATCTATCTATCTATTTATCTATATATATATATATATATATATATATATATATATATATATATATATATATATATATATATACATGCGCGCATACATACATATCCATATACAACTATACAAATATAAGACGAAGAAGTGAAAATAATTCAAAAATTTACAAAATTGAACTTCTTAAATTCAGTATCTTATTTATCTTCATAGTTGTAGAAACCAAATGCACACACACACACCTACACACACACATACATATATATGTGTGTGTGTATATATATATATATATATATATATATATATATATATATATATATATATATATATATATATATATATGCACATTATATATCTTATTTTGGTTTGGGACAAAATAAATAGCTACTGTTTTTTTGTGTTGCATTAGTGCGATCGATTTTTTCGGCATCGTTCCCTTCTGTTTCTCTTTACATCTATTTATCATTTTAAAACACTCCGGCTTCTCTTTCCGATGTTATTTGAAAGTTTTATTATCTATTTTTTCCTTATTTTTTATTTTTTATTTTTATCTTTTCAGGGTATTGAATCGAAGCTGAATGAACACGTATCATTATGCTCCAGAAGTTTGAACTCATCTACTGGGCTGCCAAAGTCACCCTCAACATCGTGTTTGGAGTCTCGCATCAGTTTCAGAAACGGCCGCCTTTCGTTGATTCCAAAAATTCGCTTCTGATGATCTGAACCTCAAAGGCGAGCTTGCTTGTGATCCCAAATCATCATTCAATGAAAAATTGAGAGCAAACATCATGGCTGACCAATAAACGAATACATGTGCAACGTTAGGGAGATATCTGGTACAAATCGACAAAATGGAAAAAAAAAGTCTTGATGTGAATAACTGAATCCATTTTATTCTATTCATGATCATCTACTCTCACTGGTTCAATGCGTGCTCATTTCTTAGAAACTGACTCATTTCTTGATCATGTACTTGAAACGGAAATGTGGGATTCTTTAAGTTGGCAAAATTAATCTTCACTTAATCTTCCCCAAACGAAATCTTCTCTCGCAGAAGGTCCTCCTGATCATTTAGCGGCACTGTAATGGAATAATCCATTATAGTCTGCTGCAATTTATTTGGACTATCACGGCAGACTCTTTTTGTTACATTTTGGATGTGATGTATCAAAAGCTGCAAACATTTTCGTCGTCACTGTTGAAAAAAAGGATAACCCAAGAGCCAGCAAATAAAACTGACTCATCTTCACTGTTCACTGAACCTGCCTTATCGTAATAATTATATTTTACCTTCTTGTGATGTTTGATCAGTATATGCACAGATTTCCTTAAGTTTCAATAAATAACAAGTTAATCTACGAAAAAGTTATGTAACCAATGTAAGAATTTTTCTTGTTCTTAGTTATTTGTATTGGAAATACTATCTTTCAAAATCTGCGACAATTACTAAAGGACATTGGTTTAATAGACAGGGTTTTTAGGTTTTCCGCATTATTGGTAATGTTTAATTCACATGTGTAAAACTTATTGTCCTAAATAATGGTTACTAGGTGTTTATTACAATCATTAAATGATATGTATCACTTCTCACTAAAATCTTCTCATTCTCTTTTCCTCTCTCTAACCTCTTCTAGTTGTATTATTGCCTTGCTTGAAGTGAAATAATTTTAAAAAAGAATGGCTCGTTTAATAAGTGTTTACAAATAACAATAGTTGTATATGATACTAAAACAATATAGTTATTTATGACAATCATTAAATGATATGTAACAGAGAATATTTTTAATTTTTTCATCTTGATTGTAGTTCAAGTCCTTTTCGTTAAAATTAAAGAAATTAATGCTATTTTTATGCTGTTTCTATTTTTTTTTGGGGGGGGGTATTATTTTATCAAAATTCTTTGATGCTAATTTTTTTTACTCATCATCCATATAGATTTTGGATAAATTTCTAAATGCACAGTGGGAAAAGTTGGTTCGCTGTGTCATACCAGAAAATTCTTCTCGTCAGAATCCAACCTACACATTTATAAATCTACCATTTTCTCGTGCATTGGATACTGCTGTTATATCCTATTTGGAACTTCCAACATATATTTCGAGATTCTTGACCAAATTCAAAGAAGGGTCTATGATGTAATTGATCCTGGGATCTCGACTTTAGTCATTTTCCCACTGAACGACGTGGCTTCCCTCTGTCTTTTCTACAGATATTTCCGTGACAATTGTCACGCTGCTTTTCTTACTGTCTAGTCTGCATGAATTAAAGCGTGCAATCAGGTCTCGCAACTAGGTCTCGCAACTAGGTCTCGCAACTAGGTCTCGCCGTTTTAATGTTGAACTACCTAGATATAAACGTTAGTTGTACTATAATAGTTTCTTTTCTCGCACTTCTTGCTTGTGTAACTTCCTTCCGATCCCTTGCTTCCTTGTCACTCACAATCTCTGAAATTTCAATCCAACGTCACTCACCATCTTCTGTCTTCCCGAATTCTGTTCTTTTATTGTCCTTTTCCTCAATTCTCACTAAAGTCTTCTTATTCTCTTTCACTCTCACTAACCACTTCTAGTTGCGTTATCGTCTTGCTTGAGGTGAAATAAATGTTTACAAATAACAATAGGTGTATATAATACTAAAATAATATAAAACACACGCTGTAATGAATGATTGTTTTGAAGCTAACGTTATAAAAAACGAAAAGAAAGACATCACATTTCTATACATTAAAATGTTTTTCTAAAAAAAGGAAAGCTTTTAAAAAGTGTAATTAATTTGTTTTTATGTAGACAATATCATCGTCCTCAAAAGCTGTCAGGTTTGACGGAAACCCACTAATTAAAAATTAAAATACACATCCCTACATGTAGTTACAAATATATGACGACAGTCGTATCCGATACAAATTTATTGAAATCAGAATTTTGTAAATTTCCCAAAATAACAGGAGGAAGCGAAGAAAATCTTTTTTTCTACAGGATGCGATGGTTAAATTGTCGTCCAAATTATGAAAATAACACTAAACACATTTTAACAGAATATATTTACAAAGATTAAATAAAAATATATTGAAATACTAAAGAGTAAAATTATTCAATAAGATCGCCACTGGCTTCAACCACAGCTTCCAGACGACTTCGGAATCTCCTCCAACTTTTCTGGGTGGTCTCTTTGTTTAAGCTGCTAAATGCGACCATAATCCTTACCTTCAGGTCATCTTTGGTGCTACAAGGAATTTTGTTCGTCTTTCACACAACTGTGCCCCACACAATAAAAAAGGGGGAGTTATTTGGTCTGATTTAAGGGGTGATGTGGTCGCAGAAATTATCTGACAGCCATGACTGGGTTCTCCTGCTTGTGCGGTATGGTGCAGTGTCCTGTTGTCAGACATAGAGTCTTCCAGCAGCCTCTCTCTTGACCCAAGGCAACACTACCTCCTCAAGACACTTGATGTAGACCTATGTGTTTGGTTTTGGGGTTCTGTGGGAAGATGAATGAAGACATAACGCCACCATCACTAGTGAGCACTCCAAACACCATGATATTGACTGCTTATATCGCTCAACTCTTTCTGAATCCTCTGTACTGTCCTCAGATTGACACCCAAAACTCTGAAATGTTCCTACTGGAGCTTGTGGCGAATGACAAACCGTACAACATGCGGTTTCCAAATTTCTGACGGAGTAAATTGCGTCATGGTGCTCTTTTTTTCATAGACTGTTCCCAACTAATCCTACTATATTACGCAGTCGACAAAATAATAATAATAAAAAAAACAAAAAAACAATGCGCATGCACGAAATTAAAATGAAAAAATGGCGACAATTTACCTATCACATTTTGCATAGCAAAAATAAACCTGATAAGTTCCTGATAATAACTAGAATGACTTGAAGAAAACATCAAAACAAAAAATAAGTTGTTTCGCCAAGCACGAGCCAACAAGGGGGCTTCTATGGCAGAAATTGCAAATAACTTTAATGAAGATGAAGAAACGCGTGCATCAAAATTCAATATGGCAACTTTTGTTACTTATACTAACCTTCGTCAAAAGCGTCTTCAATGGACTCGCGAGCGTCGGATTCTTTTTTGGACCTTGTATCAATGGAAGAAAACTGTCTGTTGAGTTTTCTCCTGAATAAGCTAACCAGCAAGGTAAATGTGCAGATTTATCATGGAGCAGCGATGGTGCCAGGATGCACTCTGGAGAAGTAATCTAATTCATTCAGTATGAGAGTATTAATGTCCAGCTGGGAAATAACAAATTGTATCATTTATGTGGAATGTACTTTTACTATAGACCACATCATTAAAGACAACATATACTCATTCATATCAACGATTATTTACGATGACGAGAGGACAATGCATGGAGATTTCATTGCTTTTTTACTGACCACCAAATTCAGCAGAACTCAATCTCATCTTTCATGTGTTAGAGTGATGTTACCCAGAACCTGAATCCCTTAACTTATAGCAGTAAACGGATCCTGCTGTTAAAATCCCAGTACCATACCCAAGAGCAAACCGGACCTAAAGAATTCATATCTAATTGGGTAAGAGTTTTGAGGGTTAAATAGGGTAACAACAGTTTATTCGACAGCTAGGTTTTAGCTAATCATTATATAATGAAATGAATGTATATATTTTGGCTCGTCCATAAGACATTTAAAACGATCAATCGTTTAAAGACTTTCTCATCATATAATTTCTAAACAGTCGCATACACAATCTCAAACGTAGTTGCCAGCGAATACGTATAAAAGTATATTCTTAAGAAAAATTTGAATGTGGGAAAGACGATGAGTCTAAATAACCTTGAATCTTGAAAGTCATCTGATGCATGAGGGAAATTTCTCGATCACAAACATTTGGACATTAATATATTCAATTGGATCCAAACTTTAAAAAAAATCCTTAAAATCGTTCTCTGCCTTTTTTAATACAAAACATATACATTATATGTATATATTCTTTTTAATATTATTCGCCCAATTTTTCTTCTTTTTTATGTGCTATGTCCTTTCAGGACGTAGGCGACCAAGGCTCTCCATCTCCCCCTATCTTTTGTAGCTTTCAACAAGTTTCTTCCCTCTGCTTCCTTCCCTAGACCACGTTCTATTATTCACTTCTTTAAGCCCGCCAGGTATGTCACGCGTTGTTTTCCCTTATTTTTCTTTCCCTCTATTCGACACGTGAGTATCAGATTCGCCTAATACAAGGCTTAAATGCCACTCAATGTAAAGGGTCGCTGAATGATAAGGATGTTGTCAGGGTATTTAGGGAATACGCAAGAGTTGCATATCATGAACATATGTAGGATAGATAACTGACTTGAAGCGGTTAAAATTGTAGTGATCAGGGAAGCGTACCCTCAGGAGTCCGTTCCACATAACAACAGTTTTGGGGAAGAAGTAGACTGAGTAGAACATAAAGGAATGGGGGTGATTTGACTCAGTGTACGTGGGCTGGCGGGTTCTAGCTGCGAATCAAGAAATGAAGTTCGGCCGAAACTCTACCATGGAAATAACGGTAGGTTAGCGATAGTCGAACAACGTCTCGTCTATGGCAAAGGAGTTAAAGGATGGAAAACAGTTCATCGCCCACAAGGCTTCTCAAACGTTTTTAAACTCGGTCGAGATTTGGAAAGTGAAGATTGTACAGCTCCGGTCCAGATGTGGCAGTAATATCTTCATTATTCGACAGATTTGGCTCTTGTAGAAATAGGGCATGACAGGTGGAGTCAGATACTTCTGGGGCGATACAACGAGCAGATCATTTTGGCAGTGACTATACATAGCGATGGGTCCTTTGTAGTTCAGATGGTCACAGCGTACCGGATCTAACTCCATCTACCAAGAGAGACACGGGTTCGAAATGTACTAGGGGACGAAAAATCTCCTTTAATAAGATTTCTCGAACATTCAGGCGGATAAATGTAATTCAATTAGTTATGTGCCATCCGTGATACAAGCTTAAGCGATCATGTATCTCTTGATACATAACAGACGAGGCAGATTTTTTCCCCACAGTAGGTTGCCATTTCTTATTGCGGTAGACCAGTTGCCATTCAAGTCTACGGAACCCGGTCTGTCCTGCTATTTACCCATAGCCGCTGTGAGAAGAAGAAGATTCATACCTTTCCCAAGAGTATTAGTACGTAAGTGAATGTAATGGATTTGACTGGAATTCGAACTCGGCCCTCCGATTCTTCAATCCAAGAAATAAATGGAGCCTCTACTCAAATAGGAGTATCCAGTAAAAATAACGTTTAAAGTGATAAACAATCTGCCAGATTAATAAAAATCTATTACTTTCTATAGAAAATTCGTTTTGCTTGCGTTTGGATAGGAAACTGTGCAGATATGAAAAAATTCGGAAGATCTATGACAAGAGAAGTTTCGCTTAAAAATACAATTTCGGCGCGGCCGAACTGATTGTTTCTTTGTAGCTCAGTTGGTTTGAGCGTAACGGATCTAACGGTAGTTTCATCTGCCCAGAGGAATGCAGGTGCAAATCCTGCCAGAGAGCGTAAATCTTCTTTAATAAGATTTCTCGAAAGTTCAGGCCTGTAGACGCAAATAAATACACTGTTTAATAAATAAACGGAGTGTCTACTCAAATACGAGTACCCACTAAAAATAATGTATAAATGATATGCATCCCTAGTTAAACATTTACGACCAGATACAAAAGGGTTAAAAAATATAAAATACAAAAAAATACAAAATAAAGATAAAATATAAAATGTAAATAAAAATAGCAAATACAAAACAAATAAGTAACAACGAGAATTTAATTCTCAGTATATCTTTCAAAAATTCGCTTTGGCATACTCATTATTAACTTCTGCATGGGGGTATTTGGGATGTTCGCCCGGGATGCATAAACTGCAGCATGAAGAGCATCCACAGTTTCAAATTGCAATCCGAGTTTATAAACATCCTTTGCCATCCATCCACAAATATTCACGATTGGATTTCGACCTGGAGAGCGTTGCGGATTGCTGCATTGTCCTGCTGGAAAATCCAGTTTTCCACATAGATGAGGGCCTTCAGTAAAAACCGATGCCTTTCTTAACATGTCAATGTAACTATCAGCTGTTTGACGACCTTTTACCTCCTGTAACTCAAGAGTTCCATTGTACGAAAATGAACCCCAGACTATAATTGATCCACATCCACTGTGTCGTGTTGAGAAAATTTCTTCTAGGACATCTTTTGCGTGCCAGTAACGCTGAAAACCGCCTGGGCCATCAAGACTGAATTTTTTCTCGTCTGACAACAACACTCTCTTCAATTTATCCACATCCCAAGTTTGATAATCGGAAGAAAATTGTAAACGGGAGGTTTTATGGAGAAGAAAGCGAGGCCTCTCCAGCCACTTCAAGTTCTTAAACCCTTTCTTATTTCAATGCCATCGAATTTTTTGAGAGCTGTATTCAGCATCTGTATTCGCTTTTATCTGAATTGATATTAGGCTTGAATCTCTCTTAACTTCTCACCTAATGTGTCTGTCTAAAGATGGTCAGATTTTACTGGGGCGAATGATTTTTTAGAAGCATACGCATCCGGATTTTTAATGAAGTTAGCAATGACAGTTCTGCTGCAGCCAATTTCATTTACAATGGCTCGTTGCGAAAGACCACGTCTTTGAAGTTCAACAATCACAAGCACACTGACTAATTCTAACAATTTTGTCCAGTAATTTGTTTTTTCACACATGGTCGTATCTTTATGACCAACCAAAAATCCTTTTTTTCAATGTTTGTTTAAATTAATCAATTAAAAGCTTAAATTTTTCGCTTGTTTGTTGATAAACTACATTTCTAATTAAATGTAAATGTTTCGCAAATGTATTTTGATTAAAGTAACAGTATATATATATATATATATATATATATATATATATATATATATATATAAGGTAACCAAAAAAGTTCTGTCCGTTTTTTGATTAGTCATTGAATGAAGTTGAAATATATACGAAATGTGTGTAGCAATTGTTTTCAAATTCAGACAGCCGGAAGTAGGAACATCAGACGTTATAAAAAACACGCGCACTGTGCCCGGCCATCAGTTATAAGCCGGACAGCTGTGAGAAGGATGGAAGTGTCTAGAGATCTTGTTCGGGGCTGTTTGCTTTACAACTTCAAAGTGGGCTTATCAGCAGCTGCATCAAGTTGCCGCATATGTCAAGCGTTTGGGGAGAGTGCTGTAGATGAACGTACTGCAAGGCGTTGGTTTCGAAAATTCAAGTCGGGAGATTTGTCTTTCCATGATGAGCCTCGCAGTGGACGACCACAGGTTTTGAATGACGGAGTTCTGAAGGCGGCCATTGAAGAGGACAGTAGTCTAACGTGTGGTGAACTTGCAAGACAGTTCAACGTTTCCGATGAAACAGTTAGACTTCACCTGCACCACCTAGGTAAGACGTACAAACTGAGCAAGTGGGTTCTGCAAACACTGTTGGAGGTCCACAAGGGACAACGAGTGGCAGCCTGCGTATCGTTGCTTTCTCGTCACCGTACCGCTTCCTTATTCAATCGAGGGCTTCCCAGTGATGAAAAGTGGGTTCTGTACGAAACTCCCAAGCGTTACAGACATTGGATGCTGTTCCTCACATCGCAATACCGCCTATGCACCCACGCAAGATTATGCTTTGTGTCTGGTGGACAGGTCATCAAGTGGTTCATTATGAACTTCTGCCTATACTCGCAGCAATTGAAATGTGTGCAACAGGCATTGCGCCAGAAGGAGCCAGCACTGGTGAATCGCAGAGGTGCGCTTTTCCTCCATGACAACGCCAGGCCGCATGTCGCACGAGTGGTCAGAGATACTATACAGCAACGTGGGTGGGAGACTTTATGCCATACACCTTATTCACCTGACCTTGAGCCATCCGATTACCACCTGTTCCACTCCCTGGATAATCATCTTCGTGGGAAATACTTCACCAATGAAGCAGACTTGCGCAAAGCCCTCACGGACTTCTTTGCGTCAAAATCGCCCAAGTTCTACCGCAAGGGCATTGAACAGCTGGAGACACGTTGGCAGAAAGTGCTGGATGCCGATGGCGATTTTTGGTTACCTTATATATATATATTTTTTTGTATTTGGTCTTAAGATTTTGACCAGGGGTGTATATATAAATGTGTGTGCATTCTCAGGTAAGTACTACATCTGCAACTGATTTCACTTCATAAGTAGCCAACTATGGCCGGTCTACTTCTAAATTGCAGATGTTCCCATCTTCATCTTCACCCGAGTGTAGCACTTGTTACGATCTCAGCTATGGGTAACTAGTGAAACCCCAAACAAAAATCAACACACGTGGAAAGTATAAAAATAGATTTTTATATTTTTTAAAAATACCAGCAATAAATTTTTATAAAAACAAATTACCAACAGTACGTTTTTATAGTAAAATTACCAGCAATGCATTTTATAGCAAAATGACCTACAATACATTTTATAGTAGAATTAGCAACAATACATTTTATAATGAAATAACCAACAATACATTTGGCTAGTAAAATGAACAACAAGACATTTTTATACCAAAATGACAATCAATTCAACAATAAATAGTTTAAAAATACATATTCATATTTAAATTACCAGCAATACATTTTATAAAAAAATTACCAATAATATATTTTTGTAGTTAAATTACCAGCAATATATTTTTTAAATAAAATTACTGACAATAGTTTTTGTTATCTACAAACTTTATTACATAAAACAAAACAAAACAAAAAAAAAACGTACGTTTGCACAGAAAATATAAAATTATATATAAAATATCTTTTGATGAAAGCATAAAAATGCGTTCGAAATATTTAGATTTTGTCGTTAAATAACACATAGAGTTTGATATGCCGCTAAACAAAATCAACCAACAAACCAACGGTCGTTCAGTTAAATCTTTACACTCCAAGCGCGATATGGGGTCATATATTTCCCCTTCTGGGTGATATGGTTGTGGTTTCTGTAGTAAGTAGATTTTAGGGTCTGGACTTAATAGCCGTACGCACATTCGGTTTCGAATTCCGAGTTTTCCATTCCCTAGAATAGCTGCCAGCCAAGGCTAGGTAGTTTAGTTTTCCTTACTAATTAACCTATAGTTGGTGGTTGGGGACTAGTGACAGATTCATACTTTTCCCAAAGGCATTTGTGAGAAAGTGAACTCAACGGCTTCGGCCGGAATTTGAACTCGGTTCGCAGATACCACTTTCAGTACCAATAATCGCTAACTTACATCCTCCCAAGTACGACATATTCCAGATAATATTCGTAAACGTTCAGACCACCGTTGTAATAAATGACAATTAAGGTCACACACACAGACACACACACAGAGACACACACACAAACAAACAAACTTTTTGTTTTTTCAAAGTTTCAAAATTGCAGGACCCTTCGATTAAAAATTACGAAAATTAAAAATATTTGGAACGTTTTTCTAATTTTAGATACAAAGATAATTGACAAAACATAAAATTCTGATAAACAGAATGTATTTGCTTATATATATATATATATATATATATATATATATATATATATATATATATATATATATATATATATATATATATATATATAATTTATTTATTTATTTATGTCTTTGTGTTGTCCTGTTCTGCAGGGTTATTAGTAAAGAAACTATTATTAAATATGTAAGTTATCGTTCAATTTCTCTTTCTCTCAATCTCATTAAGACCCACCCCGTTTTTACTCCACCACAAATACTTATTCTATGATATTTACTTGTCCCACTTCCAGTTCCCTACCAGCGTTTATATGTCCATTTGATTCGATGTATGGATTCTAGATTTTCTCACGCGCACCTTACGTTTTTCTTTCTTGCTCATTTAGCACGCGCGTGCCCCACCTCACACACGCATACACTGTGTCTCCCAAACATACAGTATATTTCTCTTAGACACTCCTTGACTCTCACTCATGTTCCTTCTCTCTCTCTCTCTCTCTCTCTCTAGCTTTCATGGCCAGCTGATCAATCAAATTGACAACCTTTTCACGCGACAGCAAAGGCACTCGACAATTGGGCGGAGACGTCGACTAGAACAAGAAAGAACTTGGCACGCCAACGTCCACATGCACTTGGCTGGTTGTGGAGGGCCCCAGGCAACAGTTTTTGTTGCTATGAGGATCGGCTTCAGACATAGACACACAAGATGTACACGATACCGTGCGCATGTACACACAGGCATGGAGAAATCTGTATTGTCAGTTTTTGTTAGCGAGTTCGATCCTCATTGGGGTGAACTACCATTGATGACTTGTGCAAAACGTACAGATAGATAGAGGAAGTGGAATTCCATTAATAGTATAATTTCCAGTGTTTAGGAGGCGAGGTTAGACATAGAGTTGAAGTAGAATTTACAAGGAACTTGAAACCTAATCCTAAACAGGAAACAAGAAGTAAACGTCTATTCGTCCGTCTATATTAATGAGATGAGCTATTATGATTATTTACATTATTCGGACTGTTATCCTCATAAATCTGAATAATGTAAATAATGTAAGTAAACCTCTACTGTTTAAAAGAAAGGAGAGGAGTCTGAACTGGACGTTAAGTGAACTTATCTATTCCTATTGTGGGAAAAAAAAGACGATAACATAAATGAATAAATAAATAGCAATAATTTCAGAGTTTAAGCCGAGACGATACAAGTATAGAGTTGAAGTAGCAATATTACGAACAGATGGAGTTAGCCTACGTTGAACATCACATATTTGGATTTCTAGTCTTTAGTTGGGAAGAGGTACCACAAAGAAGTCTAGGTATCCCGCCAACAATATCGAGCCCTGGATGGATGGACTATTCAAAAGAAAGTAAAGATAAAATCTAACGATTAGCAAATGGTATAAACATAAAAAGTAGGCGAAATGTGTACACACACGTACACACACACATATATATATACACACACTGGAAAGAGAGAGAGAGGGGGTGTATGTATGATGGATTCAAGCAACTTCTGTTGAAATTGATCTATAAGGTCAGTTTAAATTCTTACTGCATCTTTCCAGTTTGTCTACAAGCCGTTGCACATACAAATCAAATGCTGCTTCTGTTTGATTATTTTGACCATCATTAGTTATTGACAACTGTCATAATATCAGTTACAGTAGGGATATTTTGTATTAGGTCACCCTGGCATTTTTTTTAGAAACGCTATAATTCCAATTTAATTATACATGTATTGAATACAGGTGATGTTATATATATAACATGTTGTGAGTATAGGGTTGTGTCCGTATGTGAGTGTGTGCGCGTGTATATGTGTGTGTATATAAATGCGTATGGATTCCTTCAGGCATATAGTGAAGCGCGAAATTATCTGTACGGTACAATAAACTTCATTTAAAATAATATCATTCATTTTTCAAATACTGAAACATGTTCTAATCACACACAAGGGCACGCATACACACACACGCAAACATGCACACACGAACACGCACACACGAACACGCACACACAAATGGAGGAAAGATGCATAACAAAGTGGAAAAAGTTTTCATCGGACTGGCTTTGTTTATTGTTGATGCGACTACGCATGCGCACGAACGAAAGACGCTGAGAATTATGAATTTAGAAAAAAGATTTTTTTAAATTTATATAAACGTTGTTCCAATAACTTGGACCGATTTTAAATGTGAATTAATTTTAATTAACTTGGACCGATTTTAAATGTGAATTAATTTTAATTAATTTTAATTTTTAAGAATTGGCGGATATTTGGGCGATATTATTTTTCACATATATTTGGCGTAACTTAAATAAGATGATCAAATAGAGAAATAAATAAATTTTCACCAATAACCCTGATTTATTTACTGCTGACTTTGATCCGTCTTAATGAAACACCCTATATAATCTAGCCAGTTTTATTTAGATTCTTTTTCTTTTTGTTTCAATCATCTTTGTTATTAAACAATAGCTTATTCCACCACCAGGATAGTTGGCTCCCTATGCCGCGCCAGGAAAAGTTTCTCGACGGTGTCGATCCTTCAAATCTACAAATCAACCATTCGCCCTCGCATGGAGTATTGCTGTCATATATGGTCTGGAGCTCCTTATTGTCTCAAGGTCCTTGAGAAAAATCCAAAGACGGATATGCAATGTAATTGGCCCTAATCTGGCACCTCGTCTGCAGCCGCTCTCTCACAGACCCGCCGTTGCCTTCCTATGTTTTTTTTTTTACAAATACTTTCACGGTAACTGCTCCGATGAGCTGCTTTCGCTGGTTCCCAGACTTCATGAATTTAAGCGCTCAACTAGGCTGACATCTCGCTATCACCCTTTCACTGCCGAAACTGTTAAATGTAGCCGTCTCTTCTACTTCAATAGCTTCATATCTCACACTTCTCGCCTGTGGAACTCCATTCCCATTTCTTCTTTTCCTGATAACTATAATCTCCAGTTATTCAAATGTAACGTTAATTGACGTCTCCAGGTAGCCTGATCTATCCTCTAATCGTCTCATCATCCTTTCCTCTATCTCTCCTCTTTGTTCTCGCTCCTACTCTGAAACCCTTTGCGTGCTAGTGGCTTCCCGCCTTTCTTGGGGCTGAATGCTTAAAAAGAAATCACGCATAGTGATAACAGAAGATCTGCTAAGAATGGTGAAAGGTTGTAAGAAACGGGACGCAAAGTTATCCGGGATGAACTAGCGAATAAAGCCCTTTCGAAACAGAATTATTTTCTCTTTCAGTTAGAGTAGCATTTTTTTATGCCAGAATTGTGGTCACTCTCGTTACGGTGAGGAACTAATGCATTTAATGTGTTTTTTTTTTTTTGTTTTTTTTAATTGTCTCTTTTGTGTTCACATAACATTTTATGTAAACTGCTTGAGGTTTCACAAATATATTCTTTTTGGCAATCCTTGCAGTTGATAGAGTAAATTCTTACTCCAAGATTTAGCTTGTTGTTTTGTTTTGTATTGATTAAGTCTCTTATTGTTCTAGATGTAGTTGTGACAAATTTCATATTAAGTTTATTAAATTCTTTTCGATTTCCAGCGTCTCTCGTTCGTACGCATGTGTAGTCGCCTCAGAATAAACAAACCCTGTCTAAGGGACGAAATACGTCCTACGAAAACTTTTTCCACTTTGTCATACATTTTACCTCTCTCTCTCTCTCTCTCTCTCACACACACACACACACACACACACACATATTTTTATCTGAAGAAATATAGTTTTAAGGCGTGCTATATTTATATGATAAAGTGCTCAATATCAAAGATAGGGCGCGTGAATAAAAAAAAAAATCCAAACAAGCAAATTAAATTAACCCAAATAAATAAATAAACAAACAAACGACTTCCGCCAAAATGACCGCCAATACTACCCACAATGCACCACTGACCTATATATATATAAATAGCCGAGAAAAAACACAACACTCATGGCCTGACGATTGCATCTAGTATGAAACAGACTGTCACCTCTAAGTGTTAACTTCTATGTTCACTTTTATATATATATATATATATATATATATATATAAGGATGTTGTATGTATATGTGTTATCTTTGAACCAATGTTTCATTTTGTACTTGAGTTTTTAGGATCATTATCATCATAGAAACTGAATCGCCCGTTTTAGGAAAAGTCGATTGACAGAATCTTTCCGATTTTCCATTTAATTACCATGGCACTCTTCTTTCTCTTACGTTTGCGAAGATTTAAAAAAACGGCCCATTTTATTTTCATTAAAACAATCACAGAGCATAAAACTAACCCTTTTTATCTTACACCCCACCTTTTAGTGTTTCGAGTGTTGATTCTTTCTTCTCTTTTTCACCGCATTTCTTGTACCTGATTTCGAACAAACATTTTAGTTTGTCTCACCACTCCATAAAACTGATTTCCAAAAATTACTATCTTTTTCCAAGAGGAAGCATGCGAATTCCATTTGAACCTTGCGAGGATGCCTTTTAAGCAAAGGTTTTTTTTCTTTGAACGTACTGAGATCTTTATCGAACATTCTATTTACCGTACGCATTTACTTCATTGTTTGACGAATCAGAAACAATATCTTTCAGCACAACGTTAGGCTCTAGCATTCTTAGAGAGAATTTTGGTTTCCGGTTTTCTCCAGCTTGTGTTCCAACGTTTTTTATCGCACAATATTTTTCCATCTTATACTACACAAGTAGCATGGATACTGAGAACTATTTAGCTGCATCTCTAGAATTCATTCCCGAATTGCAAGCGTTCACACTCCGTTTTTGTACCTCCGAAGACAAATCTTTTACCTTCGCCATGCTGTTGTTGATAACTAGCTTGAAGTGCGCATGCTCAATGTTGTTAATATCAAGCTTGAAATGTGCGTGATAATTACAGTAATTTTAGTTCTTTCAAAAATTTACTTCTCACAGAAACAGCCTGATAGATTACATCATCATAACGTGATATATTATCTATTTTATAAATACTTCAATACTTTTTTATTGTACCAATAATTTTCTCCTTGTCAATTTTTTAGTTATGTGTTTATAATAAATATAAAATATATATATATATATATATATATATATATATATATATATATATATATATATATATATAACTTTAAAAATTATATTTTGTGGATATTTGGTGCATGCACTATTATTTATAAATAATAGTATCCATTATCCACTATATATATATATATATATATATATTATATATATATATATATATATATATATATATATATATATCATCCACTATATATTTATTAAACAGTGTATTTATTTATTTTCGTCTACCGGCTAAATATTCGGGAGATCTTATGAAAGAAAAATAAATTCTAATCTGCGTTAGCCTGGACAGAGGGAGACGTCTTTAGATCGAACGTGTTTTAACTAACTCAGCCACGAAGAACTTTTTCCGATCAAGCAAGGCTGAATAGTGCCCTTAAGTGAAATCTTTCCCGTCTCGAAATGTTGATATCTGCTCAGCTTCATATGCAAAAGTAAATCAAGCAATTTCCTAAGGGAGTAATTGAATTTTTATTTATTAATCCGACAGATTTTATCATTTCAAACGTTATTTTTAGTGGATACTCATGTTTAAGTAGACGCTCCCTATATATATTTCTAAAGGTACCGCACGGTGGGACCGACCCCTCCAAATATATGACAAATCGACCATGGTGAGATTCGAATCCAGGTCTCATTGTTAGAAAATATATATATATATATATATATATATATATATATAGAGAGAGAGAGAGAGAGAGATAATTATATATATATATAATTGAAATTAAAATAACTGATCCAACGTGCAACTCTCGGATAATAAGTGTGACATTACTGTAATTATTGAACAATATAGTTCATGCCATATTGACGGAAAATCTACCAGTAAAAAAGAATTCTCTTATTGCTATATTTGTACAAAAACGCATAACCTTAAAATTTAAATTCAAACTCAGCGTTGCGACCGCACGTTCCAAAACAATAACACATTTCTCATAGCATTTTTTCGGATTACCTCTCTATTTTCGTTGTCCTCTTATTACTGAGAAGTAAAAACAAGAACAAAATCTACTTCCATACCTGATGATGTCTGTAGGAACAGACGAAAGCTTGTAAAAAATTAAAAAAGACCTTATGCAACTGGAATTTATAAACGAGGATCATATCATTCATATACATGTTCGGGGTTGGTGTATCTTATTTATATTGTTTGCGACGATGTATTCTCGCCATTTAAATCATTAACCTCTATATTTATTTTTTGTATGAATGATTCATGAATTTATAAAATATATATATATATTTTTCATCTGATGTTATATCTTTTTACTATAAAAGTTATTTTAGAGAGTACATGTGTTTGCGTTGACTTCTCTGTTTTTTAAATTTTCTTAAGCAGTGATGCACATTTTTTTCTTATTAAAACTTCCCAATCTAGGCCGGTTGACAGTTTGAGAAATTAAGAAAAAAATATGGTGTCAAGTCAAATACGTGTACCCACTAAAAGCAACGTTTATAATGATTAAATATCTTTCAATATTTGTGAATTCTATTATTTTAAATGAATTTTATTGCATCGTACGGATAATTTTGTGCCTCCCTCTGTGTGTGGGCCGTGAGCGAATGAAAATCTTCTTCTCTCTTTCATGCACATAGGCACTTGTAAGAAATGAACGAAACAACAAAATTGATAGAAAACCTATATTTGTGTGACACAAGACGAACTTTAACAAAGGAACAAAACAAGAAAAAACTCACTATTAACTCTTGAAATAAATCCAATAACCACGTAATACTATTAGTGTTTTTTTTTTCTTTCTCTGTTTACAGATAGATATCAACACAATAGATCGATAGATTGAGATATAGATATGAAGAGCCTTGGATACCAAAAACCTTAGATACGAAGAACATTAGATAGATAGATAGATAGATAGACTGACAGAGATTTGCGTGCTGAAGCATTAACGCATGCATGTGTGTTTCACTCGTTCTGTTAATTGATGCTTGCTGACGTCAATGTGTCGAAGCATACGTCATTGCACAAGGTCAGGCCTAATGACGTATTCCGGCCGTCTGACGTCAACCTGGTCTGCTACAATAATTACACAGTATCATCCGTAAAAAGTGATGAGGAAAACAGATAACAAACACATACAGAGATACGCAGGCCCAGGTTCTGAAGAGCTGCTAAGGTGTGTAACTTCACCTGATTCGCTTGGTTGTGGGCTTAAATGGCTCGTAGGTGTGCATTGAATTGCTATTGCAGCGTGTCCACATTCGTGCAGATGCATACAGTGGCTGGGTGTGTCCGAGAATTGGGTGTGGGGCATGCCGAGGGTAACACCGTTGGCGAATTTAACTACAGTGAAGAGACTGCTAGAAATAAAAAGGTCAGGTGCGGGAAAAGAACTGGTAATTATTTTTCTTTTATTGTTTATGAAAGCGAGAAAGAAGAAGAAGAAGAAGAAGAAGAAGAAGAATGGAAAGGAGGAGAAGGAGAAGAAGGGAAAGGAGGAGAAGGAGAAAGAATAGGGTTAACTACTTCTTGGGAATGAAAAAAGAAACACAAACAAAGAAGGAAATATGCTAATCTATTAAATCGGCAGGAAAATGAGCGCTGCCGGAATTCTAAAAACTTTTTTTTTAAAGTTCCATCTTTATAAAATCGTGGTAAAAGAACACGTACTTTTACAATAAGATAGATACGTCTATAAAAAAATAAAAGGTCTTTTTTTTTGTAATATCTCTTTTGTCATAGAACAGATCTTACCAGAAAAGACGTTTTATCTTTGGTGTAATTATTTACTTCTACCTGTGATAAGCGTTCGAGCCAAACTAAAAGCCAGCATTTTAAAAGTTAACTTCCAAGGTATTTAGTTTCATGCCTCGGAATATTCGCACGTCATAATCTTCTGATTGCGCACTTTTAAAAATATTTCTTTATTTTTCTGTTCTTAAGTTAGAGCTTCTTTTTCATTTTGATAAAATTATATTTTAAACGTCAGTAAAAATATGAAAATGTCAAAATTCTTTTAAAACAAGAAAAAAATTAATGAAAAAAGGTAAAAGAATTTGTTTGCAATGACATCAACCAAACCCAGTAAAAAATATTATTGTTTGAGTGGCTTAATTAAACTGTTTGATAATTAACAGCAGGCAAGGGTTCTATCCGTAGTATAATCTGTAGAAATTAGGATCGGTGGTAGAAAGGTAAAAATATTTCATCAAAAAATAAATTAAACTAAAACAACAAAAAAAAAAAAATATTATTTTTAATCAATTTACCCCAAGCAAGGCGATAATGCCACTAAGATGTAAGAGACTACTGGAAGTGAAAGAAAATTCAAAAGGAACCGGAAACGCAATCCTAAACAGGAACAAGAGATAAATCACCACTTCTGTTCAAGAAACCGGGGAGGAGTGTGGACTGGATGATAGACAAACCTATCCACTCATATTAGTTAGAAATCAAACAACAATATGCCGAATCCATGAGGACAAAACATCTTTTATATATTTTATATCTACTAGGATAAGTCAAAACATCTGTATTTCGCCATAACATATCTTACGTTGCTGCTCATGTGTGCTTATAATTGGTACTGTGGCCACGTAACTGAAGTTTGAGCTTGATTGTACCAGTATTTTGCTGCTCTTACAATGTAGACATGATCGCTCCGCTAGCAGTGTGCATCAAGGAGAAAAAAATTCTTTAATCGTGTTACGCTTTTTCGTTGGTGTACACCAAAAAAAAAAAAAAAAATTCAGTGGATATGCGATCTCGTCTCTCACGTCATCTCTTTATGGGATTAGAAGTTCACGAACTTCCTGTTCCTTTTTCCCGGTAGAATAAGATAATTTGCTTTCGGTATCCTTTGATTTTTATATTATTGTACGTTCCGAAAATAATGCCTCTTATTGTTTTGTTTTTTTCCAGCGGAAACTGTGACAGATGCAAGGAACTCAGTGTCGCTGTGCAACAGAGCAAGTTTTCGGCTATAAGACACTGTTTTTCCACATAGTTATTGCCATTTTGCAATGCATTCTTTTTGCTAGTGATGAAGAAGAGATCGACCTCGTAATGTGAATTTTCCACATATATCATTTTCCACATTCCCCATCACATAACGCTGTCTAGTCTCCATACATGTTTATCAAGAGCCGATGGATGTCAGTATATGCAATTTTTGCTTCATAGATGAAGTCAATGACACATCTTTACGAAGCACGGACTGTTATTCCTGATTTTGCCAGACTGAATTTCATCCCAATCAAGGCAATAAAGCCACTATGGTGCAACGGGTTACTGAGAGCAAAAAATATGAACTAAAGAAAAACATCATTAAGTAGAGAGAACAATAAAAGAACATGAATCAAGAATACAGAAGATAGCGATTAGCATAGCATTTAAACTATTTCTGTCTAATGCTTAACAGACTCTTTCAACAAAAAGGTTAATACAGACTTAAAGAAGTGAAATCCATGTTGCTTGTCTGGAAGAAAGAGCCCGCGTAGAGAGATGTTTAACTAATTCGAGCCCCTAATACCTGCTAAAAAGTGGTAAAAATAGGACGATAATTAGAAGAATCAGATGGATTGCCAGAGTTCTTAAAGACTTTGACTACAGAAGAGGATATCCAACAAGCAAGAACGCCAGAAACAAGGCGCCAATCCAGGAACACATTTCTTAAGGACTGTTTCCTGGATACCACCAAGTCCTCATACTTCGTGGCGATGCAGCTTAGAGATGATAGCAAAAACTATGGACATAGCTATATGCATATCACACGGTAGAGACTCGGTTCTAATTGAAAAGTTAGGCAAATATACTCCAAATGAGTCAAGAGTATAATTGGAAGAGAATTTACGATAAGACACTTTGTCTTATTAACAGAAGATGATAGCACCTTTTTGAGTAAAGAGGGGTGGGATAGAAGACTTACTCTTATTTAACACATTGTTACTAAACCACGAGTAGTCACGTGAACCAAAGCTTGTTAAGAGCTGTACGGTGCCTCATTCTTTCAGTGAACAAAGAATTAGCCTCTTTGAGAACATATTTACAATTTTTACGAGCGGACTCTAAGAGACGTCTGTTGTGATCGGAACTACCACTGGTTCAACCAGAAAATAGGAGCTGTATGGTGCTCCATTCTGTCAGTGAACAAAGAATTAGCCTCTTTGAGAACACATTTATAATTTTTACGAGCGGGCACATAAGCCGTCTGTTGTGATCGGAACTACCACTGGTTCAACTAGAAAAAAGCGATTCATGTGGGCTATAGCGTCTGAAAAGGTAGGCCTAAACTAAGGAAAAAACTGTATTTCTGAGAAGGCAGAAAATCATCGTTGCTTTCTTTCACCCAATAATAAACTTCAATTGTTTCATTTTCAAAAGGAAGGTTAAAAATATCATTCCAATCGGCGTTCTGAAGAAAATCAGGAAACGATTCCCAATCATTACGCTGATAACAGATAAAAAGTCTTGTGAATAGGAGGTTCATGCGAAATCCACGACTCAAAAGTGATCTTAATTTCCAAGAGGACAGACTTGCAATGCTTGACAAGAACCTGGAGGGGGAGGTAAGGAAAAAAATCAAGTAAAGAAATATATTGATCATAATTATTAAGGAAACGAGTAAGGAAACTCACTAAATGAATGAAAGACTGAACAACGGAAAAATTGTTAGTCTGACTACCGGTAACATCGGTAACATTAGAAGGATTAAGCCATTTCACATGATGTGCATTAATATCACCAAACACCAAGATTTTCGCAAATGAATGTAGAGTGCCATTTCTATACGGTCAGATATTTTGTCTTACATGTTACAGTCTTGAAAAGAAGGGGGCGACGAATCAAAAAGCGGCAGCTAAAAAGTCGAAAGCACAGAATCATTCGTATACTCAAGGGATTTGTAAAAAAAAATGCAAAAAGAATTATGAACAACTGGGGACAATATTTCAATCTATATTGTCATATTACCATCATTCACCTCTAAGGTCGTGGAATAATTTAATAGAAAGTCATACTTTCCAAGCGAACAACCTATTTTTGTCTAAATTCTGTCAATTTGAGTCTATATAAATGTTAAAATTTTAGTGCTGGGTAAATGTTAACATTTTAAACTTTATAATTTTTTAAATGTATCATAGAGATTTCGCACTAAATATGAAAATGTATTAAAAAAAGAAAAAAAAAGAAAAAAAAAAACGGAATCATAAGAAAACGACAAAAAATCAAATAAAAACAAAATAAAAATAAAATAAAAACAAAATAAAAACAAAATAAAAACAAAAAAAAAATGACTGGACAAATTGAAATAAAACAAAATGTAAAATGTTTTGTAATCCGAAGAATAAAATTGGTTTCAGTGGCAAAACCATTTCTTTTGGGTCAAGGAGTATATTTGTGATTTTTAATTATTCATACATATTCGCCTGTTTTTGTTTATTTTTATTTATCTATATCAATTTCTTAATGTCCATCCGAACAGGTTCTTATTTACTCTGTCAATGTCTGTCTGTTCATATTGATCTTAAAATATTCGCCTCTCTATATATTTACTATCGAGATGGGTGAATTCAATTGCTTTAAGCATTATTCATCCATCTTTGTTTTATGTTGTATTTTCCAAAATCATGAACTCATTGCAACAAATAAAAGTTCCAGATACAGAACAGTGATTTGCTATAAAAAGAAAGAAAATATCTATCGAAAAGTTTTTATACATTTTCAATAATGTTTATTGAACTTAAATAAATAAGTGATTATTGAAAAATGTAAGGATTGCTTTTCTGTATTATACAAAACGTACTTTTTTTGTCCTCTCGCAGCGATGCATCAGAGAATTATTCAGGATCTACTGTCAACATACGAATCCTTCTAGAAATTGCTTTAATATTAACGAAATTTCAGACGTTGACATCAATTACAATGATCACTTGTAAGGAAATGATTCCCATCGCATTCACACACGCTTATACAAGAAACAAACAATCAATATAAAAGCACAGTTATTTTTATAGCGTTAATTTAATGTCTATCCAATTTCCTTTATCAAATAAATCGATACTTTGTATATTGTTATTATGCTGGTCGTAAAAGTTTGTATTTATGTTATGAATGGGTGGCTCCTACACTTGGTCGAGCATTTGGGATTTATGGCAAGACCTGTCGATTATGGACCCTAACTTATACATCATTTCAGGCAACGGTCTAACGTGGGCAATCCAACCGGTTGACCCAAATGAAAGTAGGGCAAGCGAGTGTAGCAGCAGAAGAGAGTGGGTGAAGCGAAGTATATGAATAATGGATGACAGAGATTTCAAAACATAACAGAGACTGTTACAATACATATAAATGGTTCCATGGATATAGAGAAGCGTAGTTTGGTTCAGTTCTTTAACTGCTAATTTTGTAATTTGTATGAAAGAAGAAAGTACCGGTTACCTTTCTTTCAAATGTGTGTAGTCCTGGGATTGACGATAAACTACATCCGGTAGCAAGGCGTCTAATCGGGAGATTGGATGTTTTGAAGAGAGTGGAACTAACCTTTAATTGTTGTTCCCAGGTCTACCCTGACTCGGGGTCGGGTTAGCACTTATTAGGATTCCAGCTATCTGCAAATAGTGAACCCGCAAACACTATGAAAGTATATAAATATTTATATTTATAGTAAAAATACCAGCAACACATTTTTATTTTTAAAAAATTATCAATGATACATATTTATAGAGGAATTACCAACAATACAATTTTAAAGCAGAATTACTAACAATAAATTTTAGAGCAAAATCACCAACAATACATTTTATCTGGAGTTGAAGTCATAAAATTATGTTCAAAATATTTAGATTTCGGCATTAAGTAACCCATGGAGATGTTGATATACCGCTAAACAAAATTAAACAAAGAACATGAAAGAGATTTAATATTAATCTATATAATATTCTACGATTTCTTAAAGAAATCAAACTGCATTTCAAAATAAAAGTTTAAAAAACTACAACATAAAACACACATATCACCGCCTTTAGTAATCATGTCCATACAAAAATGTATAGGACCAAAAGATGAGTATCATCTAACGTGTATTCAATTTTGAAAGCAGAACAACATATATCATATTTTTATTTCTTCAAAGCTCCCATGACGACTAAATTTCGGCATTAAGAGACTCATAATGAGTTGATATGTCGTTAAACAAATCAACCAGCCAACCAATCAATCAATCAATCAAATGGATGTCTTTATTTGAACTGAAGATTTTTCCTACGACGATCACCCAATAATTAACTTACGTTTTGATCTCTAAGGCAGAAACGTGTTGAAATAACAGCGAAGTATCACTTGTAGATGTAAAGGAATTCTTCCTTTTAATTTTTCTCCTCTCTTTGGAAAGTGAAATTTAGGGGATAAATCATAAATGGACTGATATTTTTAATAAATTCGGATCATTGTTCTCATCTTGTTGACTATAGAGATTATTAGAGATACAATGTTTCGGCCAAGTATCCTCTCCAATTACCCATTATTTTTGATGGAGTAATGAATAGCGGCTTGGATTGAGGAATCGGAGAGCCGAGTTCGAATTCCAGTCGAATCCATTACATTCACTTACGTGCTAATACCATTGGGGAAGGTATGAATCATCTTCTTCTTCCCCCTCCCCAGCTATGCGTAAATAGCAGGACAGACCGGGTTCTATAGTCTTGAATGGCAACTGTTCTACCACAGAAAGAAATGGCAACCTACTGCGGGAAAAATCTGCCTCGACAGTCATGTATCGGAAGTTATATGATCGCCTAAGCATGTATCACGCATGGCATATAACTGACTGATATGATATCTGTTGATTATTCTGTCTGTCTGATGCCAGTTCAGGTTCGTTCCTGCTGAGCTAGTGTATATAATGTTTCATTACCTGATCCAGGGAACGAACATTCGACCACTAGATGACATCAATACTTATATACACAAAGCCATCATCCAGAAAAATGGTAAAAAAGAAAAAAATTGAAACAATAGTTTGAATTAAATTAAAACTATATTGAGAATTTTTCATCTAAAAAATAAAATACAAAAAACGAAAAAGAAGTCTTAAATGAATTGTTTACGATTCCTTATATTCCAGAAAGACGCAACAGATTTTGAGTGACATCTGCCATTCAACATTCCACTGAGAACCCATAAGTGCAGAGGTAGTGAGAATTGAGCAGTTAGGTCAAAGTTCATGGTAGTCAACTTAATTTCCTTTTGTTAATTACTTAAGGAAAGTCATGAACCGTTTAATTCTTATTCTATTCATAAAGTCAGGACATTCTTAGTATGCAAGGACTGATTTTGGATCATTTCAAGAATTCGTTCGTAAAATAACTGGGAAAATTTAATAGAAATTCGCTGCATCTTCGTTTAGATTTTAGGTTTTGGGAAAAACGATGTCATGCATCCCGAGAAAAATATTATCATCATTTAAACATTTTAGCAAAAGATTCTATCAAACCATGTCTCTTTTTGCATCAAGATGTAGCGATATGCAAAGAGAAAGATGAATGAAAAGAAACACGAGTGAGTTTATTAGTGTTTTGTTTATATATGGCTGTGTATCACGTGATCGGCTCAGAAACTTGTGCGGGGGAAAACTATTGATTAACCATTCAGCAAGCTAGTTTTGAGGAGATCAGCCAATGAATGCTTGCTGTATGATCTGTATATATGTATGTGTGTGTGTAATGGCGATGACGATCGCTACAAGGACATATTTTAGGGTTGTAAGAATAATTCTTTTGCTTTTTGTGAGTGAATATTGCATTAACAATTTTTAGAGATAATAATGACTTTCAGATACAAGACCTACTATTTAACCCATAGCTGAGGAAGAAGAGGTAGATTCATACCTTTGCACAAAAGTATTTGTGCATGAGTAAATGTAAAGAACCAGACTGGAATTCAAACTTGATTTTCCGATTTTTCCTTCTGAAGCGTTATCTATTACACCATCCGCACATCCAAGTTTACAGCACTTGGTATACCAAAGTGCCGCGTCTGAATGTGTTTTT
>OZ010576.1:23827575-23937575 GCA_963932145.1 Acanthosepion lycidas
GAGTTACAAAGGACAGGAAATTGTGAATAGCCAATATCACCAACGTCCTGAAGGAACACGGCACAGACGAAGAAGAAGAAGAAGAAGAAGAAGAAGAAGAAGAAGAGGTTTTCTATAAGTAAACGCCTTACATATTTTAAAATGTCTGCACACGTAAACTGTCTCTGTGTTACGATTTCCTCAAAAGCGTATTCGTTGTTATTAATAAGCAGCTATGTTGTTATTATTGTATTATTATTATGTTGTTATTATTGTATTATTGTTGTTATTAATAAGCAGTTATGTAATGATACGGAACAACTATTGTGTATTAGATTAAATAAGAGGTTTCCATGAGTGCTTCTTGAAAAAGACAAAAGTAAAATGAAAAGAAGTGAATGAAATAGAATCACAACTTCAGACGGAAATCAAACATTTGTACCAAATTCATTCCACAAAATGTGACTTGTCTAATCTGCTTACTCCTATTAATTGAACCACTGGAAAAATGATTAAAAAATTCAATCTCTCTCTCTCTCTCTCTCTCTCTCTCTCTCTATCTATCTATCTATCTCAGTTTTTTCATTATCTATCTATCTCAGTTTTTTCATTATCTATCTATCTATCTATCTATCTATCTATCTATCTATCTATCTATCTATCCCAGTCTTTTCATTATCTATCTATCTATCTATCTATCTATCTATCTATCTATCTTATTCAATGATTCTAGTTCTCTGTTATATTGAATTTATTTCATAGTAATTGTATATTACCCTTTTTTCCAAGCACTGACAGCGACACCAGATTTTAAAGTGTCTGCACACGTTAAATTTTCAGCGTTGCCTATCTCTTATTTTTCGGGTAGCTGATCTCAGCTTTCTGCCACAACTGCATGGCATGTTGTAAACACGGTTGTTGATCACGATGTATTTCAGGTTTATTTAGTCTTTAATTTTTTTTAAATTTAGTGAGAAACCCGCATCCGCGCGCCCAGATTTTAATACTCTCCTGATGTTGTATAGACCCCTGGCATATTCTGAATCTTCTCCGTCACGTTTCTGGTCTGGAGTTGCCGGGGCCAGATTTCTGTTTAATTTTTGCTTGTATATTTTCTGAGCTTCTGTTTTTGATTACTGTTGATAGATTCGGAGGGTACTTGTTTTTTTTTTCTTTCTTAGCAGCGGGTCCTTTCCGCATGATATTTTAATATATTAGATATATCAAGAGTACTTTTATTTTTATGATATATATATATATATATATATATATATATATATATATATGGTGCGATGGGTAAGTTGTCGTTTAAATTACGCAAAAATGAAAATAACACTGAGATCTCTTTTTAACGGATACATTTTCCAAAATTACACAAATATACATTGAAATGGTAAAGAGTAGATTTAATCAATAAAACCGCCTTCGCTTCAACCACAGCGACTTATACAAGGAGACCGTCCAGAAGTGATGCAGGAGTTTCCGAAGTCGTCATTTTAAAAAATTAAAGTTAAATTTAACATGCTATTTCTTGCTCTATTTGATTGTTTAACTTTATTCTTATATTTTTATGAATAATTATATAAAATATTTATTTTACTTGTATCATGACGTGTATAGAAATTTTGATTTTTCAGTGCCCAACAAGAATTAATTAAAATAATCTTTCAGTACATTGCCCAAAATTAAGACGTTCTGGGTAAGACCATAAACTACATCCGATAGCAAGGCCTCTAATCAGAAGTTTTTGAGGAGCGTAGAATCACCTATAAATTGCTGCAGTTCCCAGGTTCACCCTGACCCAGAATGGTAGCACCTATTATGGTCCCAGCTATGGTTAAATAGTTAACTCCTAAACTGGGGTCAAAACACTATGAAAATGTAAAAATTGGTTTTTATACCAGTAATACTTTTTTGTAAAAAAAATGTTACTGGCAATACATTATTACTGGCAATATATTTTTGAAAAAAATATTACCGACTATACATTTTTTGACATACTTATTACCAGCAAGATTGTTTTAGAAAAAATATATTGCCTGCAATATAATTTTTGAAGAAAAATATATTACCAGCAATAAAAATTGTCGGCATTAAATAACCTATTGAAGTTGATATACCGTAAAACAAACCAAACCAAATCAAACCAAAAATAGTAATCTGAACAAGTATATTGTTTGTTCATTTGGTAATTAATCATTTCCTGTGTCTCATCGTAAACTTTTCACATCTCAGAAAATTATTCCAGCTTAAAATAAAAAAAAAACCTAATTTTCTGTCCATTTTTTTATTGATCAAGCAATTTTGCATCATAAACACCCAGATCATTTGTGTATCACTTTGTATTGTGGCAGATAAAATTGTATAAAACTGTTTTGAAGCGTTTAGTTATTTGATCGAATACCGTTTTATGCGTCAATGAATGCGAGAATGCAATGACAGATTTTGCAGCAATTGAAAATGCCAGGGAAAGGCGATGAGTGAACGAGAGGCAAAGTCAGGAAAATGAGGCCCACATAGTGAGAAACAAAATGGCCTAGAAACAATAAGCTTTAAAATAGGGCCTGAAAATACGGCGCTATTTTATTAGCCCTTCCCTTGAAACATTTCTTATCCAAATTCTTTTAAACTGACGTCTCAGATACTTTGTAAAATCGAGAATCAAAAGATTTGTGCAGATAGTCTTTTCTTTTTAACAAATTCGGAATTTCATCAGCGATTCAGTCTAAACTAAAACTTGAAGTTACTATTAAGGAAAACACAATTATGAATTTATACATCATGTATAAACTGATTTTAATATATTTAATATATATATATATATATATATATATATATATATATATATATATATATATATATATGTGTGTATGTGTGTGTGTGTGTGTGTGTGTTCTGCAAAGATAAGGAAGGAGGAAAATCGAAAGATTGTCGGGAAGAGACATTGAAATCAGGGATAACTGATCCTGTATGGCGGTAAATGGGTGGACATCAACCCTTGTGGAATTAAATTAAAATAATAGACAAAGAACAACACCGGAGGATAAGACGACTGAAAGAATCAGAATCTTTATCAACACCTTGAGTAGACTTAGCACAATGATAAATACCGTCAGGGAGTCTCTGAATAAGAAAGAAAAGATACTCAATAATTTCACCACCTGTACAGAGACATTAGGTTTAAGATCCTAAATTACATCACTTGGCAGCTGTGAGTTCAATACTTGCATTGGGCAGTGCAGGAAAGTCATATACTCATGCTTAGTGGAGGAAAAAGAGAATCTGTGCAAAAGGGAAATGGAGAGTCTGGAGCTTATTGACTGATTCGAGGTATCCCATGAACAAGGAACAATCTACCCTATGGGCTTTTTTCAATTAAAAAGTCCGAGAATGTTACCGAATACGACAGACATCTGAAGAAGGCCGGAAAGTATACCGACCGAAACGTTGCAACTGTAATATCCAAGATGGGCATAGCATTCCGAATGGAAAGAATTGTAATATAAACACTTCAATAAAGCCTAAGCCCTATTAGTCTTTTGTATGTGCATTCTGTTCATGTCGGTCAACAGTTAGCAGAAATTTGGAAAGTTGCTTATAAAAAAAAATTACTTAACTTTCCGACTCCTTCAAAATAGCCTCTTTGAATTATTTGTCCAATGGCTTATGAAAGGGTAGCTGTACATTTTGTATATTGAATAAATTGAGATTCTGTTCATCGGGTCACTTTTGTCAAACGTCGTTCAAATTAATAAATGAAAGTGCCTTTTTTGAACGGACACCCTTGTGCAAATTAATTAAAACAAAACGAATAATTCCGTAAGCATTTACTCTTTTCTCGTATTTTTTCCAATGAAACATGACCCAGGGCACATATTAGTACTTCGTATGTCCATTCCACGAAGTCGTTCCTTGCAGATTGACCACAGATTCTTGCCTGGATTTAAATCAGGAGAGTTTCTGGGCCAGTCTATAGTACTTTGATCTGCTCACTGGTAAGGCTTGCCAGTGTGTTCGTGCAGCGTTTCAATTTTCGTACGCGTCCTTGGTGTAACGTCCATCGCAGACAATGGCCGTAGGTCAAGTAATTGACAGTCAAGACAATACTGTCTGGCCGGGATAAAAATCTGATGTAATCACGGATGACATAATATTTTTCAAGGCCAAACAAATTTCGTCATACACTCCGAAATAGATTCATATTACCGCACACCACTGCAAATGACCTAATATGAGGAAAAATAGAAATTGATTACACCCTGTCACTCTTTGTGGGTATGACCGTATGGGGAAAGAAAACAAACTAAAGCAATTGTTTCAATTAATTTGCACAAGGGTGTATAACAAGTAATTAGAGCAGTTTTGTTGTAAAATCTTATGGAAAACAAAGTTTCAAGATAACATTTAATTTGTCGTCAGAAAAAGATGGAATAGCATTTAACCGACACTTGTAATATAGGAAGTATGAATTTCCATTTGTTGTCATTTCAAAGCTGTACAAAGTTTTTATGCCGAAAAGAATTTTATGTCGCTTGCAAAATCACATAGAGTTATAGTCCCTTCTATCTATAATGTTTTGACACAAGCTTGGGGTTAACTATTTTCTCATAGCTGGGACCCTAACAAGTACTATCACCCCGGGTCAGGGTGAGCCTGGAAACAACAGCAATTAAGAGGTGGTTCTACGCTCCTGAAGACCTCCCGATCAGAGACCTTGCTGCCGGATGTAGTTTATCGTCGTACCCAGAACTAGAGACTACTATTCGTCGGTCTGTCGAATAGTGCTGCTACATCTGATTTGGTGCTCCTGTTTTGTTTTTTAGATATTCTTGAAAAAAGTCCAAATAAAAATCTGTAACGTTATTGACTCTGACCTGACATCAATGTTTCAGTCCCTTCGGTATCACCGTGAAATAGTTTACTTTTTCCTTTCCTTTTTTCAGGCTAATTACTCTGATGAGCTTTCTTAGTCCACCGACTTCATGAATTTAACTGCAGTACAGGAAGGTTTCATAATGTCACTTTTAAAATTGCTATTAAAATCTGAAGTGAAATCAGCAATGACCAAATTGAACAGAAACAAAGTTACAGATCTTTATTTAGCTTATAGATATAGCCCCAACTCAGGGTGTACCATGGAGCGTTTAAAAGGTGGTTTCACTCTCCTGAAAAACTCTAATCTTCCGAATGGAGGCCTTGCTATTGGATGTAGTTTATTGCCATACACAGGAATAAAGGGTGGCTGTAAGAATGGCGTAATGGTTACAGGCTCGGAAAACAGAATCGGAAAGACAAGTTTAAATTGCGTTTACTTCTTATTAATATGATTAGAAAGCAAGTCAGATTGGGCTTTCTAACCTGGGTCTGCAGCCAATTCACAAGGTAAAATCTAATTCAAAACATAAGGCAGCAAGAAAGCAATCTATTATTTTTCCCGGAATTTATGGCAATTCATAATTATTAAAGAAAATAAAATTTGTTTTGCTCCATAACCGCCTACTTCCTGGAGAAACATAGCATTAAAAAGAATATTAGGATGATATTTTAATATCAGGAAATGACCCTCTCTATCTTTACAAAAGTCAGATCAGACAAAAAATAACTTCAAAAGCGTTTACTAGACCTTGTGGAAAATAAATTATTTTCAACAGTACAACCTCTACAACTGGGAAAGCTTATTACCGAGAACTGATATTTTGTTTGAGCAAACTCCCGACTCCAGAGAAGATGATTCTCCGATCTCTATAATCTTAACATCCTCAAGTTTAGGGTCAAACATTATATATCCGACATAACATCATAATCTGCACTTATTTCCTCGTTTTACGCCCATACAACAACCTCATTCAGTGACTCTACATATTGAGAAAGTCTTATGTCTTGTATTTGGCGGAAATCTACTAAAAAAGCACAAGAAAATTATCAACCACACACTGTCTACTGTCAAACAAGTTCTGGATATGTTGACAGAAACAAATTGACAAACTAAGCCAATATATATTATGTGTATGTATGTGCGTTTGTAAGAGAAAGAGAGAGATAAAGCGAGATAAAGAGAGGGATAAAGAGAGAGGGAAAGAGAGAGCGAAAAAAAGAGAGAAAGAGTGAAAGAGAGAGAAAGTGAGAAAGAGAGAGTGAAAGGGAGAGATAAAGATAGAGAGAATGAGAGAGTGAAAAAGAGAGAGATAAAGAGAAAGAAAGAATGAGAGTGAAAGAGAGAAAGAGAGATACAGAAAGAGTGAAAAAGAGAGAGAAAGTAAAAAAGAGAGAGAGAGAAAGTAAGAAAGAGAGAGAGAGAGAAAAAGGGAGAGATAAAGAGAGAAAAAGAGAGTGAAAAAAGAGAGAGAAAGTGAAAGAGAGAGAGAGAGAGCAAGAGAAACGTAAGTAATTTCATAAAGAAGAAAGCACCACCGAAAATGATATAAGACAAAATTAGCAATAAACAGGATAGAATTCGCAAATTACAAATCCTGTTTTATTTATCTATCTGTTGATATCTCTATTTGTGTGAGTGTGTGCGTGCGCGCGTGCGTGTGTGTGTTTTTGCAGGTAAATATGTATGTGTTTGCTTTGGAAATATTATTCAATAAATTTTACAGTTTGAGAAAAAAAAAAAAAAAAAAATTCCGTGGCTTAAACTTCCAAAGAATTTTTTTAGTCACCGAAACAAATCTGCAGTCATTGATGAGTAACCAGCGTAACTCACAGTCACAGACCGACTACTTCAACCATTGTGCAAAACCGAAAACTTAGCCTATTTGCATACCTGCACAAGCACACGTATGTTGGCAAGAAATCATTTTAAAATTGTATTTGTATGAGTATTTCGAAGGACAGACATAGACTCATGTAGATGTTGCGCTCCACGGATAAAAATAAGCACGCGGAAACACGCGCATACAGATGTTTGCTTGACATTCTTATCTCATGCATGGAGACACACACACATACATACACACACACATACAAACACACACACACACACACACACACATATATATATATATATATATATATATATATATATATATATATATATATACACATATATATCCACACACACACACACGGATATATATATATATATATATATATATATATATATATATATATATATATATATATATATATATATATATACACTCTTGCCTCCCTTGTAAGTATGCATGATGGCGTTATTTCTCTGGATGTTATCTTGATGCACTTGTAATTATCATACATGTAAGATAACAGGAAGAATTGATTTCAAAATGGGAGAAAATTGAAGAAAAATAATAAAAAAAGGGAATTAAAAAAAAGAAAAATGAAAGGAAAGAAAATGAAAGAAAAGAAAAAGGGCGAACGAAAAGATACCACTTGGAATTAAAAAAAAACAAAGTAGATAAAGAGAGAAGGAGAGAGAAAGAGAAAGAGATTCAAGAGAGAGAGAGAGAAAAACAAAGTGAGTAAGAGAGAGAGAGTGAGAGAGAGAGAGAGGGGCAAAAGAAACCGGACAAAGTGACAGAAAATAGTAAGTTGAGAAAAGGACAAAAGTGGGAATGAAAGAAAAATATATTTAGCAAAAGTTAAAGAAAAATAAGAAAATAATAATCATCTAAAGAGAGAGAGAGAGAGAGAGAGAGAGAGAGAGAGAGAGAGAGAAATGCGTTATGGGAAAACGAGGGGTGAAATCTGCGAATGCAAGGGAGATAGTAAAATGGTAGAGAGGATAACAGGGTTAAATACAATCATATCGAAGTAGTAAGAATAAGTGGATAGCATTTTTGTCAACCTGGCGAGAAATGAATTGTCTCACTCTTGAAGTGACTCTGATTATACTGAATCTCGCATAATGCTATCATACGAGATCTTACGAGATTTCAGCCTAACAGCATACGAAAATATCTACGCAAAAAGGAAGTGATGTAAATTATGTACAACTTATATAAAGAGCGTAACATTGGCAGGCAGGGGAAGGCAGGAGGGAAAGGACCATTGTAGAAAACTGAAAAAATATATATAGAAGGATTACTGCAGAAGCTGAATTGCCAATGACGACTTATAAAAATCAAGCTGTTCTTCCATGTCTTCCCTAATTAGTTGCTCTTATCGATCTGTAATTACTGTTAATTAATTACCACTGCACTCATCGTCCCCCTTTATGTCAAATTTATCGGGGATTCACATCTGTTGCAAAGGGTTACGCTCGGTCATCGGGCTTGCTATGACGTCACACCTTCGCAGCCATTCAACGTCGCTTTCCGTTAATATGGCTTCCCCTGCTTTGCTTTTGCTTTTTTTGTTTTTGTTTAGTCGTGATGTTTTTACTTCTTTCTTTCCTGTGTTGTTGCCACTGGAGCAGATAGCATCCTTTAATAGGATTAAACTGTCATTTTCTCTAAACGAAAGAGACCCACCTATTTGCGTCATCACAACCAGAAAACGCGACGTTTTTATTTACTTATTTATTTCTCATCTATGTGTACAAGTTTCATGTTTTGACGTTGATTTTTCAAATATTTGTGGTGTTATTTTGCATTGAGTATTCGTTTTAAACTATTTTCATTATTTCTTTTATGCGTTCTTTATGGTCCTGGTTTAATCGGGGATAGCGACAGATGAAATTTTGTTGTTTTTCTTTTCAAGTTTTGCTTCCTTTCAAGAACATCCGGTTGCAAATGTCAGCATTCAGTAAACTTTGGGATAATTTCAACTGAAATTTTATTGGAAGGAAAAAAACCGATAATTTTAAATAGGCTAAAATGTTCATTTTTATTGATGTCGATCTTTTCCGTGTATTTATTTCCAATTACCTTCATCTGATTCTATTGCGATTCGAAGTATTCAGCCTTCAGATTCAGTTAGAGGAATTTGCAGACTTACACAAGATTCAATCTCTTCTTTTATGTGCTATGTACTTTTAGGACATCTGTGATCATGGCTCTCCATAATTTCCTTTCTTTTGTAGATGTTAATGAATTTTGTCTTTGTTAACTCTCCTAAAATTTTTTCCGCCATACATTTACTCAAGCTCGTCTTACGACATCTTCATCATACAAGTAGTTAGATACAACTACATGGAATGGAATTTTGCAAAAATTACAGATCAAAATGCGTTTATGCAATCATGAACATGATGAATTATTTTTCATCCTACAACCTTTTTCCCACAGACGAAACATCGCAAGCCTATCGCTACTCTGTCGCTAATTCCTGGCAAACGTTCTGACGAACTACAATGCTTCCCCCATTTCAGACCTTTACAGCTGAGAACCGCCATGTCATGTACATTTGGGCGTTTCATACTTTTAGAAAAAACATCTCTTGAGATATTTTATTAAATTGGGTGTCAATATCATCTATTTTAATGAGAAATTCAAATCTGAACTTCTTTTTTATCTCAGAGAATATCTGATTATGGCAATTTAAGTTAGAAAAATTGTGAAAATTGTTTTTTGAATGAATTTATTTGAAAGAATTTTGATAATTTGAAAGTACATGCCGTGTTTTCACATGAGAAATTAAAAAAGAAATATATCTATAATTATATTCTTGAATTTGTTTGTTGTATTTAAACGTGTTATCTAAAATACTGTATTTTTACATAAAGGGAGAAATTTGTCTTGAAAGTTTAATTAATAAATGCGATGGTTATGTTCATTTATATTAACACTGCATAGAAAAACTATACATGTTTTTCTTTATTTTGCAAATTACAAAATGACTGGTATATTGTTTAATATTTAATTATAAACATAATTTTGTTTTTGGCAAAATACAATAAATGTTATATTAAATATGCAAAATATCAACTATCGCATGATCTTATGAATCAATATAAAGAATATTTTTTTAAATACATATATTCAAGCAATTCAGTTATAAAAAGAAATTGCTTGGTTCAGTCACTCAGATTGACTAGGTTCTTCTTTGATTCACATTTTGTCGACAGAATTTGGCCCAACTCTTGAGCTCGGATAATAATATTTCTTCTCTCTTTTGAGAAGTATTTTGTTGAAAACTGGGTCACCGTTTTTAAAACTCCATCTAGACTTTTGTATATGAAAAGGCCATTTTCCTACCTTCAGTGGAAACTGTACAGTTTTCTGGATTTCTGAAATGCTCAAATTCCAATATGTTTGATGCGTCACTTTCATTGTTAGGCATTGATTTATTGTAGAGTAAACAATGCATTTGCTTTGTTCCACTGGTGAATAAGATTACAGTTTATGTTTTATAAAATTTTCTTATTTTTATACTTTATTATATGCTCGCATCTTTGTTCGTCTAAAAACACACCGAACTTCAAAATTACTCTCACAGTTTCTACTCCGGAGGCAAGTAGTTTTTGTCCAATGCCTACAAAACTTAAAGTTAGTTATGGCATTTATGCTCGTCTAGACATTTAATTGTGCCATTATTGGTGTTTATTCTGAAATTAAAATAAAATGAAAGATCTGTGACATTGGTGATATCTAATAAATAAAAAAGTTGTTAAAAACTGTGCTAACGAGCAATACAAACATTTTAAAGTCTTCAAAAAACACTAGGTAAGAATTTATTACTAATTTATATCAATCAAAAAACAAGCTTAGTATTGTTACAGAGAGTGAAGGTTTTACTACAAGACAGTAAGAATAATTTCCAGATATTTAGTAAAAGTCAACAGTCTTACTACTAAAACGAAATACTTTAAAATAATAGTCAAAATAAAAGATACAGCTGATTAAATAAAATGAAAAAAAAGTTATTGTGTTCTGAAAAGGTTGCACAATATGATAAATGAATTAAAAAAAACAATTTATCCCAAATTTCAGCTTCAGTTGTGTTGAAGAATTCAGACGAAACTCTCAATAGGATTTTTGACCTTGTCTTTTTTTAAAAAAAACTCGTATTGAATAACTACTAGATCAATCAGTTCTTAGGAAAGTCAGGACGACATTTTCTGATCGGCTCATACAATCTTAAAAGAAATAGTGATTTAGATATCTTTGTAGTTGTAAGAATCTTATCAACTTAAAAAAGTATTTTTAAGAATATGCCATAAATACGCATTTTTATTTTCTTTATATAAAAGCGAAAAGGAGACAATCAAACATTTAAAAATATTATGCGTAAAGAGCTCTTGATTGAATCGAAACTTAGAAAATTCTTCGATACAATACGTCTAAAGTTATTTCACAAATCACATAAACTTCAATAACTAATATTTGCTTTGAAAATTTTTTGTCTCAAATTTTACCGATTAATTTACACGCTAAAACAAAAATTGAGATAAATTTCGAGTAGTTTCAACATGTTTTATTAAAGTTATTGGATTTATTATAGAAAAGGAAGTCTGAAGTTATTAGACAAATAAATTTTTACTTTAATAACAAGGTAATAAAATCAACACTTGATCAACACCTGCAATAGAACGGATAAGAAACATATATGATAAGTCTCTGAAGCATTTACATCTTAATATAGTGACCCTTCTCAATAACAGCCAGGAATCTAGTATACATTGATTTTGTAACACTTTTCTTGGAGTAGCACTTGTATTGGACCTTGTATTGGGTAAACAATAGCATTAAAAAAATATAATCTAAACAGGTTTTGCCAATGTCAATTTACAATAAACAAACACTGATGCGAGATAACTCTTAACGAGATGGTTAATGATCTGTCATATAAATATAGCATAATTTGTTTTATGGTTGATAGCAGCCCTCGCTTTATTTGAACGTTGGTTGGGAGCCGACAGTGAATTGGAACAAGGTCCAAGACTTCCTTTATTCAACTATTTCTAACTACTTCCGCTTACATAAAAAAAATTCCAGAGCGAAGAAGAAAATGAGCGCGAATACTCACTTTTATAGACGTACTCTCTGGACAAACTCACATGTTGTGCCGTCATTTCATCATATCAGACATAACATAATCGTCTTTTATTTTGTGCATATATATATATATATATATATATATATATATATATATATATATATATATATATATATATATAAGAGGCAGGATGTGTGTGTGTGTGTAACGAATGCACGGCAGCGATTTTCAATGGATTTGCCCCTAAATTTACATGCCCATGCTCCAAGTTAGCGGGAAGGCCAAGACCGACTCTTCATTTCCCAACTCCCATCGATAGTGGAAATAATCGATTTTTTCATGCTTCTACAGTTTGCGGCCATTTTCTACTGGTCAGAGTGAGAGCCTATAGCTGGCTGCCACGAATAGGCAGGAAGATTCTATTGGCCAGCGTGAGAGCCAACAGCTGACTGACACGAATGTAAACTAGCATGCTAGCATGCAAAAAAAAATCGATCGGTAGCTGCATTCGTCACAAGGGGGAAAAATTTAACTCTGCATGGCACTTTACTCCAATTGGCTCATTCGCTTGCTTAAACTCAACGTTGATTCTGATTCCGCAGAACTGGGTTTGGGTGTGAAAAAGTATTTGTTGTTAACATTCTTTTTTCATTCGGTTTTTCTAGTTACGAGTCCTTTTTTAAAGCTGATCGTTTTGTGTTCATTTCGTTTAGTTCTTTTTTCGTAACAGATTTAATGTTTAGTATAGAGCTTAGAAAAAATTGCAGTGTGAGATACGCAAGAAGTAAGGCATGTAGCAACATCAGCACGGCAAAGGGCACATCTTTAAACCCCTTTAAAGGCAAAGAAGGGGGAAAATATTTTAAGTCAAGTGATAGCGATTGCTGTATGAGTCGTACGATTTTTTTAATCAAGCACGGGCGGCGTTGCCCGTGCTTGATTAAAAAAATCGTCATGCTGCGGGCCATGCTGCTAGTATATACAGTGTATCACAAAAGTGAGTACACCCCTCACATTTCTTCAAATATTTAAGTATATCTCTTCATGGGACAACACTGACAAAATGACACTTTGACACAATGAAAAGTAGCCTGTCTGCAGCATATATAATAGAGTTAATTTATTTTTCCCTCAAAATAACTCAAAATATAGCCATTAAAAGCTAAATCCCTGGCAACAAAAGTGGGTACACCCCTTAGGAAACACATACATGTCAACTCTCAATATTTTGTGTGGCCACCATCATTATCCAAAACTACCTTTACTCTCCTGGTTATGGAGTTTACCAGAGCTTCACAGGTAGTCACTGGAATGCTTTTCCACTCCTCAATGACGACGTCGCGGAGCTGGCGGATATTTGAGACTCTGCGCACCTCCACCTTCTGCTTGAGGATGCCCCAAAGATGTTCTATTCGGTTCAAGTCTGGAGACATGCTTGGCCAGTCCATCACCTTTACCCTCAGCCTCTTCTGTAAAGCAGTGGTTGTTTTGGATGTGTGTTTGGGGTCATTGTCATGCTGGAACACTGCTCTGCGACCCAGTTTCTGGAGGGAGGGTTTCATTCTCTGCTGCAGTATTTCACAGTACATGTTGGAGTTCATGTTTCCCTCAGTGAAATGTAACTCTCCAATACCTGCAGCACTCATGCAGCCCCAGACCATGAGATACCCACCACCATGCTTGACTGTAGGCATGACACACTTATCTTTGTACTCCTCACCTGGTCGCTGCCACACATGCTTAAGGCCATCAGAACCAAACAAATTAAATTTCGTCTCATCAGACCATAGGACATGGTTCCAGTAATCTATGGGCTTTGTTGACATGTCTTCAGCAAACTGTTTGCGGGCTTTCTTGTGTATTGCCTTCAGAAGAGGTTTCCTCCTGGGGTGACTGCCATGCACACCAATTTGATGTAGTGTGCGGCGTATGGTCTGAACACTAACAGACTGAATCCCAATCTCTTTAATCTCTGCAGCAATGCTAACAGCACTCCTACGCCGATCTTTCAAAGAAAGCATTTGGATGTGACGCTCAGCATGTGCGCTCAGCTTCTTTGGACGACCTACCCGAGGCCTGTTCTGAGTGGACACTGCTCTCTTAAAATGCTGGATAATCTTAGCCACTGTGCTGCAGCTCAGTTTCAGGATGTTTGCAATCTTCTTGTAGCCTTGGCCATCTTTATGTAGTGCAACAATACGTTTTTTAAGATTCTCAGAGTTCTTTGCCATGTGGTGCCATGTTGGAACTTTCAGTGACCGGTAAGAGAGAGTGTTAGAGCTGCACTACAAATTTGAATACACCTGCTCCCCATGAACACATGGGCATAGTTATACTAATGAGTCACATGACATTTTGGAGGGAAAAATGAAAAGCAGTACTCAATTTAGACATTTAGGGGTGTAGTTTCTTAGGGGTGTACTCACTTTTTAGGGGTGTAGTTTCTTAGGGGTGTACTCACTTTTGTTGCCAGGGATTTAGCTTTTAATGGCTATATTTTGAGTTATTTTGAGGGGAAAAGAAATTAACTCTGTTATATATGCTGCAGACAGACTACTTTTCATTGTGTCAAAAGGTAATTTTTTCAGTGCTGTCCCATGAAGAGATATACTTAAATATTTGAAGAAATGTGAGGGGTATACTCACTTTTGTGATACACTGTATATATATTATTCCTCAGCTGTACTTTCAGATAACTGCTGCGTTTGTCGCAATTACCTATAACGAAAGCATAAAAATTTCAGTTTTCTCTCAAATAGCAAATAGCACACCAATAAAAAACGAAAATAAAAATAAATTGTCAAAAAACAAACAAGTTAACAGGATTTTTACGAGAACGTATGTAAATTTATGCAATTATATTAATGCATGCGGACCATAGACTCTCTGGCTGGAGATCAAGAGACAGACCAAGAAGACGCTGGAGCATCTCAGTGGCAGACACTCTCAGAGCCCACTAGATATCGCTCCTCCACGCCTTGCCGCTGACAGACGACTGTTGTCTAAGGGCGACGCCTAACAGCAGAAGTGTAAGGAAAAACTAAACTAACTAACTATATATATATATATATATATATATATATATATATATATATATATATATGAAAGTGAACATTGAAATCAATTCTCAGAGGCGGCAGGCTGTTTTATGCTAAACGCAATTATCATGACACGATGATGATTGCGTTTAGCATGAAACAGTCTGTCGCCTCTGAGTATTGACTTCAATTTTCCTTTTTATATTTACATACGCTCTATCTCTGATATTGAGCACTTTATCCCATAAATACAGCATACCTTAAAACTATATTTCTTCAGATATATATATATATATATATATATATATATATATATATATATATATATATATATACACACACTCACACACGCACACATACATACATATATATATATATAGATATAGTGTTAAAAGGTGTTTTGTTGGTCTATTGCTCAACAGTGACCCTCATAATCAACGGGGTTGCAGTTTGGGGGTGAGGTGGCCAGATGTCAGGGGTTATGTGGTTCTTGTGTGGCATGGTGCAGTGTCCTCTTTCCAGACATAGGTTCTTCCAGCAACCACTCTCTTGATTCAGGGCAGCATTACCTCCCCAATAAAACTGATGACGTCATCCTTGTTGAGTTTGAGGTCCTGTGAGAAAATGAATGAAGGCATAACTTCACCATCACTAATGATCACTCCAATGATTAAATAGTACCGGCCCCAATATACGAAAAATATTGTTAATGAAAAATAAGAGCACTCCGGCAAGGCTTAAACCTGCGTCGCTCCGGGTAAACGGAAACCATCGTTAGATTCGACAGACCCTGAACGTCTGGGACACGGAACAACTGCGCTAAACATATAAATTGCGAGGAATTGAATACGAGAAAGATTTCGGTTAAAGTCACGCTTTACACACACACACACACACACACACACACACACACACATATATATATATATATATTTTAAATACAGATTATTATCACCACACCAGGATAAAATGTTGTTTCGGGCTCGGCTCTCCGATTCCTCAGTCCGAGCCGCTATCAATTACTCCACCGTTCCTCCATATATATATATATATATATATATATATATATATATATATTTTAAGTACGAAGAACTTGGTAAACCGTATGGGTAATTCCAAGGAGGATGAAATCCTGAGAGCTCAATGTGAATCCAGAGCTAATATTGAAAGAAAAACAGACCACTTTAAAGTACCATTACAATAATTTATTTCATCAAAATCCTTTTAAAGGACTCCGGATCATCAGGTAACACTTCCAACATCGAAATGAAAGGAAAAATGAGATTAAAAATTGGTGGGTAGTGTAATTTTTGTAATTTAACAGGGGGGTTGAGGGTTGTAGTTAAAGAGACAAGGTAGAGTATAGGGAGGGGTTAATTTCATCTCTCTCTTAAGCGTGCGTTATATTCGGGTAGTAGGAGTGACGGGACCTTGACCTATTTAGATGGTTAATTTAACGGAACTGATATATAGAGATAGGAGGGTAGTGGGGTGAAAGGGAAGGAAAAATGCAAAAGAGAGAGGAGACAAGACAGTAATACAGATATATACAATTGAGTGTTACGACAAGGAGAGAGGTGGGGAGGGGGAAGTGAATCGAAAGAGGCTGTAATTGTGTTATAACAAATTTAAGTAAAAGATAGATTTCAATGCTTGATAGAAATTTAGATGTTTAAAAAAAATGATGTTTGTTATCAATTTAAATATTTAATTTTTTAAGTAAATAGTTTAGGGACTTAATATAAGTTAACTACTATTTTTATTAGTACATTTATAGAGAACATATTAAAGTAATATTTTTAATTATTATAGTTTATTTACCCGACCAATTGTACTTTCTTTTTTTTCGGTAATATGTTTATTAGTTTTACTTTTAATCTAATTTATGAATGCAATTTTTCTTTATTATTATATGGGTAAATTTAGTTAGGGTCTAGGTTTCATTATTGAATAATATTTGAGGGTAATATTAAAGATTTTGTTTTCTTCTTATATCTCACAAACATATTCATGCAAATCCCATATATACATACGTTTATTTACATGTGCAAATACACACATAGATATACGTGTAACAATATACACAATTGTTCATCTATCTTCATACATAATTTATCTATACATACCAATCATTACCTATATTTTATTATTTGAAATTTATTTAGATTTTAGTTTGATTTCATAGTTAAAATTCAACTTTAGGTGACTTCTGAAATGCTTCATTATTAAAGGAATTTCGTTAATATTATTATTACTATTAATAGTTAAAGAGTGGTATATTTAAACTTAAATTAATTTATCAATTTTGAAATGAAACTCTCTCCAGAAGATAAATATGCACTCTTATAATTCTAATTATAGAACATTAAAAGAAAAAGTGATATTAAATACTAAAAAGAGTAAATTTAAAACACCATTAGAATGACCCATGTACTTCCATTAAAAAAAAAAGAAAAAATAAAGAAAAAAATATTTTATACACGTTCACACACACATATACAACTATATATATATATACATACATATCCACATCCATCTATCTATATCTCTATCTATATATACATATATACACCCATATACATATATACATACATATACATATATACACATACACACACACATATATACATATACATTTATACCCATATATATATATACACACACACACACTTATATACATATACAACCATATATATACATATATACACATATACACACATATATACATATACATACATGATCATATACATAAAAAAGCATATGAAATGAATTCTACCCATAATTATCCACACATGCATATGTATTTATATTACAATGTTATACATCTATTCACACATATATTACAAATATTCTAAGATATTTACATCTATATACATATACAGATTACAAGTAATTTAATATTCAAAATACTGCACATATATAAATGTATGCATACACATACATATCCATATATATACATACAATATACATATACACATGCATATACACATACACACAAATATATACTTATATATACACATACATCCACAAATATGTAAAACACACACACACACACACACATATATATATATATATATATATACATATACATATACAACCATACACATATACACATATAACGACACCTAGCACAAAAACAACGCTAGTACCTACCCATACCTCATACTTATATATTTATACTCCCATGTATATATATACATATAAACACACACATACTTCTATACATATGTGCCCACAATCTATACAAGTACATACATTCATATAAGCACCCTTATTTAAAATGTTAATACACATATATATATATATATATATATATATATATATATATATATATATATATATATATATAAATTCACATATAAATGTCTAATTTCATCTACTTTTTAGAGTACATATTAACAAGTATAGTATCCATATGTTCATATATTCATTTCAAAAACAAAATTAATATTTTCCCTTTTTATATAGTTGTTTCTAAACATACTTAGTTAAATTAAAGTGGTTTTTATGTCTACATTTAAAAATCAACTCGTTATGTTTGTTCAGCAATATGTCCGGATCCTTATGCTTTATTATTAGGATTTTTTCTTTAATGCACAAATCACATCGGTCTCTGAAGTTTATCGGAGTTCGAGCTCTTGAGACGATTCTCCATTTTACTTGTGGGGTTAATTTGCTTTCCAACAACTCCCAATAATGTTTAGAAAGTGCAGTTTGATGTTTCTTTGATTTATTTGTGAAGGATTGGCGATGGTTATAAAGTCGTTGCTTCCAATTTCCCGCCGATATCCCTATGTAGATCTTCTTCTGTTAATATCTTCCTTGGGGAAAATTGTAGCCTCGTATATCACGTTTTCGGACAAACATATTCCCTCTACTGGACAAACGGATCCTTCCCTGCAGTTACAGATCGATTTGTTCTTTTGGCTCGTATTAAGATCTTTTTGTAGTTGATTATTAAATTCATTTAAAATTTTGCTATTGTGGGTGCTAATAATTTTTTCTATGTTGCTCATGCAGGAATAACTAATTTTTAAGTTCATTTTATTGAACATCTTTTTTAATAGTTCATCTTTTTTAAAGTGCTTATCTATTAGTTTAAGAAAGTATTTTCCTATATTAATGTTCGAAAGCTTACAGAAAGGTGGGTTGAACCATATAATTTTCCTTTTTCTATTTTTAGATTTAGAAAATGTGTTGTTAATAGATTTATCTATATAAGTTAGTGTTTGTTTGAATTTGCTTTTTAATAGGGCTTGATTGTATGTTGATTTATTTTGATGAAAGATATTTTCACTAGAAGATAGTTTATTTATTCTAGTATTTACAGTATTAGGGATCTGTTTTATGATTGCTTTAGGGTGGTTTGAGTCGATATTTATGTATATGGGCGATTGGTTCTCCTTTCGGAAGGGTTTGTAAGTGTTATTGTCGAGATCAAATGATACGTCTAAAAAATTTACTATTTTCAGGTTAGAGGATATTTCTATTTTAAATCCTATATATTTGAATGCCTTAATTATTTTCTTCTGGAGTTGGGATGTTAGAGGTCCATTAGAGTTAGGTATAATAATTAGACCATCATCCCTGTAAAGCCCTACATTTTGCGGGTTAAGGAATCTGCTCAGAATATCTAAAATGTATGTACCTATTAGGTCTGCTATTTGAGCAGAATCAAATGCTCCCATTGGGACATCGAAATTGTCTTTGTTTTTTTTAAACCAAGTAGTGTCATTAAGTCTCAGTACAGATTGTCTGGAATCTATTATGATTTTAATTTCATCGTCAGTAATCTCAGTATTGTTTTTAGCAAAATTTAAGCTATTTTCCAATAAATCTTTAGAAATGGAGGGGTAGAAGTCGATAATGTCTAATTGGATAAAAGTGGCTTTATATATATATATATATATATATATATATATATATATATATATATGTGTGTGTGTGTGCGTGTGTGTATATGTGTGTGTGTGTGAACAGAGCGAATTCTATGCTTTGAAATGGTTGATATATATATATACATATATATATATATATATATATATATATATATATATATATATTCGGCGATTTATTTTCCTTTCCTTTACTTACACATGCGGAAAACGTTGAAAGAGAACTGAAATTGTTATACTTCATTCATAGATAATTGCTATCTATCTCTCTCTCTCTCTCTCTCTCTCTCTCTCTATATATATATATATATATATATATATATATATATATATTCATGTAATCAGCCATTTTAAAGCATAAAATTCGCACTGTTGATTATTGCTAATGATTGTGTTTTCAGTGTTTATTGCTGTGTATTTGTGGCTGTCGAATTAAAGATTGGAAGAAAGCAAATTTGAGAAATTATATTGCCTGAGTTAAAAAAGAAAAGAAAGTGTAAAGCAGCAGAAACTATTGGAAATCACAAGCAGTTGACCAGGAGGCCATCAATGAACATTCAATATTGTTTGCAAACTGTGTCGAAACGGAAACGAGAGACTTCTGTGATTGTCAACATCCAACCCATTGAAAGCCATTACCGAAGTCGGCCCACGCAAAACAGCACAAGACGTTGTAAAAGAATAAACGTTTGCAATCCAACGGTTGCAATCCAACAGATGTTCGACATTTGTATCAAATCGAAAAATAAAAATAAAATGTTCGACGAATGGTTGCTACACAAGATGAACGAAAAAATGTCCTTCCGAATTCTTGTCTGTGCATCGCTCAAAGCAAAAGTACCATCAGAAGAAGATGGCCGACAAGTGAAATCCTCCGCCAGAACTTGTTGACTTCTGGAGACACTATTGACGAGAAATCGAGACAAAGCATTAAAATACAATATTTGTCAATGTCAGGAGGCCAATATGTCTCCATGGCAATGGCCAACCGCTTATTTTTTGAATGGGTGCTACTTCTTGGAACAAACTCCTGCGTGAATGCTTCCTTAAACACTGCAATCTTAACCACTTCAAGTCAAGGGTCAGTTAATATTAGGTTGGTGCAAAAATAATGTCGTTTTTTTATATATTTTTAATGTCAAAAACCGACATTATTTTTGCACCAACCTAATATTTTCCTCCATATCCTCATCATCTTCACTTCCTTCTAACTTCACCTACATTCTCTTACATTCATTAAACCTACACCAAGAGTAGGTGTTGAAATTTATATTGGGTGAACCTTCTTCTCCTTCTTCTTCTGTGTGTGATATACCTTCTGGACGTTGGCGATCATGGATCTCCACAACTTCCTGTCCTTTGTAGTTCTTGATAAATTTTGTCTTTTTGTTATCCTTCCTAAACCCTGTTCTGCCATCCACTTAGTTCGTTAGTCGGGTTATCTGCTGTTTTCTTCTGTATGTCTTGTTAGTTTCAAATATAAAAAGAAAATATATGTACAGAAATTGAAGCACTGGGATTCGAAACTATAGCTCACCAAGCTTGCTCACCAGATTTTCTATCCGAACGAGAACCATATTTCGAGCATCTCGTCATTTCCCTGTTCGAGATAGTTTTCAACAAACCAATAATACTTCACAAGGATCCATCGTTACCAAGACTACAGTATACTAACATTCAGAAATAAACATAATTTTTTGTTATTATTGGCAACAATGCGTAGGTTTTGATGCTTCTTATTTCGATGTTATTCGGAGATAACATGTAACGCTTTCAAGTTGCAGATTAAAAAAAAAAAATATTTTTTCAACAACGAAACATAATGTAATGCACATACACACACACACACATACATACACACACACAAACACCCCCCATATATATATATATATATATATATATATACCATTGGTCTATACGGAATAGATTCCAATAATCAACAAATACTATTCTTAAAAGAGTGCTCAATACAGAGTAGAGCAAATATAATTATTTATTCGAAAATTATAACATAAATATGTTATAAAATCACTTCAAAAATAGACATTTTGTTTCAACACTTCTGGTGTCTTATCAAGTGATGGTGTTGAATATAGAATAAAAAAAATCTTTTTTTTAATCTATATTCAACACCATCACTTGATAAGACACCAGAAGTGTTGAAATAAAAATGGCTATTTTTGTAGTGATTTTATAACATATTTACGTTATAATTTTCGAATAAAGAATTATATATATATATATATATATATATATATATATATATATATATATATATATATATATATATATAGCGAGTGTAAGAGCCAAAATTGTTCAAATAGTGTAACAACATAAATCCAATAAGTCCAATTTTATATTAAATTCCGAAATGTTGTATCGTACAAATGATTAAAAATACCTTACTGGAATTACTTAATGTTTTTATAACACTGTTGGACTCTTCATTGAGCAGTAAGAATGTGTAATTACTCTCCAATCTTAACAGAAGAATCGTTTATGAAATAGATCATAAACGAAAATGACATGTTCATCATTATTTAAACATAGCTAAGGATCGAAAGCTCATAAAATAAAGTTCATATATATATATATATATATATATATATAATTTCAGAATTATTTTCCAGCTTATTCAAGATGATCTTCGCCCTCTCTAACCTTCTAACTTTCTATCCTGGAATAACAAGGTTTCACATACGATTTCATTTTCCAGTCTTTTTTCACTGAAGGCCTGATTGATGTTTTCCTCTCACCACTGCTCACGTTTGGGATTACAGTGGGACTGACACAAAACGGTTTTAACCTCTTCTTTTTCTAGCTGAATAACTCAAGGTGTTTTTCAGAGAGTCTTACAACGAATGGTGTCAAGATGGCTAAACAGCTTATCTGAAAACCTGCAAAAAAGAAACTCAACTAGTTTAGTGTTTTTTTTAGATATTAAATATTTTGGGGATATGGACCATTATAAAGTCTCACAATTTAGACAATTTTGCTGTTACACCAGGTATATATATATATATATATATATATATATATATATATATATATATATTAGAAAAAACTAATGACGGAGGGAAAAAATCGTGTCGGGTTACGACGTTTCGACTCATATTTTTCTGACAACATATATATATATATATATATATATATATATATAACTATCCACACAAAAAGTGTGGATGGTGCCTGCACGAAGCCTTCACCACTATAATCAAATCTCATGTGTCGTTGTAGGGCTGTCGGTTTTCTGGAAACTGATCTGCTTGACCCTCATACGTCGAATTCGACAGGAGAGTCGACTATATATATATATATATATATATATATATAAAGAGAGAGAGAGAGAGGGAGAGAGAGAGATGCGTTGGGTAAATTGTCGCCATTTTATATTTTAAAGAAATTTTGCGTATGTTGTCTGTTTTTATTTTTTCGACTGTAAAGTATAGTAGGGTCAGTTGGGCAGCGTTTGTGAGAAAAAGAGCAACATGATGCAATTTACTCTGCTAGAAATTTGGAAACGGCATGCTGTACTGCATGAAATTCGCGCCGTAAGCTCCACTACGAACATTTCAGAGTTTTGGGGTCTCAATCTGAGGACATTGCATAGAATTCGGAGAGAGTTGTATGATATACCAAGTCAGCATCATGGTGTTTGGAGTGGTCACTATGACGATGTGATGCCCTCATTCATCTTCCCACAGGGCCTCAGACTCAACACGGAGGCCTATATCAAGTGCCTTGAAGAGGTAGTGATGACCTGGGTCAAGAAGGTGGCTGCTAGATGATCCTATGTCTGGCAAAAAGATTCTGCACCATGACACACAAGCAGAAGAATTCAGTCATGACTGTTAGACAATTTCTGCGACCACATCCGCCCTTACATCAGGCCACATAACTCCACAGACTGCACCCACTTCATTATTATGTGTTGGGCGCAGTTGAGCGAGAGACCAGCAAAACTTCTTGTAATATCAAAGATGAACTGAAGGCAAGGATTATGGCAGCATTGACCAAATTTAAACAAGGAAACCGCCCAGAATAGTTGCAGGAGATTCCAAAGTCGTCTGGAAGTCGTGGTTGAAGCCAGTGGCGATTTTATTGAATAAATTTACTCTTTAGTATTTCAAGATATTTTCCTTTAAATTTCTGTTAAAAATTTTGTGCAATTTAGATAACAATATATCCATCAGACTATATATATATATATATATATATATATATATATATATATATATATATATATATATATATATAATGATGATGATGATGAAAACAGATACTTTAGAAATCCACGGTAATATTTTATTTCGCGGGATCAAATCGATATCGTTTTTATCAGACCAAACAATTTTACTTTGATGAAATTGTTTGGTCTAATGAGATGAGAGCGATTTGATCTCTCGAAATAAAATTCTGTTTTCATCATTATTATTTGCTCTGCTCTTACATTGAGTTATCTTTGGATTTTATCCTCTTTGGAATTATCCATATTAATTATCAAAGAATATTATATATAACTTTGATGCAAAAAATAATGGCGCTTTATTATAAACTTTGTTGACTATATAAGTATACGTTACTGTGTGTATGTATGTACGTGCATATGCATTGACACATTTGCTAGATTGAACATGACAGGATCATGGATGAAGATCTTTAAAGACGAATTAAAAGTGTTCAAGTCCAAAGTTTCCTGAAGGTTATTTGACGTCTGATAATATAAAGATGTGTGTACATATAAGTGTTAATCCACTGTTTTTTTTTATTACTATTAGATTTCCTCTTGCATTGGAGATGATGGTATTACACAAACTAAGTTGACTTAAGTCGAAAGATTTAGCTCGACCTTTTCCCAGATTCGAACCCAACACCGAAATCAGATTAAAAACAGCATCGATCTAAAGCATTGCAGTATCGTCAGGGCTTTTGAGCTAATAGTAAGACATAATAAATGTTAGTGCCGAGCAATAACGATACTAACTGTGAAGGAGATTATTGGGTGAAGCGACTTGCTTCAGCCGACCGAAGACAAAATAGAGAGAGAGAGAGAGAGAGAGAGAGAGAGAGAGAGAGAGAGAGAGAGAAAGTGGTTGTGTGTGTGTGTGTGTGTGCGTGCGTGTGTGTATTGAAAATGGTGGGCGTGTGCTGACCACATAGAAATGCAAGGCGGGACTCATAACTATGATGGTCGAGGCCCGGGGCCAGTCAAAGTGCTTGCCATCGCTTGAATAAATTTTGTTGTACTTGACTAGATAGGGTTATTAGAGAAAGAAAATTATTCGCTGCGAGATGTTGAGTAGAAAAACATCTTAAAGGAGAGGGTGTCATAACATAACAAGTTTCTCCTCTTCTCGTTACCCTGAGTCAAAGTCTATCTTTCTCACTATATATATATATATATATATATATATATATATATATATATATATATATGTGTGTCTGTGTGTGTGTGTGTATGGATCTCTTAATGAGAATCAATATTCAGCTAGATTTCATATCAGCATGAATATTCGAAGATTTTATGTGATGCAAATAAAAAAGAACTTCATTTTGATATCTAAAGCGAATTTATATTGAAATAATTTTTAAATGCGCCCAACACGGAAGATTTCAAAGAAAAACGCATCATCAGCATGTAATTATTTATGTATGTACGTCTGTCTATGTACGTTTGTGTGTATATTTGAACGTGCCTGTATATGTGTATGCATGTTTATGTACGTGTTTGCACATGTCTGTGTACACGTGTGTGTACTTGCAAATGTATGTGTACGAGTTTGTGCGTGTGCCTGTATTTGCGTGTTCGTTTGTGTTCGTATGTGTGTGTGTGTATGTATAAAACCGAAGCAGCTGAATGCCGTGAAGAGCCATTCTATTAGAAAGCAACAAGGAAGACAACCCAATAAAAATTAAATTAAATAATTACTGAAGTGTCAAATTATTGCTTCATAAGACACACACACACACACACACACATATATATATATATATATATATATATATATATATATATATATATATATATATATACGTGTATCTGTGTGTGTACACTTACGTGCCAAAAGTCATGGGATATATGCCTACTATCGGGTTAGAGATGTTGAGCCATGCCGTCTAGATAGCTTTTCAAAACCTTAATATTGGTAGCTGCAGAATATAGCGTTCGAATATACCTTTAAATGAACAATTGGGTAAAAGTCAGCCGAACGTACTACGTCCTCTGCTATTGGGTGGAAGTCTCCAGAAGCCTTCTCAATAAATTTCTGGGCAAATTAGATCCGATGACAAGGAAGATTTAGTTTTATCTCAAGAGTCTCTGTTTTATATCCATCAGGTGGTTCCTTTTGAAGTTTAGTTTTGTAAGAACCATCCACTTTGATCGAAAAGTAACGGGAAAGTAACAAACTAGATGAGGATTTTTGTAGATCAAATCACAACCAAACCGAAAATAGGGTGTATCCGGGTGATTCTCTATATTAAAAGTCATGCTTGGGAATGGTGGCAGACGAACTTGTTCGTCGCGTGATTCCGATGTCGCATTTTCGTTGCGCCAGCTGCACATCCGGAAGTGTAGATGGGTGAGGGTGTTGGTAGAGGGAAGCACTGACATAGCAGAAGTTGTCCCAAGTATCAACTACCTACTCACCCAAATGTACAAGCGAAGTCCTTAATAAAAGTTACTGTCATATATGTTATTTTATAATATAGGAAACAGATGTAGCGATTGTCTTTCATCTGGTTACCTTGTGATCAGATTTTGGGGATCATTGACGAATCGAAATGTAACGTGGGGTAATCGTTAATCGGTCGGTGGAAAGCATGGGTGAAATTTAAGTTGTATATTTACAACTGGTACCGTGACCAGGATCCTACTGGAATAATCAATCTTTGAGTATTTGGAGTTCATGAATAACTTTAATTGGGTACGAAGCAGTGCATAGATTACCAACCAATGATATAATTTGGCTGTCCTGCAGACTCAAAATAAGCCATTACAGAGCCACCACTAGCCAGCACATTGTCTTGTTCCATAAATTCATGGGTTTTGATCCACACCTGAACTCTACAAACAGCTTGAAACAAATGTAAATGCGATAGGCGCTATGTCAGATTATGTGGTGTTAATATAGACACTCTGATGGGATTTCTGTTCCCATATCACATAGAAGAAAAAGAACGCTGAACTTACCTGCTTAAGATCCGTATGGTAACTCTGAGATTGAATAGGGATGTGATCTTAAACAGTATCACTTTTTTGTTACCAGACATATTTCTAGTCAAACGCCTCCGATCACGATCATTCAGGTCCCGTGGCCGGCATTGCGGACAGTAATGACTTCAATCATAAACACGTGACATCGTAAGCCAGTTGTCCCCACAATTAAAAAAATTCGAGGAACACATTCGTCTGGCACCAACTACTGTACTTAGTTTGAACAATGATATTTCAAGTCACCCCAGGGATAATCAGCCCAGCCGGTGTTCATGAAATATCAGAGCATAAATGTTAGAATTTTGGCGTTTTTCATGACAAGGCATGGTTGCGCCATTTCCCTTAAATATCCCATAACTTTTGACACGACACACTTATTTTATATATATATATATATATATATATATATATATATATATATATATATAGAGAGAGAGAGAGAGAGAGACAGACAGACAGACAGATAGATAGATAGATAGATAGATAGATAGATAGATAGATATGCATATATATATATATATATATATATATATATATATATAATTGAAAAAAGATTGAGAGAACAAGAAGTACAGATATTTTCGCTTTGTTCTTGGTTGAAAAAAAATATTTATGTGTACTCAAACACAGACGCACAAACACACAGACACACACACACACATATATATATATATATATTATGGCATTAAAGGCAAGACATTTTTTGCTATAGGTCATGATAAATTTTAAAACAAAAGCACAAGTCGACCGGTTTCGTCCCCTCTCATCAGAACTGTAAACTGGGAAACAAATTATGAGAAGAAAGTCTCTCGCAGATAACGTGAATGAAAGGACAGGGAAAAAATATAATAATAAAAGTTATAAAAGCAATGATGCTAGAGACACGGCACCGCAAGGCCCAAGCAAACAGTCTCTTTGTTTACAAAGAGTGGGTCAGCTGGACCTGATGTACAGCGTCTCCAACACCTCCAGATAGAATAACGAGTGTGCTCTGTCTAGAACAGAGAACCAGCTCACACTAAAATCCATAGCACAGGTCAGATTATTTATCAAGTGATCCGCTATAGAAGACCCATGTGTATTTCGAATGGTATCACCAAACGAAAAATTTTTGTTAAGTATTTTAGAAATATAATATATTGAACGTGTACTAATTTCGAAATAAATTTACGTGCAGGATCATACAAGATAGATAGATAGATAGATAGATAGATAGATAGATAGATTGTATTAGTATTATTATTATTATTATAATATATTGTATGACCTTGTGGACTTTGCTGTTGAGACCTCAGTTTATTTAACATTTTAAGATTTTAGCTTATTTCAAGCTATATATATATATATATATATATATATATATATATATATATATATATGACTATAATTGCAAAATATCTTGATCAAACTTAATATAAAAAATGTTACAACTACTTTCAAAACACTAATGCCATAAATCTGCGGAAAACAAAATAATATTAAACACGAAGAAGGTATTTACAAATAAACTGTCAAAAGTATCGCAAAAAATGCATCGGTGAGATACCTAGTAATTTAAATAAAAGATTATGTAAACACAAAAGGCATATTTTACAAAACAATACACTCAATGCATTTGTAACAGATGAATCTAAATAGAGTTTTAATATAAAAGAGTTAGTAATTTTTGAAAAATATAATATATTGAAAGTGTACTAATTTCGAAATAAATTTACTAACAGGATCATACACGATAGATAGATAGATATTATTATTATTATTATTATTATTATTATTATTATTATTATTATTATTATATTTAAGCCTTATAGACTTTGCTGTTGAGACCTCAGTTTATTTTACATTTTAAGATTTTAGCTTATTTTAAGCTATATATATATATATATATATACATATATATATATATTAAAATAATGAGAAAAATGTCAGAAAGTTCATTGATTATTCTTTAGAAATTACTTTGTTTACATTTCGGATAGGAAAACAAAATCAACACCTACTTTCGAGCAGAGGTAAGCCCTTGATAAGATCTGAAGATGAGCATTCTTTGTAAATAGGAATTTAATTTTACTGGGCGGCAAACCTCTCTGCAAACAAATGGTCTAAAGTACGTCAAATATGTCAGTAGTTCCCTCTACAAAAGTGGCGATATACAGGTTCGAACCTTAATGGAAGACACATTTTCTTTATTGACATTCCAGAGGGCACAGGCCGATACATGTAATTCACACTATTAAACAAATGGGAAGTTTACCTAAACACATGTCTACTAAAATAAAACGTGTATACACACACATATATAGGCAGCTTGTCTTCATTCAAGCATGTTTCATTGAATAATGTTATGTCTATTTTTATAATAATCTATTCTAATTAGCTTCATGTTAAATTGAAATTCATCAAGGAAGGCACCGTAGTTTTTGTTAACCCAAGTACTTTTGATCTCCTCCGCGGTGATCATCAGGGGTGAATTGTGAAGACAAATTTAATGTGACTATGATCGTTGTGGTGGTGATATAGTGAACGCACTCTGTTGTAATTATTTTAAATTTATCCGTTGTAGCTATGATGTTATTATGTAAACAAGCGTCCACAATTGCATCCATCAAACTGAACTTGCTTTTAAGAATTTATTAACAAATCTACTTCTTAAAGACCAAATATTCTTTTGGTATGTAGAAACCAAACTAATTTATGCATCATTTTTTAAATATATATTTTGGGTAATTTTTCGGACGGAAAACTTAACATATATACTTGAAAATTTAGGCATATTTGCTACGGTTTTTCTTTGAATAATTTTGTAAGTTTCTAAACTTAATGCATGGTTATATTTAGATTTTAATATTCGTAACTTTTATTTTTTAAATAATAATAAATTGCAGATTAATCTTGGTTTCCTATATAATCTAATATTATTTTTAAAGCATTAATAAATTGTATATAGGGATCATTGTCACGTTATTTGAATTATCATAGACTTGTAATTTGATTGGCCATTAGTGGTCGGTTTTGAACTCTTTAAAAACTTTTTATTTTACAATCAATACCATCACTTGATAAGACACCAGATGTGTTGAAACATAATGGCTGTTTTTGTAGTGATGTTATAACATATTTTGTTATAATTTTTAAATAAATATTATTCACTCTACTTTGCATTGAGCACTATTTTTTTTTTTATAAAAATAGTGTTTTTGGTTACTGGAATTTTATTCCATCTATACCAAACTTGTATTCGTATATATAAATATAAGCACATTTTTGAATACGTGTCGTTATAAGCGTACATTTTAAGTTCAGAGAATATTAGAATGAATTATAACCAGTGTGTCGAACCTGTTAGATTGCCATTATGGCGATGATGCTGTTATTCCTACCGCAGTTAATTAATAAGACAACATCAGATTTGAGTAACTTTGGTTTTGTCTTCAATGTTTGATCTCTTCTGAGGGTATTTCACATGTAATGTTGATTCTTTATATTTCCCATGCGAGAAAAATCGCTTCTGAATCCAACTGAATCCTCTTGGGAACGTCATCGAAAGGATTTTCATATATTCCATCTCCCAAGATTTCATCGATCAATTTTCTATTTGTATTGACCGCGGAAAATCGTTTATCACATCGGCAAAACATATATTTTTGCAATGATCTCGTTTTGATAAAGAATAAAAGATGACCTGATTTTGAAGTAAGATTTTGGATCATATTAAATCATGGAAGAAAATCTGATAGCGACTCATGTTAACCAAATGGCTTTCAAATATTAAGAAAATAACGTCTCCATTTTCCTTTATTTATGTAGACTATGACACGGTTTTATAAAATAAGAGGTGTGTTAAAACAACTAGGTTAAAGAATAACAGTAATAGAGGATATCTTCTTTTTCCGACAAGTTCTCTATGTACACAGTCGTTTGTATACAATATAATGATAGACAGGCGTATAATTTGTCATATTTGTAAATTGTAAAGTAGAATTTTCGCGGATTCAGAACTTGTGTTACAATAGTTGAGAGCCATTCCTTTGTATTTTATAGCCATAATAAAGTACTATTTGATATAATTATTTTCACTATAATCCTCATTCAAATTCGAGCCAATCGTCGTGGATATATATATATATATATATATATATATATATATATATATATATATATATATATATATATATATGTGTGTGTGTGTGTGTGTGTGTGTGTATGAGGGAGAGAGAGAGGTAGATAGAAACAGGAGTGTCTATTTATTAGCAAGTAAAGATGAACTATATGAGATAGATTTGAATGAAACGAGATAGGTAATCCATATATATGCCTATTTAGTAACATATGCAGATATGAACAGGCTTAGATACATAGATAGATAGATAGATGTATTCATATATATATATATATATATATATATATATATATATATATATATATAGAGAGAGAGAGAGAGAGAGAGAGAGAGAGAGTGAGTGATAAGAAAACCAAGCCCGAGGGATGTCAAAAGATTCTAATGTGTCAGTAACAATGTGTTGAAATGGCAAGAGAGAGGTGAATAATGATGACATTTATTTCAACATCATTCAAATTGACTAACTGAAGAAGTTCCGTGTTTATTTCAATTAGCAAATTAATCTGCACTATTGTCTAATGACAGACACAATGTTTGCAATATTATCAATAAGTAGGATGATCAAGGTAGCAATATACCGAACCGGAAGTGACATCCGGAAGTGATCTACTAATGACGTAGCTTATAATGTTTATGATAGTGAACTTCATGATAAAAATTTTATTAGAACCCGGATGATGATTGCAGCGTTTATTAGCGTAAATTAGTTTCAATGATAAAGACGATGGAGTTGATGAAGAAAATGAAAATGTCGAAGGTTAAGATGACGTCGGTAGCAACTGAATGGATTCGTTAGCTTCAATATTTTTATTTTTTTTTTTGCTTTGTTTCAAGGAGCGATGCAAGATAAATAAATAAATAAATAAATAAATAAAAATAACGCAGAAAGACTCTCAACAGATTATTTGATACAAATGTCAGTTGATTTCCACTAGCAATAAATTATCGCAGAAATCTTGCATTATCCTGCCGTAGTGAGTCAGCTAATATAATAGGGACTGGATTCAGGATATTGAAGTATTACTTTAAGTGATAATGTTTATAAACATCACATATTTTAGACGTGGTAAAAGTCGATGTATCTAATCATCATACCATTATAAGCAAGAAAAGACGATCTTTCTCACTTTCACTATGGTAGGTTAGAAAAAGACGCTTTCCAATTATTATACCATTGTAGGCATAAACAAATACTACTATTAGATACTAATTGGCTATGTATGTGATAGTTAATGATGATAAGCCTCCACACACTTTCACCTTTTTGGCCTTGTGCCGCAATTGTATTTTGCAATAATAAATCTTCAGAAAGCACTAAGCCGAACTTTCGTTGTCGTTGTTACTCCAGACTTCCTTAACAAGTTTCGACATTTTTGGCAACGAGGAGAGATTCTTTTTCACGCAAATATGTCAACACTTGGACGTTTAGAAGAATTTTGCATTGAATCTGGAAATATTTCGTCGCACCTGGGCCATTTGGAACAGTTTTTTCTTAGCGAACAACATAGTTCGCGGCCAGCAGAGATAAAAATATAACGCTATCTTACTCAACGTCATAGGTGAAAAGATAAAGTATTGGAAGGTTTATGGGTACTACAGAAGTCGAATGATAGAACTTTTGAGAAAATTAAGCATTTGTTGCTAGAACATTTCAAACCCAAACACCTCATCATCATCGGTTTTATAATGCCAAACAAGAGGTGAGTGAGTCAGTTTCAAATTTTCTTGTTCGGCTTTGTCGTCAACGTGAATTAGGAATATTTTTAGAAAGAGCATTATGGGATAAATTTGTGTTTGGGTTAAATAATGAGAACATTCAAAAACGACTGTTATCTGAGGACATGTTTCTAGGAAATTCTTTTAAAGTGGCTCAGGCTATGGAATTGGCGGCTACTGACATGGCAATATAATACAATAGATATAATACAAGTATGAACGACATATACAAAATGTATATGTATGAGAGTTCTACGGAAAGAGAAAAAATGTTTTGGATGCTTGGGAAAATGGCACGAAAAATGTATACAGATTTCAGCATGGGGCAAAAATCTAAACTAATTATGACCGCGGATGTATCCCCAGTGGGTATCGGAGCTGTTTTGTCACATATGGCGGATAGAAGGGAAAAACCAATTTACTTTGCCTCGAGAATATTATCAAAAGCAGAACAGAAGTAATCGCAGCTAAAACGTGAGGGAAGAGCAGTAAGTTTTGGAGTTAGTAAATTCTATAAATACATTTACGGTCGGAAGCTTACAATCATTACTGAACATAAGGACTTGTTTGGGCTTTTAGAAGAGGACCGTGCGATATCACACAGTAAGTGCTAGAGTACAGCATTAGGCATTAGTACTCTCAAACTCGATCATGCACAAACAGGAATGAGTTGTCAGTATAACTGGGTTGTGTTTTATGGGGATCACGGCTGGTTATCCTCGCAAAGTGTAGATACGTTATTTAACGAATTATATGAAGGTCACTCAGGTATTTCAAGAATTACGTCCCTTGCTCGTTGTCATATCTGGTGGCCTAATTTGGATTCAGATATTGAGCTGTGTGCAAGAAGTTGTGTTATGTTCCAGGATCTGGTTAATATACTCAGATTAGCATGTTACACACATGCGAATGGTTTGGAAGGGGATGGTTTCGAGTGTGTATATATATCATGCAGGACCGACCAATTGCAAGTGGATTCTAGTGATAGTGCGTGCTCATAGTAAATATATAGATGCTCATGTATCATCACCATCAGCAAAGTAACAGACTGGATGTTGTGGCGTACATTTGCCACACATGGATGCCCTCATGCGATTATGTCGGACACTGCTCGCAGTTTTACAAGTGAAGAATTTTCCAAATTTTGCACATTGAATGGCATTAAGCATGTTCGAAGTTCGCCATGCACCCCATCGTCAAATGGACTAGCTGAACAGTGGTTTAAAAATGGTTTCCGATGATCTCGAAATACGACTACTGCGTGTCTCGACTCGCTACCGTCTATTTCCACCACCACCACCACCAACAACTGGTTAGTCACCAGTCATATTGTTAATGGGTGGATAGCCCAGATCTCGGCTTGACCTGATGTATCCGAATTATCAGTAGAATGAACAATACGGAATATGTTGACGGATTGGAATTGACAAGGAAACAGATTCTATTTGGGAGATGCTGTTAACGTTTCAAGGAAAACCAAAATGGATGTCTGGAGTACTCGAGGAGAGCAGCTTACCCCACTGACTTTTCTAGTACGGTCGGAGGATGGGCGTGTATGAAAAAGACATGTGGATCATATTCGCGTGAATATTTCAATTGAACAGGAAAAATGTCGCCAATGATCTAACTAGTCAAGGAGAACTCAGGTACGTACTTTAAAAAGACGCTTAGCATCGATCACACAGCGTCATGTACCCTACAGAGATCCACTGAGGGAGGAAAATCAGCAACCCGGAACGCCCTTCAGAACAACGTTTTCAGAAATGCAAGGAAGCAGAGAGACGTAAGTCCAAGAAACCACACACGGGCATAAAACTAGACACCACAGGAAAGCGATTCAGTGCCCGACTCTTAGCGAGGAAAATTGCTGAAAAGGAATTGGCGATAGTAGAATTACAGAGGACTCAGATATAAAAGATGATGATGACGTAACTATGACAAGATTGGAAACAATTCTTACCTCTGATAACTTGTCTCCTTCTCAGAGGATTTTTTTAAACGGCTATGAGCATTACCACCTAAGTAATATTTGAGAAAAAAACATTGTTTTATTAAATTTTGACTAATTGGGGAGGGATGTTGTAACCAAGAACTAAGGAGACGGAAGCGCAGTTTCTGCTGTTGTTCTGACACGGAAGTACCATGTTGGCCATATTGTTTATATGTGAATAAAAGAGCTGGAATATCGCCTCAGCGAGCAGAAGACATCGAGCCGAAGCAGCGTTGTCGTAGTTACTCCAGATCCTCTTACTAAGTTGCGACAGAAACATTAGACAATCATTGATTTAGCAGCCAGTACTGCTTTCGGTTGAAATTTATAAAATCTTTCTCTTAAAACAATTTTTCAGGGAAATAGGTTTTTCAACTCCAGTAGCTCTTATCGTTCTTTCCAGTATTTATGGTGGTTTCCTTCCTAACCTTTTATTTGAAGAGGTGTGGAATGTCAACATCTTGATTATGGCTTTATTTTATCTTCGAGTTATCTGTACTATCCATTTTAGTTGTTGTTACTGTTGGTAGTCCAATACTCACTTAAAGTATATGGTTACTGTATGAGGCGTGGGATACTAATGTATGATTAAGTGAGGTTAGAAGTGAAAATTGTGGAAATATGGATTTTAGATAACAATTGTCCATTGAGTTGATGTTAAATTTATAGTGTTCAAGGAATCCCCCAAGCCGGAGTCTATTACGTAATGTATGAGGAAGTGCTTATCATGAGATGTATATGATAGATATAAGTTGACCCTGGAGTTGAAAAGGTTAAGATTGTAGTAGTTAGGGAAGCATCCACTCGGGAGTCTATTCCGGAAACTAAAAGTTCTGGGGAAGAAGTTATTTTTGTGGAACTTAGTTCTTATATAAGGAAAATGAAGGGAATCGGGTTGATTTGGCACTGTGAACATTTATAGGTACGAGGTTACTGCGAACAAAACTTTCATTAAATTTCAAGCACTGATATTTGTTCACTGTTGCTAACACACTGATGATGATTAATCTTCAGTTAATGAGCGAGTAGACTAGGTTTAATCTCTCGACCAACAGGCACAAAATGAAAACGCCGCAAGATGATTAATACGTCATCTTCTGTCATTTTTATAAGCGATGGATTCTGAGGCAAAGAAAACATCTATTGGCCACCAACGGAAGACTGAAGAGAAATGTAAATAAAGTCAAGATTTCTTTATTTGGCAGGAAAAGTAGGCAAGCCAAACACGCATGAAAAGTGAAAGGTCGAAGTAACTGGAGGGGAGAAACCCATTAGGCTGCCTGGCTCCTGACGATCCCGCTTGGTGAATATTCACGCCACAACACAGACTAATAAATACACAAGTGTCTATTCAGAAATCATCGTGTTTATTCACTTACACTCACACTCACATAGTTACACTCACATAGTTACACTCACATAGTTACACTCACATAGTTACACTCACATAGTCATTCTCACTTCTGTTCTTGTTTTCGTGCAAACAATAATTATTGTACTCTGGCGTAGAAGTGCCGTTCCCTCTCTTCTGTATTTATATTGTAATTTCCACAAATGATCTGTCTATTCGTATCTTTTTTTTTAATCAGTATCACTCCATGCAAGACAGTAAAGCCACTAAGATACAAGGGATTGCAGGGTGTTGAAGAATTAGGAACAGAAATATTAATAACGAACAGGAAGAGGAACGAGTAATCAGGAGGAAAGTAGATAGCCATTGACATTACACTTAAATTTTTGTAGATTAAAGTTGATTGGAAAGCATAGAATCGGAATGGAGTTCCAAGAGCGAGAAGTGCGAGAAAAGAAACTGTTAGCATGAATTTACGGTTACATCTAGCCAACTCAACTGTAAATTGAGATCTTGCTGACAGTCTAGTATTGCGCCTAAATTCATAAAGTCTAGATACCACAGCGAAGAGTTCATCTGAATAATTACCATGAAAGTATTTTTAGAAAAGACACAGAGAGGAAACTTTACGGCCGTGGGAATGTGACTGAATCCGAGATGCCAGATCAGGGTCAATAATATTGATGATTCTTTGCATTTTATCGTATCTATTTATCTTAAAGTGTTTTGGATCAGTGAGAGAGTTAAGTATTTCCAAACCAGTGGCTGAAGACGCTATTCAAAGCCTGTAATTTGAAAATAACAGACAATCCCAGGCGGGAAGTATAGCGTAAATCAATTTCATAACCTCTAACCTCGTGTTGTTGTTCTTCTATGCATCGTGTCCTTTCAGGACGTTGGTGATCATGTTTCTCCACAATTCCCTGTCCTTTGTAGCCCTTAATAATCTTTTTCATTTTTGCTATCTCTCCTAATCCCAGTTCTGCTAGCCCGTTAGGTAGGTTATTCTCCACTTTCTTCGGCCACACTTGCCTTTAATGACTTGTGAGTGTTAAATTCTCTTAGCATACTTTCTTTATTTTTACCCTAGAAAATTCAACTTTTAATTATTCCAAGTATAAATTTCCTATATTTTTTTTAAATACTAAAAGTTCAATGCCAGGCTCAAGAGCCACTCAGTGTAGACGTTTAGTAAATGAGGGATGTGATATGAATTGTAGAGGAGGTGAAGTTGTAGCATGTAAAGATAACGAGGATAGATAAGAAGTTACCCTTCATTGGAAGAGGTTGAGATTGCAGCGTTCAGAGAAGCTTTCATTATTCAAAGTAGTATTTCTTGAGAAAAAAGCTGTCCAAGGGGAACTTCCTCCTTAAAATTGAAACCCAGAGGAGATGATGGTCATTTGACTCTGTATAGGTAGCATAGTGTTCGTCTCCTAGTTGTAAATGTATGAACTGGAGGAGATAAAGAATGAAACGCTCATCTGAACATTGCCATGGCAATAGCGATAGAGTTTAAGTTTGCCATGTGGCAGTTGTGGGGAAGAGGTTGAAGAGTGGAAAAAGTCTTCACTCACAAGACCGCGTAAAAGGCTTGAAAACCAAACATAGTAGCAGTACTCCATTTCAGGTCTAATATGGGCTTGTCATCGTGGTCGACACCTGCTCGAATCAGGATCGTCATTCTCATTTCTTATTGTCTTTCTCCTCTCTGGTGGCTGTGAGGACCTAGGTTACTCCTGAAGAGCCCTGAACAGGAGTCACAGAGGACTGTGTGTAGCAGACGCGGCTGGGTGAGTCAGGCCCACCTGACAGCATATCACAAATCCTCTTCATGTTTACGGTTGCACTCGAAAGTTTCGGTCCCCTTTTCAGATAGTCCTACGCCAGGAAGGTTGATTTGCAGCAACCATTTCGCAGATCTGATACTCGATGTTGGCCTGTGTTAGGGATGTCTTCAACTGAATCTTGAAGCGTTGTTTGGGGTCTGCGCGTAGCCTTTTGCAGCTGGCGATTTTGCCAAACAGTATGATAAGTGGGAGTCGAGTGAGACCCATTCTGGTTACATGATCCGCCCAGCAGAGGCGTTGTTGAAGGATGGTAGCCTCGATGCTGGGGAGAGGATTCGTTGTTGGTGATGCGCTCCTTCCAACTGATGCGAAGGATTCTTCGGGGTTTCGTTAGCTGGAACCGCTCCAGACGTTTGATGTCTCGACGATACAAAGTCCAGGTCGCGCAAGCGTACAGAAGCATAACAAAGAGATACTTTAAGGCAGGGCAGAATGATCCAGCCATCTTCCCAGAATCTTTAGCAATGGATCGTTCACTCCAGATCTCAAGTGGAACTCATATATATGATACATTGCTTGAAGTCCAACAGATTTTCAAGCATGGAGTTTCGTTGAGAGAGTAGCTGTTCATCAAGACTGGAGAAATCTCAGATTCCGATAAGTGATGATGAAATGATAGTAGCATTTACAAGTCTCTCTTTCGTCCCTGCTTAAAATATTGCTGTCACATATGGTCTGCTGCTTCTGCTATATACTTAGAGATGTTTCATAAAATCCATAGATTAATCTGCAATTTAATTTGTCCTGACCTGGCATCTCGATTTCAGACACTTTCCTAACGCCGTAATGCAGCTTCCCTGTGCGTTTTGTGTAAATACTTTGATTGTTCTGATGAACTCTCTTCTATAGAGTCTCTACGGTATGATGATGACTGTAGTAGTTATGTTAAGTAAGAATGTGTGGCTAGATAAGTTAAAGATGAGACAGTTTGAAAACCAGACCCCCCCGTGTTGACCTTGTGCCACATTTTTGTATAAAACAAAATAAATGTCACTATCCTCTATAACTATGGATTTAAGAACATTACTAGATCAGCGGTAAGATCTTATCATTTTATAGTTGAAATTCCTAGATGGAACCGTAAGTTTTTTTACTAACAGTTTCTCACACTTCTCGCTTGTGGAATTTTCATCTGGCTTCTTGCTTTGCAGTGAAGTTTGATCTTTAAAAATTTAAATGCACTGTCAATCGTTATCTTCTGTCCTTTTAAATTCTGTTCTTTCTTTTATTATTCTCGCTCCTCAATAATGCTTTTCTTGTATTCTTTTACACCCAATAGCTCGGTGCGTGTCAGTGGCTACGTTGCCTTGCTTAGGCGGGAGAAATGGGGGAACAATTAAAAAGAAAAGAAAAGCAAGAGAGCTTGGAGAGTTTGCATAGCAACCCTCCATGATAAACTTTGAAAAAGCTATTGGGATATATAAGGCAATCGCGCTAGTGATGAGAATATCATCAAATTCTGATTCTATGGTTATGACAGTTAAGACATCAGCAGTGGACCCAGAAGAGGAAAACATATACTGTTTGTTGCTTAGAGGGTTGTTTTTGGTGAAGTGATCAGTTATCTCCTTTTTGATAACAGACTCAAAGTATTTGTTAATGGCATTAAGGAGAGTGACGTGGTGTAATTGTGATGGGGATGATTGTAATATGTAATATTTTGAAAGATCAACAGCTCAGCCTATTAGAAAACGACGCTCATTTATATTCAACAAATAAAAAAAATTATGTTAATTAGTTGGCGCAAACATTCCAGAGCATCATCAATACTTTAAAAGATAAATATCAAAACCTTGCTCGAGGGCTGCAGATATTGTGAAGCACGATGATAACTGTCATGCTCATAATCTTGTAAAATTCTTCGCCGGATATTTTAAGATTCTCATCACAATTGCAAATTATCTTCCAAAGAGACTTGATCGGCTGGAAATTCATGAAATAAACGAACCTGCGAAGATCGCAACGGTTTTAAGTCAACAAGAGTACTGAGTAAAGTGCTGGAGTTTTGATACGAATTGTTGTCACTTGATTTCTAGTTATGGTCATCATTTACATGTGGAGATAATGGTATCAATCATTTATTTCCAGATCATACCATTCTACCTTCATTGAGAAAGTTATAATTCTTTGCTTGCAGAAAGGGCAAATACACTTTACTTTTATGTCAATACTTACGTTTCTTTCGTTTATTCACTTCTCAGCAGGTAGCAACGAGAAAGAATTGTAAAAACAGACATGGAATTTATCTATGATAAGACTTCTTTCTGCGAAGTAAATTCGAAATATTAAATTTAAACAGTAAATTCATATTAGCCGACGCACGATTCAAACATTTCGCACTAAAATACATTTGAACCTACTTATACAAATTTATATTTTATCTGCATTTACACTTGTCGGTTATACAAAAATATAAGTAGAAAAATCTCCGCAGCAAGCGGTTTTATAGGTACATTAATAATTTACAGTTTCAAGTTTTCAAGGGGTGAAAAAAACTTCAATTTCCAAAACTTCTCCTCGTCTCTCAATCTCATACAGCGACAATTCTATAAAAAAAATAAATAAAAAAAAGCTACATCGATATTCGTTCTATCGACCTGATACAGAAGAAGAAAAAAAGCAATGACAACGACGAAAATAGTAATGATGATGATGATGATGACTGGATTAAAAATGATGATGCTGGTTGGCGAAAACAGTGAACAGAGTGCAACAGTGTTTAGGAGACCTGTTGTCACATATCCCCCGTGATTAATATTTTTATGTGAATAATAATAATAATAATAATAATAATAATAATAATAATAATAATAATAATAATCGAACTAGAAATTACCAAGCATACATACTGAAAAATTGTGTTGACCCCCAAATGCAGATTTTGTGATGAATATCCAGAATCAATGGACTGTCTTGTATCAGGTTTGCATAGTTTTGGCATCGCTGAATATAAAACTCGGAATGATAGAGTGGGCCAGTGCTTCCACTGGAAAATATGCAACTTTTACGGGAAGGAAACTGCAAGAAATTGGTACGAACATAACCCAACCTAGTTATAGAGGCGGTTTTGTGTGACTTTACAATACACACAGACAGAGCGGTCAAAGCTAATTGTCTAGACGCCGTGATCAAAGACCACAAGAACAGAGCGTGATTTCTTGTTGACATGCAGATTGTAATGATCTTTGAAGATCCTGAAAAAAAAAAAACTATCAAAATATAAAGAACTTGAAGTGGGAATCTAACAAATGTGGCACACGAGGGCATGGATATTTGCAGTTGGAGCCCTCGGAGGGATTGGAGGAAGTACCGATAGACTCATTAAAGGGATTCTTGGTAGCACAAGCCTTAAAGTGATTAAAAAAATGTACTCATAAGTATGACTCACACATTATGAACAGTTTTATCTATGTAAAATAAGTGTGATCTTAGTTTTTAGATTTATGATCAATGGAAAATGTAATGAAAGCATTTCTGACCTTGGGTTTTTGGTTGGGACCCGGAAGAAAATGTGTATACAAGAGAAATAAATGGAAATAATAATAATAATAATAATAATAATAATAATAAGTACCTAGGAATTAGTGAAGGAGGTGGCATACAGCATACCCAGATGAAGGAGAATGTAAGAAAGAAGTAATACAGGCGTGTGCGTCTGTTAATGAATACCGAGCTGAATTCAAAAAACAGAATGAATATCAGCCATAAACACATTTGGTGTCCATGTGGTGCAATACAGTTTCAACATCCTTAATTGGACCCTAGCTGACATTAAGTGAATGGACGCCAAAACGAGAACGCTTCTCATCCCAAAGCTGATGTTGATCGTCTGTATGTGCCCAGATCCGAAAGAAGACATGATTAGTTCAACAAGAACTGTTTTACAAAGCTACAACAACTGGCCCCCAAAGATACCTGGAAATTACAAAAGACTGGATGATATGTGCCAAAGAATATGAAAGTAGTAAGCGACTTTATTCCTTAATAAAGAAGCCAACAAATTCAAAATGGAGTTTCAAATGGGTGTAGAAATACAAGTAAAGCACAATACACCAACTGGAGTTTCAAAATACTAAAAAAAGAAAGCAAAAGCAAATGCAACCGACCAGATACAGAAACGATGGGAAGGTAAACCTCTTCCTGGTCAATACTCTGTCTGTACCAAATAAGCTGACGTAGACAAAGCCATCAGTGGTCACGTAGTGCAGGGTTGAAAGTTGAAACCGAAGGTTTTATCCTTGCTGCATAGGACCAAAGCTTGTTAACTAGAAATTATCAAACACACATACTAAAAATTGTGTTAGCCTAAAATGCAGATTCTGTGATAAATAGCCAGAAACAATTGATCATCTTGTATCAGGTTCCACGGTATTGAAACCCACTGAATATAAAACCCGGAATGACAGATTGCGCCAATATCTGCACTGGGAAATCTGCAACTTATACGGAAGGAAACTGAAAGAAATTGGTATGAACACCACCCTGTACCTGTTACGGAGATAGGACCTGTTACAATTTTATGGGACTACACAATACACACAGGCAGAACAATCAAAGCCAATCGCCCAGACAGCGTTATTAGCGACCGCAGTCAAAGAAATTCTTATTGATATGGCAGTCCCTGCAGACTGCAATGTATTTTTGAAGACCTTTAAAACGCTATCAAAATGCAAGGACCTTGTAGATGGAGCCCTCGGATTGAATGGAAAATATTCATATAGACTCATTGAATGGATTTCTGGTAACTCGAGACTTAAAGAAATACAAAAATTGTTCTCACGAGCACAGCCCACACATTACGAAGGGCTTTATCTATTTAAAATATGTGTGTGTGTGTGTTTTCAATTGGTCAGTGTCATGATGCCATTTTTTACCTTTGTGTTATTTTGAGGGGAAAAGAAATTAACTCTTATATATGCTGCAGACAGACTACTTTTCATTGTGTCAAAAGGTAATTTTTTCAGTGCTGTCCCATGAAGAGATATACTTAAATATTTGAAGAAATGTGAGGCGTGTACTCACTTTTGTGATACACTGTATATACATACATACATACATATATATATATATATATATATATATATATATATATATATATATATATATATGTGTGTGTGTGTGTGTGTGTGTGTGTGTGTGTGTGTGTGTGTGTGAGAGAGAGAGATTGACAGTATGGTAAAAAAAATGACAGAATTTAAGTAATTTTACATTTAGATTGGTTATCTTTTTACATAAGTAATCCAGTATTTCTAAAGTGTTGGGATATCAATTCCTGGCGACAGCAGCGTTGAAAAAGAAACAAAAAAACTTGGAGATTTGAGTTACTAAAGAGAAATAACTGATATTGAAACATCCGGTGGACTAAATAAAGGGTTCCGTTCGAAACTGAAATCACCTGAAGGACGCCGGACCGTACAAAATCCGAAACGTCGTAAATATGACAGCAACAATGAGGGCAACAGTCCGAACAATATAAACAGTATATATATATATATATATATATATATATATATATATATATATATATATATATATATATATATATATATATGTCGGAGTGTGTGTGTATGTGTATTTAATATGACTATTATTTGAGATTGAAAGAGACAAATATTTTGAAAGATTAAAAACTGATTAATATAGTATCTCCCAATTGCCTACGGAGGGAGTAGTAGTACGAATATGAAAAGAAGATGAATATATATATATATATATATATATATATATATATATATATATATATATATATATATATATACATGTGTGTGTGTAGGTGTGTGTGTATATATATATATGGTTGGATAGATGTGAGTTTGTGACCCTGGGTTTCACGCTTTAGCCAGGGTCACAAACTCACATCTATCCAACCAAATATGTTAGCTCTATCTCTGATATTGAGCGCTTTCTAATAAGTACCGCGCATATAATATATAAATAATTATACATATATATATATTTATTTATATTTATATACACACATTTTTCAGACATATATATATATATATATATATATATATATATATATATATATATATATATATATATATATATATATATATACGTATACAAATGATATGTTACTGAGCGCGTTTGCGTGTGTACGTGTGCATGCGCGCAAGAACAGTAGTGTTTGTGTGTGTGTAGTTTGTGTGTTTGTTGCACGCAGAAGCATAAGCGTACTTCGTATAAAAATGTCTAAATCGTCGAATTGCTTTGCAAAAGTTCATATCTCAAATTTCTCATTTTTTCTTCTTGCTAATCTTCAAACTTATTTTTTCCCCTCACTATAGCGAGTACGTGCATCAGTGAAATGTGCGCATAAAAGTCCCATTAAAAGGCTAAATGTTGAAGCCATAAGCAACAATTACTTATTTTGCTAAAAAGAAAATCCATTCCTTCTCACCAGTAGTCAAAGTTCACGAAAGATGGACAAAAACCTCGAAGATTTGGAGCTACATGCAATGATAAAATCGGTTTAAGTGAGAAATTAAAACATTTCTTTTTTACTTAGAGGCTGTCATATATATATATATATATATATATATATATATATATATATATATATATATATATATATATATATATATATATGCCTGTATGTATGTGTGTGTGTATATATATATGTATATATATATATCTATATATAGGGCTGAGTGTGTATGTATTTCATCTTATAAACGTTAATTGCTTAAAATACATATCTGTTTATAAACATGATTTTATATATACATATATATATATATACATACATACATGCATATATATATATATATATATATATATATATATATATATTTAAAAAATTAACTTAACAACAACAAATAAAGTCAAATAATTTTGTTTTTTCTTCTTTCATTTAATTTAGAGAGAGAGGGGGTTGAGGGAAATTTAGAATTAGAGAATGAGTGAAACAGCGAGATAAGCGTGTGTAGAAAAAAAGACTGAGTTAATTTAAAACGAATGAGTGAGAGAATTTGAGAAATTTTGAACTAGACAGTGTCTGTGAGAGAGAAAATGTACTTATACAATATGCCATTGTTAATAGATTTTCGCCCTTTTCCATCATTAAGTGTTTCTTTTTAAATGTTTCTTTTGAAACTTTTGATTAGACGCAATATGCATTGGTACTAAAATATATATACATAACGTTGAAGTCAAAAATAATTTCCGATTTCCTTAATCTTAGAATCATTTCATGAACCTAACATACCTAATTCTACATTTTACATATTTCTCTGATTTAGCCCTGTTTTCTGATTTTTTGTCCTATTTCATATTTCTCGTATGTAGCCCAGTTTCCTGGCTTATTGTTCTATTCTATATTTCTTGAATTTAGCCCAGTTTTCTGGCTTATTGTTCTATTATATATTACTTGTATGTAGCCCAGTTTTTGGCTTACTGTTCTATTTTTTATCTCTCGTATTTTGCCCAGTTTTCTGGCTTACTGTTCTATTCTATATTTCTCGTATTTAGCCCAGTTTCCTGGCTTACTGTACTATTCAATATTACTTGTATGTAGCCCAGTTTTTGGCTTACTGTTCTGTTCTACATTTCTTTTTATTTAGCCCAGTTTTCGGGCTTATTGTTCTATTGTAAATTTCTTGTATTTAGCCCAGTTTCCTGGCTTACTGTTCAATTCTACATTTCATGTATTTAGCCCAGTTTCCTGGCTTACTGTTCTATTCTACATTTCTTTTTATTTAGCCCAGTTTTCCGGCTTATTGTTCTATTGTAAATTTCTTGTATTTAGCCCAGTTTCCTGGCTTACTGTTCAATTCTACATTTCATGTATTTAGCCCAGTTTCCTAGCTTACTGGTCAATTCTACATTTCTTGTATTTAGCCCAGTTTCCTGGCTTACTGTTCAATTCTACATTTCTTGTATTTAGCCCAGTTTCCTGGCTTATTGTTCTATTCTATAATACTTGTATTTAGCCCAGTTACCTGGCTTAATGTTCTATTCTAAATTTCTTGTATTTAGCCCAGGTTCCTGGCTTACTGTTCTATTCTACATCTCTTGTATTTAGCCCAGTTTCCTGGCTTACTGTTCTATACTACATTTCTTGTATTTAGCCCAGTTTCCTGGCTTACTGTTCAATTCTACATTTCTTGTATTTAGCCCAGTTTCCTGGCTTACTGTTCTATTCTATAAAACTTGTATTGAGCCCAGTTTCCTGGCTTACTGTTCAATTCTACATTTCTTGTATTTAGCCCAGTTTCCTGGCTTACTGTTCTATTCTACATTTCTTGTATTTAGCCCAGTTTCCTGGCTTACTGTTCTATTCTACATTTCTTGTATTTAGCCCAGTTTTCGGGCTTATTGTTCTATTGTAAATTTCTTGTATGTAGCCCAGTTTCCTGGCTTACTGTTCAATTCTACATTTCATGTATTTAGCCCAGTTTCCTGGCTTACTGGTCAATTCTACATTTCTTGTATTTAGCCCAGTTTCCTGGCTTACTGTTCAATTCTACATTACTTGTATTTAGTCCAGTTTCCTGGCTTACTGGTCAATTCAATATTACTTGTATTTAGCCCAGTTACCTGGCTTACTGTTCTATTCTATATTACTTGTATTTAGCCCAGTTACCTGGCTTACTGTTCTATTCTACATTTCTTGTATTTGGCCCAGTTTCCTGTCTTACTGATCAATTCTACATTTCTTGTATTTAGCCGAGTTTCCTGGCTTACTGTTCTATTCTACATTTATTGTATTTAGCCCAGTTTTTTGGTTCACTGTTCTATTCTATATTACTTGTATTTAGCCAAGTTACCTGGCTTACTGTTCTATTCTACATTTCTTGTATTTAGCCCAGTTTCCTGGCTTACTGTTCAATTCTACATTTCTTCTATTTAGCCCAGTGTCCTGGCTTACTGTTCTATTCTATATTACTTGTATTTAGCCCAGTTTCCTGGCTTACTGTTCTATTCTACCTTTCTTGTATTTAGCCCAGATTCCTCGCTTACTGGTCTATTCTTCATTTCTTATATTTAGAACAGTTTCCTGACTTATTTTTCTATTCTACATTTCATGTATTTAGCCCAGTTTCCTGGCTTACTGTTCTATTCTACCTTTCTTGAATTTAGCCCAGTTTCCTGGCTTACTGGTCTATTCTTCATTTCTTATATTTAGAACAGTTTCCTGACTTATTTTTCTATTCTACATTTCATGTATTTAGCCCAGTTCCCTGGCTTACTGTTCTATTCTACCTTTCTTGTATTTAGCCCGGTTTCCTGGCTTACTGGTCTATTCTTCATTTCTTATATTTAGAACAGTTTCCTGACTTATTTTTCTATTCTACATTTCATGTGTTTAGCCCAGTTTCCTGGCTTACTGTTCAATTCTACATTTCTTATATTTAGGCGAGTTCCCTGGGTTATTGTTCTATTCTACATTTCATGTATTTAGCCCAGTTTCCTGGCTTACTGTTCTATTCTACCTTTCTTGTATTTAGCCCGGTTTCCAGGCTTACTGGTCTATTCTTCATTTCTTATATTTAGAACAGTTTCCTGACTTATTTTTCTATTCTACATTTCATCTATTTAGCCCAGTTTCCTGGCTTACTGTTCTATTCTACATTTCATGTGTTTAGCCCAGTTTCCTGGCTTACTGTTCAATTCTACATTTCTTATATTTAGGCGAGTTCCCTGGGTTATTGTTCTATTCTACATTTCATGTATTTAGCCCAGTTCCCTGGCTTACTGTTCTATTCTACCTTTCTTGTATTTAGCCCGGTTTCCTGGCTTACTGGTCTATTCTTCATTTCTTATATTTAGAACAGTTTCCTGACTTATTTTTCTATTCTACATTTCATGTATTTAGCCCAGTTTCCTGGCTTACTGTTCTATTCTACATTTCATGTGTTTAGCCCAGTTTCCTGGCTTACTGTTCAATTCTACATTTCTTATATTTAGGCGAGTTCCCTGGGTTATTGTTCTATTCTACATTTCATGTATTTAGCCCAGTTTCCTGGCTTACTGTTCTATTCTCTATTTCTTTTATTTATCCCAGTTTCCTGGCTTACGTTTCTATTCTACATTTCTTATATTTAGGCCAGTTTCCTAAATTATTGTTCTATTCTACATTTTATGTATTTAGCCTCGTTTCCTGGCTTACTGTTCTATTCCACATTTCATGTATTTAGACCATTTTCCTGGCTGACTTTTCAATTCTACATTTCTCATATTTAGGCAGTTTCCTGTCTTATTGATCAATTCTACATTTCTTGTATTTAGCCCAGTTTCTTGGCTTACTGTTCAATTTTACATTTCTTATATTTACGCCAGTTTCCTGGGTTATTGTTCTATTCTATGTTTCATGCATTTAGCCCAGTTTCCTGGCTTACTGTTCTATTCTACATTTCTTGTTTTTAGCCCAGTTTCCTGGCATACTGTTGTATTCTACATTTCTTATATTTAGGACATTTTCCGTGCTTACTGTTCTATTCTACATTTCATGTATTTAGACCAGTTTCCTGGCTTACTGTTCTATTCTACATTTCTTGTATTTAGACCAGTTTCCTGGCTTACTGTTCTATTCTATATTACTTGTATTTAGCCCAGATTTCTGGCTTACTGTTCAATTCTACATTTCTTGTATTTAGCCCAGTTTCCTGGCTTACTGTTCTATTCTACATTTCTTGTTTTTAACCCAGTTTCCTGGCTAACTGTTGTATTCTACATTTCTTATATTTAGGCCATTTTTTGTGCTTACTCTTCTACTCTACATTTCTTGAATTTAGCCCAGTTTCCTGGCTTACGGTTCTATTCTACATTTCTTATATTTAGCCCAGTTTCCTGACTTATTGTTCTATTCTACATTTCATGTATTTAGCCCAGTTTCCTGGCTTACTGTTCTATTCTACATTTCTTGTATTTAGACCAGTTTCCTGGCTTACTGTTCTATTCTACATTTCTTATATTTAGCCCAGTTTCCTGACTTATTGTTCTGTTCTACATTTCATGTATTTAGCCCAGTTTCCTGGCTTACTGTTCTATTCTACATTTCTTGTATTTAGCCCAGTTTCCTGGCTTACTGTTCTATTCTACATTTCTTGTATTTAGACCAGTTTCCTGGCTTACTGTTGTATTCTACATTTCTTATATTTAGACCAGTTTCCTGGCTTATTGTTCTATTCTCTATTTCTTTTATTTATCCCAGTTTCCTGTCTTATTGTTCTATTCTACATTTCATGTATTTAGCCCAGTTTCCTGGCTTACTGTTCTCTTCTATATTACTTGTATTTAGCCCAGTTTCCTAGCTTACTGTTCAATTCTACATTTCTTATATTTAGCCCAGTTTTCTGGCTTAATGTTCTATTCTATATTTCTTGTATTTAGCCCAGTTTTTAGTTTGCACTTGTATTTTATGTCTTCTTTTAGCCCAGATCTTATATGTATCCACGTCTTAAATCTTATTGTGCTTTTGGTGTCATTTGCGGTCGCTTACAACAAATGTAAGGTCGCTTACTGTATTGTGTACATTCGCTGTCTCTGCTTATTAATTACAATAGCCTTCAATGTTCGCTGCAGGCCAACTTATTTTGGGAAGTTGAGTCTAAAACATATCAATTTTTACTTGTTCGCTTCCTATGCAGCACAGTACTTGAGTATTTTTTCCAAGATAATGTCTTTAGTCCGATATTCCATAAGTTTTAATGTATTCCTGAATATTTCCTACAAAAAACTATAAATATTATTGAATTTCTGATTGATCAAACACATGGCTTTTATATTATGGCAAACCATAACGATAATGACAATTGTAATTGTTTTGAATGAAAACAATATAAAGTCTTTGGATATAATCAATTTATATGGACTGCATCAAGGACTTGTGGTGGTGACTTGATTTTGCCAGTGATTTAATTTAATTTGGGTGATGTTTGTGATGAAAAAGGTGAAAGACTCCACTGAGAGATTAAAGATATGGAAGAATGGTATCGAAGAAGATGGGACAGAAGGACGATATCTGACGATTGCTAGAAATTAACGCGGGACAGATCTATAAAGCATTCTCGAAAATCAATGTTTTTTTTTAATCGGCATCACCCCATACAAGGCAGTAAAACCACTAAGTCATAAGAAGTTGCATGGTGTGGTAGAATTAAGAACAGAAACATTAATTATAAGCGAGGAAAGAGTAATCAGGAGGACAGTAGATAGCGATTGACCTTGCAATTAAATTTTTGAAGATTAAAGTTGTCTTGAAAGCATGGCGTCGGAAGGGAGTTTCACAAGCGAAAAGTGCGACAAAAGAAACTGTTAGCATAGAATTTATGGTTACATCTAACCAGCTCAACTGTAAATTGATACGATCTCGATGCCAATGTGCTTCAATTCTAAAAGTCAACGGACCATAGCCAATAGATCATCCGTACAATTACCATGGAAATATTTATAAAAAAGACACCGGGAAGCAACCTTACGGTGATGGGAAAGTAACTGAAGCTGAGATACCAGATCAGGACCAATAATATTACTGATTCTTCTTTGGATCTTATCAAGGAATTCAAGGTAAATAACAGGGGCACTGGAACATATGTAGCAGAAATATTCTGAACACTTGACTTATTATATATATATATATATATATGTGTGTGTGTGTGTGTGTGTGTGTGTGTGTGATTCGATTAATGATAAAATAATCGAAAGATCTCGCCCTAACGACCAACTGATTTAATATTCGAATTTTAATCAATTATTGTATTACATTTCTTTCATATTTCAGAAGTTGTGTTCGAATGCTTCAAATGAGTATTGGTTTTGGTCTTTAAATTTAAAGTGACCTAACCCCCCTCAATATTGTTAAAGAGAAGCCAAAACATCTTATGCACCATTTCAAAACTGTTCTGTAGGCCAGTGACATTGACTACATTTGATATATTTGTTCATTGGTTGGGCACTTCGACATGGTGTAAGAGTAAGCAAGGTTTTCTAACTAGAACAATTTCGACTAAGTAGTCAATTCGCGACCCTCACTGGGTGCGTCAAACTTTCGGCCTTGTGCCATACCTAAGCTGCACTTCGAAAATCATTTGGGCACCTCGATGTAGTGTAAAGGTTAGGCAACTTGTCTTACTAGATCAAAAACAACTGATTAGCGAATTCGATCCTCACTGGGTACTCCTACTTTCGACGTTGTGCCACATTCAAGCTACGTTTAGCAATTTCTTATATTTGTTAATCGGTTGAAAAGGATATTTCATTCTCTCTCTCTCTCTCTCTCTCTCTCTCTATATATATATATATATATATATATATACATAAAGAAATATGCATAAAATCTTACATTAATTGAACACTACGAGTTTCATTATTTTTTATATTTATATTTTGGGTTAACCCAAGATATAAATATAAATAAATATATATCCAGCACTTGAAAATTTCTTCGACAAAAAACTCGCAATTGGGCAATTAATGTAAGTTATTAATATATATATATTTTTACATATATATTTAATAGCTTTGCAACTTAAAATTGAATACTGTTTTTTCTTACACTATAGAATATGTATTTCTATACGATCGATCGCTCGGATATCTACCTATATTTACCCATTCGGTTATATATATATATATATATATATATATATATATATATATATATTCTACATTCATTGAGTGTTTCCCTTCTAATTTTGAGACTCTCAGTTGTACTTGATATAACTTCGAGGATTTCATTTCTTTGCTGAGAAAATCTGCCGCACTCACGTCTTATAAATTTTGGTCACGTTAAAAAATTAAATATCTTTGTTTCGTTTTTATTTTCCGCGAGTTTTTTTCTTGACCTTTGTTGAAAATGAATACAGCCACAGAATTTTGGCAACGCAGCGAACTGGCCAAGTTGAATTTAAAAAACAAAAATCGACCGATGGGTTTGTCAGGGAAAAAGTCAATACATCGATAATTTCAAAACAGTCATTGATTGAAAACAAACGGAAAAAAACATTTTCCAAATTATAAACGGCGAATAATAAAATATCAAAACAAACATATATCGAGTTACATATGTTCTTACATGTAGATCTATCTATCTATCTATCTATCTATCTATCTATCTATCTATCTATCTATCTATCTATCTATCTATCTCAGTCTATTCAGATCTATCTATCTATCTATCTATCTATCTATCTATCTATCTATCTGAACAGGCTTGAATATAGACAGACAGACGGGCAGACATATTTGAATGTGTATGTTTGAGTGTTATTTAGCTAGATATTCATATCACACAGGCAAAAAAACACACGCACGTCAACTGAGTGGCAGACACGCATTTGCCTTTCTCACGCAAAAATATTTCTCTTATTTAAAGAATTTTTGCACACATAGGACACGAAAATCGAAGCGTGTGTTTATACGTATGACAAAGAAAACGAACTTTTTTCAAATATTAATTAATTATGAAGAGGTTTACAAAAAAAAAAAAATAAATAAAAATAAAATCACGTTTTGCTAAAACCGGCGAGGAAGGAATTCGAATGACAATTTTGGGGTGACAGATTCAACTGCGTTCGATTTAGAACAGTGCATGAGAGAATCCTAAATAAATTCTAAAAGATTTTACTCTGATAAAATCCGTACTGGATGACTTTTGTTAACTCTTATACTCGGGAATTATTCTAATTAGATTTGAACTTTGAGAGCTTTCGACTGGAAGTAATAATGAGACTTCGTATATTAGAGCATCAAAATTAATTTTTTAAGTGAGGATTTCGAAGATTGAATTCCACTGAAAAATACTACGACTATTATTATTATTATTATTATTATTATTATTATTATTATTATTATTATTATTATTATTATTATTATATTTCCTTTGATTTCTGATGTGTACAAGTTTCTTTCTTGGTCCCGCCCAGAGACCTAAGGTTAGAAATGACATAATAACATTTTCAACTGACCAATTAAAAATACAAAACAATTCGAGTTAGATTTGTTATCCATTTTAGCTGCTGCTGCTGCAATTGAAATCCATGAAGTCTTGTAGTTTGCGTTATCTGATAAAGTTTCTGATTCTGCAGTGCCAACCGATGAGGTTCGAAATAGGATGGTCCTCGTTAAGACCTTCACTGGTTCGGTGATATTTTTAAGCCTTCAGCCTCAATCTAAGAAACCCGCTGTGTTTATTAATGGTAACTGTAATATTAACCATTCCCCTACAAGTAAACATTTGACTTTTATTGACCGAGCAGCCAGTACTGCTTTCGGTTGAAATTTATAAAATCTTTCTCTTAAAATAATTTTTAGGAAAACACGTTTCTCAAGCCCAGTAGCTGTTATTGCTCTTTCCAGTGTTGATGGAGTTTCCTTCCTATCTTTTTATTTGAAGTATTGTGGAATGGTAACATTTTCATTATGTTATTATTTTCTCGCCGTGTTAATATTTACTTAAGTAAGTACTTAAAGAATCGCAACGTGGAATCTGTCCGTTGAAGCCACGTGTGTGATGTTCGTTTATTCATTTCGCGCTTTCTTTATACAGTTTCAAACGTCCTTGTAAGTTTGTGCTCGTATCTTCAATTTGATAATAATTTCATATGTCACTTTGTGTGCCATCGTGAAGAGTGATACTGAGAGTGGACATCTTTCTTAATAGTCCGTTAAAAGGATGTAATGGAAGAGGAGGGCAACCCAATTTCAAATAATTTTTTGTAGGTCGTTTTTAACCATTGAAGCCATTGAACGTACGTAAATGCAACAACATGCATCTATCTTATCGCCCTCAGACGCACATTCCAATAATTTGTTTTTTTCCATTTAGTTTAATCCTATCATTAATCAACAAATTTATCAAATCAGTCAATCATATAAACAGATAAACAAAGTTGTAGAGAAACAAAAGAACTACAAAAAAAAAAAAAAGAAAAAAATGACAAACAAAGCACTGCAGTAAAAATATTATGTGTGTTCGAATAGAATTGGAAAAAGAAACTAATTCATCTGACAACCAAACACACACACATATATATATATATATATAATTTCACAAGAGGATAGAATCCAGGTAGAACTCAATGTCCAGAATAGAGTAAGAATATAATATAAATTATATAAATAAAAATATAATATGGAATATAAATATAATATGCAATTTGTAGGTCTGAGGAATTTGATCATGATGATGATTCCAATGTAATAAGTTATAACCATGGATTATTAGTGTTAGAGCCTTTTATATTATATTATATATATATATATATATATATATATATATATATATATATATATATATATATATATATATTGATATAGATAGATAGAGAGATAGGGTGTGTGTATGTGAACTTCCAGAAATTGATCAAATGAAGAAACATCAGATTTCTGGAATGAAGGAATTTTCGATTGAGTTGAGATATTTACAGAATTTCATATATATTTGCGACCATCTTAATTTCTTTAAAAATACCATAGAATGATATATATTTTGTATTTGTTTAAATTAAGTGTATTTAGTTTAATTTTTCAGTCTTTCTCCAGTCTCCTTTCACTAACAAAAAATTCAAATTTGGATTCGTTTGTCCACAATACATTTTTTTAAATTACGGATATTTTGTATGAGAAACATATTTTGTTTTTACCATTAACCTCTCAGTATTACCAAAATTTTCATCTAAGTTAAATGTTAATACAGGTTTTATATGTTAACTCAGCACTGACTAATGTTGTAAACAAAACGTGTAGCTCTCTATGTTTGAAGGAAAAAAAGGATTGTACCATTACAACAGTATTTTTATATTTATTTAATTTATTTTTGAAGTAATTTACGCAAAATAGCAAAATCAAAGCAGATAAGCATTGAGTTAAAGGTAGAAATTGAAATTTTATTCAAAGAAGGCTACTCTGAAAGACAAATTGCGAAGAAGTTGAATATTTCTAGATATGAGGTGCAATATTCGGTCACAAAGGCAGTTAGAAAATGGTGCAAATGTTAACAGAGAAACAGCTGGAACACCAAAACTTCCAGTGATGATAATCACTTGATTATTGAGAGTAAAGAAATAGAAGCAAAACTACTTCAGAATTGACAGCTGAACTTAATTACTTTATATAAGCAAACAGTGTACCTCTCATTTGTGTAAATCGACTTTGATTAGCGGGACACAGAGGGTGAATAGCCATCAAGAAACCCCTGTTAGGGAAAATGAATAAAATGTCTTTTATTGACAAAAGAGCACAAGAACTGGACATTGAAAGAATGGCAAAATGTATTGTGGACAGTTGAGTTCAAATTTGAATATTTTAGTGTTAAAACGAGAGTATATATTACAAAAAGACCAGGAGAAAGACTGAATGATGAATGTGTGGTTCCAACAGTTAAGCATGGTGGTGGTTTGGTTCGGTTTGGTTTGGTTTGTTTCACAGCATATCAACTTCAATGGATTATTTAATGCCGACAAAATCTTTATTGCTGGCAATATTTTTCCAAAAAATGTATTCCTGGTAATATTTTTCGAAAATGTATTGCTGGCAATATTTTTTTCAAAAATTTATTGCTGGCAATATTTTTTCCAAGAATGTATTGCTGGTAATAATGTATTTATGTTAATAATTTTTTCTTCAAAAAATATTTCTAGTAATAATTTGTTTTACAAAAATGTATTGCTTGTATTAAAACTTATTTTGTGGGTTAACTATTTACCCATAGCTGGGACCCTAACAGGTGCTACCACCCCGGACCAGGGTGCACCTGAGAACACCAGCAATTAACAGATGGTTCCACTCTCGTCAAAACCTCTTGATGAGAGGCCTTGTTGTTGGATGTAGTTTATCGTCATACCCAGAACGCGCATGGTGGTGTCTCTGTTACGGTGTGTGTGGTCTTTTGGCGAGAGAGTGCTAGCGATTTGATTGAGGTCAAGAGTATTAAGAAAAAAGAACACTATCATTCGTTTTTATCAAAGGTATGCTATACCATCTGGCTTATGGAAATAGAAAAGAAATTCAGCATTCATCAAGACAACGACTCAAAATACTCTCCCAAGCCAAAATTGCCCTGAGTAAAAAAAAGGGACACAACTTTTGAAATTATGACTTGGCCGTCTAAATCTCCTGACCTCTCTTTTTTGAGACAGTATTCAATGACATCAACTATAAACACGGTCACAATGTGCTGACCGTATTTGTAAAATAAAATGAAAAAAAAAACAAAAAAACAAATTAGGTTAACTTTAAATACATATATAAAAATGTACACATTCTTTTAAATATTAAAAAAAAAGTTCTTGATAATAGGTAAACGAATAGCCGAAATCTCACGGATATACAGAACGTTCGGACAATTTTTATACACTTAATGTCCAGAAAAGAAAACATATATACGAACACAAGGAAAATTGAGTAAAAAGTAGCACCTTGTCAATCGTCTTTAATGAAACTTGTATAAAAGTGGGATTTCTGACCATATATATATATATATATATATATATATATATATATATATATATGTGTGTGTGTGTGTGTGTGTGTGTGTGTGTGTGTGTGTGTGTGTGTGTGTGTGTGTGTGTATGTCCAGGGAAACTGGGAACAAATAGAGTTCAATTCCAACGTTCGTAACATTTAATTTAAAAGAGAGCTCAATACAAATTATATCAATATTTTATTATTTTAGGATATTACATAGAAATCATGTCAAAATTGCTAAACAGTTGCAGGCGTGTTTCGATGCGTATCAATGCATCTCATCAGGGGATAGTAAATTACAAGTGAGTGAATAATTTATTTAGATTTAAAATCAAAATACAAACTCTTTTTACGAAAAAAGTAAAAGAGGGGATTATTAGGTTTCTGGACTTTACTCAAATCAGCCAGTCGTATATGGCCTACGTTAAATCTAAACTAAGCGAAGAAGCAAAAATTAAGAAATTATTTTCCATAAATGGGTCATGACCCGAATATTGGCAATGGCTGCACAGGCGTTAAACGGGATCGAATGTTAATGGATGCATATTTTACACACCAGACAATTTAAAAGTGTATATTACTTGCTTTAAAAAATGAGATGGAGTGGTAATTTAACAAGTTATATGCTTTGTGAGTTTCCTACATATTTTTTATAGTTGATAAATAAATAGCTTCTTTAAGAAACCAGAAATAATTTAAACGTATAAAATTACTTGATAAATTAATATACAACTGTTGACTAACGATTCTTTATATAAGACGTTAATAACAGTAACCAATCAATGCAAAATGTCAAAAATGTCAATACATACGTACAAGATGTTATCAATAGTACCAGAAGATTAATACAAAATTATATTAAAACCAAATTAATTTTACAAATAGACAGATTAGCCGTATATGGTGCAACACAGTTCAACTAAAATGTAAGAAAAAGCATTGTCAAATTCCAAATCTAACTGAATTGTAAAGTAAAAGATAGACTGTGTTTACAATTTACCTTTAACACGGATCTTTGATTTAATAAAAGTTTAATAGAGGGTTTTTTTTGCGTTTAAATCTAAAAAAATCATTCACTCACCTGTATTTTACAATCACCTAATGAGATGCATTAATACGCATCGAAACACGACTGCAATTGTGTAGCGATTTTGACATGATTTCGATGTAATATCCTAAAATAAATTATATATATATATATATATATATATATATATATATATATATATATATATATTTATATATATTTATATATATATATAGTTTGAGTGAGTGTATTAGTAGACATGTGTAAATAGAGAACTGTTTTGTTTATTCTGTACGTGCCTGGCGTGTCTGTGTGTGCGCGTATGTGTAAAAATTGATTCAGCTCATTAATTCTAGTTTCGATTGTAGAGCATCGAATTTTCTCACTGATAATAATATTCCCATTTTTCAGTTTTTCGCCAATACAAAGGCACTGAGCCAGTGACTTATAAAAAAAAGTCTATCCTATTCAATAAAAAGCAGAGGCCAAAAGTTTACAAACGCAAACCACAAATCCAAATACAAACAGAAATAAAGATAAAAAATGGTAAAAATGTTTTTCTCCATTTTCTCATTCTCTCCTGCTCAGATACACTGCCAAATCCAAAATACAGCTGCACACGTACAGCATCTGTATTAGCTGATCAGTGGTTGGGGCATCGATGTTGAACTGTATTAATAAAAGACCAAGAAAGAAAACTAAAGCAACTCCTAGGCCAGGTAGTAAAAGAAAGTAATAAGGTAGGACTTTAAGAAAATAGGTCGTCAGTAAAAGTTTGTTGTAGCATACTTATAAACAATAATGGGTATGCCTCCCATTCGCATAAATACAGTAGTAAATACTGTATGTTGGTCTGTAGTTAGAAATTTGTCTCCATCTCTGCTGGTCAAACGCGCTAGAGAGGATCCCCAGACGAGGCTATGTCGAAGGGCAGAGTCTCGTCACGGCAAACAGCTAGCCAATCCCGTTTTACCCGGGCTCTACGGGAAATTTTTAGCCGAGCCTACGGGCTCGGATACCCCACATTAAATTCGGCCTTGTGCCACATCTAACTACGTGGGGCGGTTGGTAGATATCCTCCAGATGGAGATTCATTGTGGAATTCTCTTGAGTCACTTCTAGAAGCTGAACAATTCTTCTATGCGCCGCTGACAAATCTTATATGTGCTTTTCGTGTCCTAAGTATTATCGTTCATCACCAACCTTCGTGTGATTATTATATTCAGTAACTATCTAGAACGTTAGCAAGTTTATCATACTGATGAGTGTCGTTAGTTTTTGACATGGGATTAAGAAAGTTGAAACTTTAACTGCTTTTGCTCTTATAGGTATTCTTTCTTTCTTCTTTTTTTTTCTTCAAATAATTCTTTCGCTTTAAACATGACCCCCTCGAGGAAAAATTAGGACATAAAATTAGTCAAATTTCATTGACTTTCAATTATGTGATAAATAATAAGAATCAGTTCATGGAGATAAAAATCATTCATGTTCTGAGTTTAATTGCTTGAAGAGGTGATGATCAGCGTCGTTCAAGAAAAGAATTTTCAAACTCGACCACCGAATGACGATTTACATCCGCCATTTTAGATATTAGTCTGCTAAGTGTCGTACATTATACGCGCATCGGATGATCATGTCTCTTTCGATTCATAACTGACTAGGCACAAGATTTTCTCGCAATAGGTTGCCATTTCTTTCTGTGATCGATTGGTTGCCAACCAAGGCTATTGGACCCAGTCTATTATGCTATTCAGCCCATAGATGGCGAATTCCAGTCGAATCCATTACATGTCACGCCACACTATGATCAATAAATGAACACAGTTTCAGAGAATTCTAAAAGATTGCTTCAAGCAGACAAATGTCTTTATGAGAAAAACTATTTACCAGTTTTTGAAGCAAGAATTAATCTACTTTTGTAGAGCTATGAGCATTGTGGATTCTAGAAGATTATCTAAATCGGGTGTTGTGGGGGACCTAGAAGATTTGACATCCACCTGGCAAAAGTGTGGAGCCTAAGCCATTTAACGTTGTAGACTAAAGAGAACCATTCTCACAATGATGGATATATTCCTAAAAGTAATGCATAATCTGCCAGACAGTAGAAAGTTATTCAGAGATTATGTTGTGTATACAAATTGTACTCAGTCTTAAGGAGTTAAACTGAGCTGAGTTTTATTTGAAATTAATACTCTTTTTATTTGAAATTAATACTCTTTTTATTTGAAATTAATACTCTTTTTATTTGAAATTAATACTCTTTTTGCTAGGAAAAAGCTGAAAATACTTTTAAAAGAATATACAAACTTATTTGATATGTGAAGCTGATAATCATTTTTGAAGCCAATTATTCAGATTCTGATATTTTCACTGTATAATGGAATCAGTTGGGTTGATGAGAAACAAGAGCAGTATTAGTAGTAGTATTATGGAGGTACGGTGGAGTAATGGATAGCAGCTCAGATTGAAGAGCCGAGTTCAAATTCCAGTCGAATCTATTACATTCACTTACAGGAAAGGTATTCTTCTCCTCCCAGCTATGGGTAAATAGCAGGACAGATTGGGTTCTATAGACTTGGATGGCAACTGGTCTACGGCAGAAAGAAATGGCAACCTACTGCGGTAAAAATCTGCCTTGTCAGTAAGCGTGTATCACGCATGGCACATAGCTGACTGATTTGCGCGCGTAAGTGATTGTAATAGATCCGAGTGGAATTCGAACTCGGCTCTCCGATTTCTCACTCCGAGCCTTTATCTATTAGACCATAGTGCTCATCTTTATCCTACATATACACCTTCAATAATAACATTTTTACGTGGTGTTAGCGATTTATCAACAGATTATGACCACCTGAAATAGTCATTGTTTGCCGCAAACTATAATGACGTGCCTCAGCTACACACACACACACACACACACACACACACACACACACACACACAGGAGAATGAGAGAGAGAAAGGGGGAGAGAAAAAGAGAGAGGGAGAGAAAGGTAGAGAGGGGTGAAGAAGAGTATAAAATTAAAAATAAGTGCGCCTCCACACTAATGAATAAAACTCTGATTTTTTGACGCCAGAGACATAACATTCAGGACGTTTACAATTTCTTCTTTGTATGTCTTAGCTAAATTTCTTTAGTCGTTATTCCTCCCAGTCCCTGTTCTGTCATCCATTTACAAAAGCTTGTAAGGTAGGTTACTCACTGTTTCTATCTTTCTTTCCTGCAATCAATATGTCCTGCGAGTGTCAAATACTCCGAGCCCACTTTCCTCATTTTGCGCCCTAGAAATATCAATTCTCTCTTTTTGATTCTATGTTAAAACATCCCTTTTATTTCCGTTTCCCTTAAAAATCCAACTTTACTCACCTGTTCTATTCTCCGTATTCTTCTGTAGAATCAAATATCTGTTGCCTCAAATCTCTTCATCTATACAGAGAAGATGGTCCAGCATTCATTACTATAAAGGAAAACCGATATGACATAACATTTCAGCGCTCTTTTATCTGTTTCTTACTCTAATTCAACCGACTATATTTTCATATCTCGTCGTACAATACTTCAAATTACTCTTTGGCTGCCTTTATTGCGCGAACATATTTCTAATCAAATCGGTTTTGAACAAGTCCGGTTAAGGTCCTATAAATAAGAAAAAAACAAAATTTTCATTCATTTCCTGGAGAATGCAAAGAGAGTATTAAAAAAGATGCGAATAAATGTTAAACATTTTCTTTAATTTTAGTTGCTCAGAAATTAAGAGAATCTGAACCTAGTGTTGGTCCTGATCTGGCATCTCGGCTGCAGTCACTTTCCCACCGCCGTAACGTTACGTGCCGGTGCCTTTTCTATAAATACTTTCATGGTAATTGTTCGGGTGAGCTCTTCGCTATGATACCTAGACTTTATAAAATTTAAATGCAGTACTAGATTGGTGCTTAAATTTCATCAATTTACAATCGATTTGCCTAGACGTAACTGTAAGTTCTATACTAACTTTCTTTTGTCGCATTTGTCGCTTCTGAAACTCCCTTCTATCTCCATACTTTCCAACCAACTTTAATCTCTAAAAATTTAAATGCAATGTCAATCGCTAGCGACTGTCCTCCTAATTACATTTTTTGTTTTCCGTCATTAATAGTTTTTCTGTTCCTAATTCTGTCACGCTCAGTAAGCCTTTGTGCCTTAGTAACTTTACTGATGTAAAGTCGATTAAAAAAAAATTAAATTAAGTTGAATTTAAAAAAAAAAATCTTAATCAGCTTACTTAATTAAAACAAATTTTTCACTAAGCATTATACAAACATAAATAAATGAGTTACTTTTCGATTTACATTCGTTAAACGCATAACTTTCAGCTTTAATATGAATCTGAGAGAAGATGAAAAACTAATCAGCAATAACTCCTAAAGCCATTTTGATGCACAAGAGATGCTATGAGACAGTATATCAATAAATGACGCATACGATATCTGTTAAAAAAAAATGTATCGGGATTCTTGTTATAAAAAGAAAACTACAACATATATAAATTCAGCATTTAATCACCTTCAAAGTAGTCTCCCTCTGAAGCCACACATTTTATCTAGCGTCGTTTCCATTGATGGAATCATTACTGGAACTCCTTTTATATTCTTCATATTCTCTGGGATTTCCTCACCGTCTTGAAATTTTGTTCTTTTCAAGTGGGATTTAATTTTTTAAAAAGCGAAAAGTTACAATGAGGCGAGATCTGAGGAATATGATGGTTGTCGGACTTAGCCTTAGCCAAAACCTGTTTCACAAGCCACGGTCAGTGATGTAACCTCTATGGTGTGGTGATTCGACCACACTCTACACACTTTCCTTTCAAGCACTGCTATAAACTAAGGACGTGAGCTAGAACATTATAACTTAATCTATGTGCAACAGATTTCAAGGGCAAACAGTACCAAGCATCTTCACTCTGCGTACTTTAGCTCTGTTACCATAGCAGCAGTCCCGATAATTATTGATCATACTTCTTAGATTGTATAACGTAGCACATAAAGTGAAATAAATAGAAATAAATAAAAAGCTTACAACAATAGAAATAATTAAGAGATACAAAAAGCGTAGAACAATAAAAGGACAACATCATAATAATGATGTCCGGAATACTAATGCACCATAGAACAATATAATCAAGGCATGGTACTAGGGAACAAGTAATAACAAGTCGAAGAACAATGGACGAACAAATCTTTTAAATAATCTTGTATATACGGACAGCGTTAATATAGGTCTGTGATACAGTTCAGCGTTTCATTTACTGTTCTGCATTTTTGGTGCAAAGTTCTATTTTAGACGCGCCTCCTTTCACTCCTGACTGATTCACTTGCCATTATACAAGTTGTCGATTTTTATGCATATACACGTTTGTTGGGTTCAATTGACGAAGGCCCTTTGGATCAGTGAACCGCTTCTATGCACATGTCAAAACAAATGCACGCTTTCTGGACGTTAATTGCTACAAAAATGCTAGCATTTCATCTATACGCAATGATTAATTATTTATAAAAATTAAACATTTAAGTGAAAGCTTGTCAAAATTACTTTATGATCACATTCAAAATGGTCCCTTGTTATGGCGCAATTGTTAGTAATTTGTAGATCATTATTACTGAATAATGAGTTCGCTTCTTACTGAGTGGAACCTTTTCGTGGCTTAACCTAACCTTTGAAAATAACTAATTACATTCACTGTATGAGTTATACAAAGGTGCATTACAAAAGTCCATATTACTAAAGGGTGTTCCAATAACTTGGACTGATTTTAAATGTGAATTAAGTTTAAGCGTCTAATGATTTTTTTTCTTTTTCTTTCAGATTTGGCGGATATTTGGCCTATATTATTTTTCAGACATAATTACCATGACTTAAATAACATTATCCAATAGAGAAATAAATAATTTTTCACCAATAACACTGATTTATTTACTGCTGACTGATCCGTCTTAATGAAACACCCTTATATATAATACGTCTTAATGAAACACCCTTTGTAAGATAAATTGTGAATTTGGTCCGTAATTTTAAGAACAATTGAAGAGTTGTCCTTATTCTGCAAAGGTGAGTGGATATGATACAGCTAGGGTTAAATGTTGATGAAAAGCTTCAAATTTTGAATAAGTTATAAAAGTTTCCATAGTTATTTGATCCTTGTAAGAAATTCCAAATCAATCTGTTTTTTTACCAGAGTAAAATCGCCAAAATCCCATGTTAATCTTTGGCTCAACGCTGACGCAAGAATAACAAGAATTTTAAACAAAATTTCGAACATGATAAAAAGCATTAAAACATTTAATAAAATAAAAAAAAATACTTTGGTCTTTCCTCTTAATAATAACAAACACTTTGACAATAAAACATTGTTTTTTTCCCTCAATTTTGAGGCCTTTTTTCATCATGGCATGCTCTTTTTTTAGCGAAAAAGGTGAGGTACCTACTGAAGGTACCTACTATTGATGTAATCACCAATTTGAACAAGGCCAGTTCGCTTAAACCCTCGGTCGCAAGGAGATGACTTCTAGCTAACATAAGCATAGGGTTCTTCAAAAATTTCTTCATACACAATTTTAGACAGAAGTCTTGTATCAACTCGTGGTAATGTTTTCAGGCATTTCCAAACGGTACTTCAAGACCTGAAGCTGTATTAATGACTAAATTCATCTTCAAGCATACATCTAGGTCCTTTTTTTCAAAGGCTATTCAAATCGATCTGGTAAACAGCCGAGAGCGCAAATGTAATATTAAAGCTCATTTTATGGTTTTAATGGACAGTTTGCATTGAAGCAGTTGCTAGACACAGCAGGGATCGGCATACAAAAAAAGGTTAGTGAGGACACTGTCGTAAAGCTATTGGTAGAATGCTTGTTCGATTATCCCCTTATACCAGGATAAAACTATTTACTGATGTTGTAAAAGACAGAAGGATCGACTTGGGTTTCTTCTCTAACACATTACCTCAACGATACACACACACACACACAGATACATACATACATATATATATATACTTTAAAAAATAGGGGGTCAGTTGAATCCGCTACCTTGGTTTCAACCTTACGGTATGCCTTTGGCGATTTTTTTTAAGATAAAGATTTTTTTTAAGATAAGATTTTTATTTTAATTTATTTTCACATGTGTATTGAGCATTTTTTAATACTACTGTTTACTGGTCTGATTCAACTCTGACCATTAACATATATATATATATATATATTATAGTAATTCATCGAGTCTAGAAGAATTCTCAACAGAATGCAAAAAGCACTGGACGGCCGTTTTGTCCTATTTGGAACTCATCAGCAGTGCGTATCTACTACCGAGAATGGAACCGAGACCGTCGCCCTTGGGTCACAACTCCTTGGGTTATGAATACTTGGATGAATATCACCACGGAATTTGTGAGTAGCGGCGCTATATCGAGTCTATTCAGTTTCTTCTTCGTTGGTATGACGCTTGTGTTGTATCTAAACAGTACGGGTTCGAATCACGGAAGTGGATGATCACTGTTGATGAGTCCCAAAATTCTGTTGAGGATTCTTCAAAACACGATGAATTACTATAATGATTTGCCTAGATCCCCCAAATTCTATTATATATATATATATATATATATATATATATATATATATATATATATATATATATATATATATATATATATATTACTAATTTATAAAATAAAAGTTTACTGAAGCAGAGAAATGAATTAGCTATTTTTAGCCGTCATTGTCAAAAAATTTCCTTAAATAATATTTTTTTAAAAATTTAAAAAAGTGATCTGGTAATATACATACTTATACTTGATATGAAAAAATAATTTTATATACTGTAAGTAATTCTAGTACATTTACTTGTTTTAAAAGAAATATAGTCTATTAACAATTAAAATTGAAAATATTTTAAAATTGTAGTTAAATAAAACGTATTCTAACCTAAACATCCCCCAAAAATCTTTAAGTATACGAATAGAAAAAATGCCGTAAGAATTTTTTGCCGTTAACAATAAAATTAAAAAAAAAAAACCTAGACCACATGCATTTAACGGATGTCAGAATTCATTGAAAAATACATCCCTGCCCGACCTTAACATAACCCCTTTTTCGAACGTAACTAATAACTGATACAACAAAAGTTAATAAAAATTAACACGCTACCACCCCTTGTTTGAATGACTGAATATCTCTATATCCTTGGAAACAATAAATTATGAATTTTTCTGTGCCTTTAAAACTCAGTAAATTTAAAAAATAAGTTAATCCAAAATTCGCTTGAGAATGAAATGGAACTAATGTTTTTAATTTAATTACAAAATTAAATTCGAAGCTTTTAGCTTCCATTTTTGATACATGGTTATTACTGTGTAGCAAAATAACATATTTTAAATCAGTTAATTTATAATATTAATTGCCTGGGTGTACATGGCTGCAATTGTATAACCGCATCTAGAACTGTCTGCCTGCGTCTTGGCTTGCATGCATCATCCGTTGGTATACTAATATACTATCCTCCCTTATCTTTTTACGGTATGTCCTTCACAAGTGTTTGATTGTTCTTAATTAATCGATAAAAGCTTATTTTGTGGTCGTTGCTCGCGGTTAAATTTTTTCAATGTTTTAGATATTAAGTAAATTTCCTATGGCCATAATAACTTTCAAATAGTATGGCATTGTTCACAAATCTAATAATCAAACAAAAAATAGATAATGTGTCAGAGCTTGATTGAACTACAAGTGCAAACGCATGAACGCCTCCTCCTTATTCACACGTTTACTGTAAAGCTGGGTTTAATAAAAGATTCTTTGTGAATTTTTCCCTCTTAAAGTTTCAATAATCCTTCTTAAACAGTCTTTGCATCGAAGATTGTTCAAATACAAATCTTATGACTATCTAGTCATAATCTAACAGATGACCAAAGAGAATTTCTAAACTTAGGGCCAAATTACCATCTTAAACCTAAATTTGACCTTGAAATTCTACATCAGTTACTATCTCAATTTGAGGCGCGTGGAGACATAGCAGTTCACACAGACCTGAGAGACCTAACCTTATCCTCAAAAACAACAACACACCAGCTAAGTCAAAATTACAACGAACGAACATTATTTATGAGTTCAAATGCCCCTTAAGGAACTGTGTTTCTGATCAAACCAGACTCATAAATAATTACATCGGACACACAACTACATGCCTATCCAGACGCCTTACCTTACACCTATCTGACCAGAGATGCATTAGAACCCATTGAAACAAACACACAAACCTACCCGACTCCATTGGAAACATACTAGTAGAAAACACAAACAATAAACTCATCCACTTGTAAAAAAATAAAAGATTAAAAATAATGAAAGCCCTAATAATAAAAAAAGAAAAAGCTAACTCTTAATAATATTAACTATGAACAAGGCCACAATGTGCTAACCGTTTTCGGAAAATAAAATACTTCTATAAAACACTAAAAGCAAACATATAATACACACACTCGTTTAAACTGAAAAATTAAAATCATCCTTGATAATGGCTAAAAGTATAACCGAAAGCGCTCGGAACTGTAGAATATTTGGACAATTTCTACACACGCTGTGTCTAAAAAAGAACGCTCTTGTGCGAACACAAGAAAAATTAAATAAAAAGCTTAAACGTAGTATCCTTTATGTCGTTTTTAATTAAACATGCATAAATGAAAGATTGCTGCCTAAATACACAACATATATATATATATATATATATATATATATATATATATATATATATATATATATATATATATACCAGGTGAAACAGCAAAATTATTCAAATCGTGTAACAGCATATGATAATTGTCAATTCCACAAAATGCTTAATGCTAAAAAAAATAGAAAAAAAAAAGAAACACTAAACAAATTTAGTTTTTTCCGGGTTTTCAGATAAGACCTTTAGCCATCTTGAAACCATTTTTCGTAAGAATAACTGAAAACCGTTTGAGTTATTCAGCTGGAAAGAGAACAGGTAAAATCGTTTTGTTTTACACCCACTGTCTTCCCAAATGAGCAATGGCGAGTGGAAAAGATCATTCAGGACTTCAGTAATGGTACCAAAATTCATAGTCTGTCTTTCATCATGAAAAACCGAATTAAGAACCATCAAGAAATTGGCGAATAAGTTTAAAAAAGAGGGAACAGTAGAGAGGAAAACTGGATCGGGAGGTCACGACAGATAGAGGGATCACCCTTTTAACTCAGAACTAAATACACTCTTTTTGTTCAAAGTAGAGCCCTATAGTGTTATAAAAACCTCGGAGAATTCCGGTAAAATATCTTTAACTATTTCTAAGGTATAACGGGTCAAAGCTTAATCTAACAAGTGCCCAATTTTGCAGTTGCGCCCTGTATATATATATATATATATATATATATATATATATATATATATATATGTGTGTGTATGTATGTATATGTGTGTGTGTTTGCGTCAGCACACACTAGCGACAGTTTGCTTCATACTTAAACACTGTCGTTAGACCTGACGATTGCTTTTAAACATGAAACAGACTGTTTCGCAGATTCTTGACTGTAATGTTCACATTTTTTTACGTACGCTGTCCCTGATATCAAGCACTTTAACCCATAAATATAGCTATATTTTTATCATATATATATATATATATATATATATATATATATATATATATATGTGTGTGTGTGTGTGTGTGCGTGGGGAGAGAGAGAGAGAAAAATAGACAAATTGAGAGAGATATAGAGAAGAATAAGTGACGGAGTGAAACTATCGTTGACAAAGTTTTAGTGATTTTGACCTAGTATACATTTCCTCATAAGACTTTTTCAAGATTTATTATTATATTAAATAAAACAATTGCCCGAGCACTAATTGCGCACACGATGGTTACAACGTTTTTTCTTTCTTTTGGGGAATTATCACTTGTAAACTGAACAATGCGTCATAGATTACAGCACCCACCCTGAAGTAATTTCCTTCTTGGTAGCGGGCCGGTATTCAAAGTTAAACTGCTGTTAGTTTTTCTCCCCATAGGCACAATACAAGTAAAACCTGATATGTGTATGCATGTGTCTGCTGAGGAGAGAGAAAAAGAAATAGAGAGAAAGAGAAAGATAGAGATAGAGAGAGAGAGAGAGAGAGATAAAGGGTGAAGGAATTAAAATGTTATCAGGGAAAATAATACTGCTCCATTGCAAGATTTTATGAAATGAAAAAAAAATTAATTGAAAACACAAACTTATTAAATAGGAGAGATCGAAAAATCTGACACAAAATGGCACCTGATGACGTAAATGAGTCGCTAAAATTGACACGCTTGCTTCAAAACACATTAATGAGTTTTTATTTGCCCCTTGCTTCAAAGTTTTGTCACTTTTTCTTTTCTAAGATAATAGGCTTTCTTTTTTATTTAGTTTTTCACATACCTTCATCTTCTTTATGTGCCTTGCACCCTCAGCAAGATTATGGCTCTCCACAACTTCATGTTCCTTGTTGCTCTTAAACTTTGTCTTTCTGTTATTTCTCCTAAGCCCTGTTCCGTGATCCAATTACTCAAGTGTATTATACGTTTCTTTCCTCTGTCACTCTTGCCCTCTATCTGTCTCTTGAGTATCAGATTTTCCAAGCCCTCCTTCCTCATTATATGCCCCGTAACCTCAACTGTCTCTTCCTGATGCTAAGTATTAGTCTCCTTTTCGTTTCCATTTTCTTCAAAGTTTTCCTCAAAAATAAACAGTCAACAAAGAAATCCTCCTCCTCTATATACCCTTCAGGACGTCAACGATCATAGCTCCCCACAACTTCCTATTCCCCGAAGCTCTTAGAAACGCTTGTTTTGTTTGTTTTTTTGCCATGTACCCCTTGTTGGGTCATCAATTCACAGAAGCTGGTCACGTACCATTTTTATTTTGCATTTGATATGTCCTGTGGGTGTCAGTTTCTCCAAGCCATCCTTTCTCATTATATGTCCACGAAAATTCAGTTGTCGCTTTCTAATTCTCAAAATAATTATCCTTCTTGTTTCTCTTTTCCTTAAAACTTCCTCGTCAATCACATGTGCATCGATTTATTCTCATTATCCTTCTGTAGAACCACATTTCTGTTTCCTCCAGTTTTCTCTTCATCTGCAAGGATATTGTCGACCCTTCAGGATTGATATTAAATAACAATCCAGCACTCTTTGCTTTGTTTCTAACTATATCTTCCTATTTCTTAATACTTTGCTTGGCTTTTGGAAGACATGTTATGCTATTACAATGCCTCTTCGGATTTCGATGTCATATTTATCAACGCTCGTCCCCACCGAAAAAAATTTACAGAGAATAATATAATCAATTATAAAAACTAAACTAAATATATAAAAATACAATAAAAATTGGCATCAACATTTTAACGGACAAGATATGTTATGCTATGGTTTTAGCTTTTCTTACTCATAAAAGATGAAATCCCGTTGAAATTTAAAAGTGTCTCATGACAGAACTAAAATATGGATAGCCAAACATGACACAATCAAAATATTCCTCCAAATGACAAAAATAAATTTCTAACATGAAAACAGACTCCTATGACGGACAACAGTTAAGAAATATAATAGACAATATCTACGAAAAGTGTTAAAATTAAAAAAAAATAGTTACATATATAAATAAAATAGAAAACTGAATCAAATGTCTTTGACAGACATACTTATGGGAAATGCATCGTTATGTAATAAAATTAGCTTAATCTGACAAGTCTACAATAGCTGAGCACACAGCGTGAATAGAATTTCTTCAGGAATGGCTTGTTAGAGTATCTATGACGAATACTCATAAGTGGGACGAAACATTTTTTGACAAAAGAAATCTATCTTGACGTGATGCTCTGAATTCAGTTTCAGTATAGAAACGCCGACAACCAATTAGATTCCGAGATTCAAATCTGAAGCTGTAAGCGTGTAAAGTTTTGTATTAAAATGAAAATAACGAAAATGTATAGTTTTAATTAAGATTCAACCTCTATAAAAAAAAAAAAAAAAAGTTTTGTTTTTAACTTACGGCATTCGAAAAGACAATATCTTTAGAAAAAAAACATAGATATTTGATCTGAGTAAAACCTGAAAAAAGAAAGGCACTTGTGGCGCTCGGTCGACTTCCTGGTTGGATGGACATTTTTTTGTCGAACGAAAGTAAAAGATCAACATGACGAATCACTATAGCGAAAGACTTTCAAATTCGACAAGCATTGTATGAGAAGTGTAAACTTCAGAGAAACGGACTCCAGTTAAGGATAGAAAAAAATCATCATTATCGTCAACATCTGTTTGGTTTTAGGGTCGCTTCGTAGATGAGTATCTGGCCATCTCCCTTCATATCTCTCGATTGCTTGTAAATATCTGCGTCTCTGTGAATGATTTTCCAGTCCAATTAGTAACATTGTCAGTCAATTTTTTTCTCCGTTTGCCTAAGGGGGTATCTTGCAGGATGGCAGTGGACAGATTTTGTCTGTTCTTATGCGATGTACATACTATTTCAATTCTCTCTTCTTGGTCGTGAATATGAAGTCTACAACTGGACTTGCTTTTGTATAATGGTGTCTTCCATTACGGTCATTTGTTATCTTGTTATATAAGAGATATTGAGGTTGGTTCTAACATCACTTTTCTAATGCTTGGATTATAGGAAACAAACAGTATAATCCAAAAATCCAAGAATTTGTTCTTCGTCTCGTATGATAAAAGGAAATCTCATCTTTATTTTCTCAACAAAATCATTAACTACTTGATGGAAACGGATAGGAAGGTTCTGTTTTCTCTCTGTGTCCAACGAAATAGGTTCTCGGTTGGCCTCGCCAATAAGAAACATCTTTTTTGTGTGTCTTTTTCCGGCTCCCTACCTACAATACCAAAAGAGTGGTGTGTCGGCACATTAAAACAATCAATATGCACGAAAACCAACAAGATATAAAGAATCATTAATTAAATCTTTTTTCACGGATCAAGTTGTGGTCCAGAATTTTAATATTTTTCCAAGTTTCAGTGAAATTAGCAAGGAATTTACAAAATAAGGTAAACAAAAAATCCACAGCTTTAAATAACAGGGAATATGAAATTTTAAATCGACCTTTCATCACGTGGCCTTCAAGAGAATCTGTTAGAATCAAATTAGCATTTGAGGTGCTCGATTATTAAAAACAAAAAGTAATTCTCGTGTAATAAATTTACTAAGATGTTATTGCATCAAACTGCAAGCGTATTAACTATATTTCGAGTAAAATGAAAGTGAAAGTAGAACTGGCTTACCAATTGTAAATTCCGCCCGAGTTCATTGCGTTCACTTTCACAGTAATATTCTTGAGAAAGATACGAACCCATCTCTTCTCTCGCCAAATATGGGTTAAATAGTAGGATTAATTGATTTCTTTTGCTTTGATTGGCAACTAGACAAGTCTGAATTCAAAACTGGTGGTGTGTGTGGCTCCATAAAGATCTACTTGTTAGAGAAGCTACAACAGTTAAATCTAGCGTGGTGAGGCCCTGATTCAAATTTGGCGAATCTCTGTCCCTGTATTGTACAGGGCACTAAATAAGAGGACAACATTTTCCGTATTTGTGGTTATCTTGTATCAGCTATTTTTTTGTACTTAAAGTGTTCTGAAAGGAGACTATGGAAAATATACTGGCCGAAATGTTCAGTCTATTATACCCGCAACGCGGTCACTCGTCTTAAAGTATAATAACGATTATTCCTCGTCTCATAAATAAAGAAAAAAGATAAAATTCTCTTTGTAAAACAACAGGTCTACAGATGCAGACATTACTCGTCAATAGTCAAATGTTTTCGAAATTTACCCTCTTATTTGGTCTATCAAGTTGGGAGTCAGATCACGCAGTGAAGATCGTTGCCTCTTCCTCGGTTCGTTTGCAAGGTGAAAAGATGTGTGATGATAACGAGATTTTAACGAGACGTCTTCCACTTTTGACTATAGATTACTTCCATGCTTCGTTGATCTAGTCTTGAATTGTCAGCAGAGCGAGACGGAAGCGGAACACAAAGCAAAGACGGCACCACCTCCGTTATGTAAGGAAACAGAAAACTTGAAGAGAAAGGAAATTAAATTATATATATATATATATATATATATATATATATATATATATATATATTGACAGAGAAATCACACATTGCATGGATTGTCTGGTCTGGAAAGCAATTCAATTTGAAACAGAAATAGAGGCTTTTTTTAAGAAATAAAATTGTAAAACTGTTTGTTTCTATTTGAATTTCTCAGATGAAGAATTATGATTATTTACATTATTTACATGTCATATTCATGTTCTTGTTTTTGTAGTCAAAACGTTTCGGCTCAGACTTCTTCAGGTGCCTGCCAATCCGAATAATCTTCAGAGAATTTCCGACTTGACCTATTATTTAATCTACGGAGTCAATTGCTCCCGTTCCGCTGTCAGTGCCCCTGGATGTGTTGTCTTGTTCATATTCAGTACTTCTCAGTTATTGATCGCTCTGTTTCCACTAATTCTGCATGTGTTCTACCCGGCTCTTGAATTGAACTCAATTAATATGTCACCAGATTATTGAAACAACACTTTATTCTAATAGGCTATTCATTTATTTAAAATAGTCCTGGGTATGATGATAAGCTACATCCGGCAGCAAGGCCTCTGATCGGGAGATTGTTGGTTTAGAGGAGTAGGTAACTTCTTCTGGCCCGGGGTGGTAACACCTGTTAGGGTCCCAGCTATGAGCAAATAGTGAACTCCCAAACACTATGAAAGTATAAAAATACATTTTTATGATAAAAATACCAGCAATAATTTTTCTACAAAAAATTACCGACAATATCTATATATAAGAAAATGACCAACACTACATTTTATCTGTAGTTGAAGGTATACAATTGCGTTCAAAATATTTAGATTTCGGCATTAAATAACCAATTAAGTTTGATATGCCACTAAACAACCCCCCACAACCAATTTATTTTAAGATATTTTAAATGAGCTTAAAACTAGAAAAGCAATATCTAAAAATATTTATCGCATATAACAGTTATATAAAGAAGGCCAAAGAAAACATCAACCGAAATCAACCGAAATGTCTTGGAGTCGATTAATATAACAAATATGAACACAACCAGTTCAAATATTTTGTTGAATTATATTCGTCACTCTAAAAGGAAAGTAAGTTGACGTATGTCATTTTTAATTGTTTTCCATTTTTGAAAGGAACAGTCTGATATTCTGGTACAAAGACCTTTTGTAAAATTAGGTCCCAATTTAAAAAAAAAAGAATTATACATTTCTTAAAATTTTTTATTTATAACTTGTTACTCCTTTCATAAAAAACAACATTTTTTTCCCTTTAACACTATACTGACAAAAGGTGTATGCGTATGTGCTTGTTGTGTGCGCTTATGTGTGATTGTGAGCCTGCATAAATTTCTTAGTGTCTTTATTCAAAAACACTTGACTGTGTCATGGAAAATTAATAACAGTCTCTTTCTTCAAAAGGCTACCTTTCGTCTGTTTTTATTTTATGTATTTTATTGTCAAATCCCGTTTAAAAACACGTGTTACAAAATTCTCTTTAACCTTTTCAATAAAATTACGTCTTCCTTGATATATACTCATACTCGAAGTTACCGGAAGCGAAACTTTGAACGAACCTAATTAAAACCTGAAATATTTCGAGTGAGAAAAAAAAATCGAAACAAAGAAAGAATATCATTCGTTTGTATTCCAGGTGCTTCTCTTACCAGACGTAGAAATTTTGTTTAAAATATGCAATTATTTTCATGACAATTATATTTCTATGAAATTTGTATTGAAGCTAAAGGGAAAAAAATCATGGTGTTTATTTTGCTTGCTGAATACCTACAGTGCGCAAAATATAAAACTGAAGAATAATCCGTGTGTGTGTGTGTTTTTTTAAGTGTACACGACGCCATTTTACCCTGAGTGTTTCATTCAGATGAGCGAGAACGAGAAAATGGAAAGAAAAAAAAGCAAAAAAAAAAACAAAGAGAAATAAGGATAAAGTAAGAAAAAGGAAATTTTTTTTAATAAAATTTTTTGAAGAGATTAGGGGCATAGAATAAATTATTGATATAAAAATCGTCTCATTCATCAAATAATAAGGATGACGTATTTCAAGCAAAAGACCACCTGTTTCCATTTTCTCTTTTTGTTGTTTTTTCTTTTTTACAGCCACGCACGACTTTAGAAAACAATGTCCAAAATGTTTCACTCAGAGATATAAAAAAACGCAAAAATAACTTAAACGTACATGATGCTTCTGTTTTTTTTTGTTGTTTTTTTACTTTTTTAATTTTCTTTGTCATCAGTTTATTAGCCATCTTTTGATTTTGATGAACATATTTTGTCATCTTTATTTTCCGAAAAAGTTTTTCTCTTTATATATATCTATATATTTTTTGCAAATAATGATTCTTATATTTGCTGCTATCTTCGATTTTAAAACATTTTTGTCATTTGTTTTTCGCTTCAATATTCTTGCTGCATTTATTTCTGATTTTTAAAGGACTGATCAAATTGTGCCAGCTGTTAGAAATTTTATGATAAAATGTCATTATGCTATGAATTATTTGAACTATTATCTCCATTTTTGTTACTCCTATCACTACACTTTCTGAAGTCCATGCTGTATCCTGTTGCTGTTAAAAGCAATTCAGTATGCTTTACTTTTTAAAAGGAACAGCTGGTAATTTATAAACTGAATTAAGGAAAGTATGTGTTCCTGGACTGTTAGGAAACCTTGGCATATTTCTGGAAGGGTATTAGAATAATCCAGAAACTATACTGGCAGCAAACCACCTGCATACGGATAGAAATAAATTCAATAGATATATGAAAACAGAAAGGTGTGTAAGACAAGGATATGTCTTCTCAACCTATGCAGTGAGGCGATTTTGAGAAAATTAGAAGTCTTACCAGGATTCATTATTGGCGCCCACAAATTTAAAAAATAAGATACACAGTGTTGACAGCTGACACAGAAAGTAAACTACAAGGACTCCTACAGAATGTATGGTTGTTGGCAAAATAAAAAGCCAAATATACAAGTTAAAAATTGGAGATACCAAAATCAAACAAGTACAACAATTGAAATACCTGGGAAATGCACTCAGTTAATTGCGTAAAATGACCTCAATTAACGGTAAAACTTTCGCAACTACTAACGTAAAAAGATCTCAAATAATAGTATAAAACATGCTCAAATAACAGCGTAAAACGCCCTCAATGAACAACGTAAAATAACCTCGACTAACAGTGTAAAATTACCTCAATTGCTAACGCAAAACAACCCTCAAATAATAGCGTAAACCACCCTCAAATAACAACGTAAACTACCCTCAAGTAACTGCGTAAAATGACCTCAAATGCTAACGTAAAATGACCTCGAATTAAAACGTAAAGTGCCCTCAAGTAACAGCGTAGAATGACCTCAACTTACAGTGCAGAGTTACCTCAACTATTACCGTAAAACGACCTGAAATAACAGCGTAAACGGCCATCAATTAACAGCGTAAAACGACTTCAACAGCGTAAATTTATTAGATTGGTGCAAAAATAATATCGTTTTTTGACGTTAAAAAATACGTCAAGAACGATATTATTTTTGCACCAACCTAATACCTCAATTAACAGCGTAAAATTCCTCAACTTCTCACGTAAACTAGCCTCATATAACAGCGTAAAAACTCCATCAAAACGCCTTCATATAAAACAGGTCTTCAAAATAAATGTTATTGAAATTATTTCATTGTTTCATTTATTATTTTCCTTGCTAGGTAGTGATTTATCTCTGAAACAATTTAAGGTAAATATACATTTAGAATGCTTTCATCTCATATTGTGACACTATTTACGTCGCTAGAAAGAAAGAAGAAAAAAAGAAAGGCGAGAATTAAATTAGGTGATAAGAAGCCATCACGAAAAGGACACTAAGCAATGTTATTTTTCTGACAAAGAAAAGTGGTTAGATTTTTATTTCCATTGTCGAGAAAGTAAAACACAGAATTTAATCTGATTTATGTTACGGGGCGGAGAGTAAGATATGTCCAATCTGCCCATGGCAATGGTAAAAGGAATTTTCAAGTTGGACAAGTTACCTCCCGCAGAATTCTAAAGAGATAAAAATAAAAATTAATTAAGCACGCACTGTCCGAGAAAAACAAAAGTGTCCGCTGACCACCATGAAGGAAAGGTTAAGGCTTTGTCTATATGCAGAATATCATTGAGAAGTGCATCAGTTTATCGTCAGGGCTGTCTATGATAGCGAAACTATTTTATCGGATCAGTAATTGGCACCAAGAATGCAAATACGTCCAAATGGCCACCCACTTGATGCTGGCGAAAATCTGATTGACGAATTCCAGGTGATTCGGTTAAGAGTCTAGGGTGTGAGGTCTCCCCGAAGAAAAGAAAGAAAAGAAAAAGAAAAAAAAAGGGAAGATAATTTTTTTTTCTTTGAGCAAGATTTTTTAAACTGAGGCTAGTCTGGCCACAACCACGCTGCTGAGCGCCCATTGGCTGAATGGTGGCATGAGCGTTAGGCGGAGGTAATCATGTGAAGAAGGAGGGGAGGCCTGTTGCGCCCCCTTTGAAGGGATAGGTGTGAGATGCCACTGTGAGAGAGAGGGGAAACCCGTTGACACCCTCTGAGGGCATGGTTAGATACCAATATGAGAAGAGAAGAAGGTGGGAAGACGAAAGACTTCCAAAAATGGAAAATAATAAAATTTTCCTGACCTAAAACAAAGAAGTGGATTGTGGGTTTAGAATTATCAAGGAACCTCAAACCCCGACAAGCCCACCCCGGTTTTGGTCGGCGTGCATATAAGCAGAGTCGCAGCGAGTTAAGTTCAGTTCGAGTTCCAGTTAAGTTGAGTGAAGTTCGCAGTTGTGGTTGGAGACAGACAGGCAAGCAGTTGCAGTGAGCTGAGAGCTCTGAAGACCCGCCTCACAGAAGCTGACTAAGATTCATGCAATTTCGAACTCAACTTCTAGCCAAGAACAATTTATTTTTGAAGAACGACTTAGACTCACACCACCGAAACAAGTTTTACGAATATCGCCTGAAGATACACCAAGAACCAGTTTCTTAAAGAACAAACAACTTAAAATGTTAAGACTCGGCTAACAAACACAAAGTGTCACGAATCCATATAGCGGGTTGGGAAGAAGACGCAGTCCTGTATTCAGCAACCATATATAAAATATTGTTATCCTTTTTTAACACATTTGAACTTTTAGAGTTATTATTTTATTTTCTTTTACATATACTTGTGCGGTGTTGCCCTTGATCGAACTCGGCTTGCATTACGGCCCGGCGACTGATTGATTTCGTCTGCCTAAGATCAGTTCACAACGTGGGTAGGTTAGACTGGAAAACAAAACAGTTACTTCGGTAACCAGACGTTGGAGGCGAGCTGGAAACAACAAGGCTGATACCGAATCTAACCAGAGTCCCATCCGAATCACCAAAAGGTTAGAACGTCACATTTGGTGCCGCGACCAATACCAAGCCAGTTGGTCGTCACAGGACAGGATAGCACGACGGACGCGGCTAGGCAGATGTCACATTTGGCGCAGCGACACCGGGGGGACGTCACAATATTCTTCATCTTCATCTGCAGTATTTTCTTCTTCTTGGTGAGTTTCTACATAATCAAGATTAACACTCCCAATAAGAATTCTTAAATCAGTTCCATGGGTCTTGTTGGATAATCAGAATTGGCAATTCATGATTGTCTCTGTTGCATCTTGAATTTTGCAGAAATAAAAATAACAATCATTACTTTGTTTCATGAGTTCTCTTCATATCAGTGAAATGTCAAAAAGAAGAGTTTTCTTTTTGAGTTTGAAATGTTTTCTTAGTTCCCCAATACAAAGAAAATCTCCACTATGAAGGACATACTCTTCTTGACAATCCCTTTTTTTATTCCGCTGTCGACCTAATATGCTTTTCTTCTTTTTAATCAAATCCTTGTCATTCAGTCTTTCTTTTTTTTTCACTACAAATTTTCAACAAAAATAGTAGAAAAAATCAGGAGAGTTGTGGGATCACTTACATCATCCAAACAGGAATAGCCATTTGTCCACAGGAATAAAAAAAATAAAAATATTAGATTGGTGCAAAAATAATGCCCGTTTTTGACGTATTTTTTAACGTCAATAACCGCCATTATTTTTGCATCAACCTAATATAAAGAAATAATATTCACAGTATGTTAAATTATAAATTAAAATTATATAGTTTTATTTATTTTTGGTGGACTGGTTTATGTGTATTTTAGTTACATGTTTTTATAAAAGAAGAAAGTCACTTCGTTTTATGTCTAGCACGGTTACGAGCAGAGGAAATGGAATTCTTGACCCTTTCAGGGTCCGTAGGGAAGAGTGTGAGTTCAGCTTTTCTTGGCGCGAAGGATACGTTTTCAAGTAGGAAAAGTTTTCTGTTGCCTGCTCTGATAACCTTTATTATTTGGGTTTTATTTATTCTATTTTTAAAAAAATAGTTTTAATGTTATTTGTTTTATTTTATTAGTGATATTCATTATTATTTTCTATTTTTATTTATTAATAATGTTTTCCCTACACATTCCATAAAAAGTTCAAGTCTTCATGATATGATTATTAACAACACAACAACATTCTAATTATGAGTAAAGAAAAAAAAACATCAATTCGTATCTTATTATGTCTTAAGTAAATCAACAATATTTTAAATCATTACAGGTATTTTATCAGAGAATGTAATACCAGATATCTCCAAATGTTAAACATGTTGCTTTCTAACGATATGATTCATTAATGTGTTATACTCTAGCTAAATCTTTTTGATATAATAACTATTTTTAATCGTGCATTTAATATCAGGATGTACTGATTTCAAAGATATATTTTAATTGAAATGATATATTTATATATATCGAGAGAACTTATAATGAAAATTAAAAATTGTTTCAGAAAAATATTAGGTCAAGAAGAAAAATGCTTTACATTTTTTTTTTAATTCAGCGCCTAAAATTGTGTATTCCTTGAAATAACGAAAGCCATTTTTTTTTTCAAAGTATACTTGCATAATCATTGTTCTATTGAAGTAACAGCGTAAAATCTTGACTGCTTTCCTTCCCTCAGAAGCGAACTGCGGCCACGCATAAATTGTGTCAAGTCGTTGTGACAGCAGAGCGGTGAGATACTGCACAGCTCGGCTAATATTGATAGCGTCTCCGATTGGAGATCAACACCTGAGCGGGGCCCAATAAGAAACGAAGAGATTGTTTGCTGTCTACAGTGAACAGACAACTTCCTGCTTTTCTGCTGTGTCTTCCGCGAATAAACAGACGCTGACAAATCACACTTCTCCAGGTTTAGGCAGATGTATTTGCTTGAAGGTTCCGAATCGAGACGAGCATTGCATGCATTGTATGATCTTTTTCTACCTAATGTGTGAGTAGATGATTATGCTTTTATGTGCTTGTTATGTGTGTGAGCAGATGATTGTGTTTTTATGTTTGTCAGACTTAGAAATGCGTATGATTTTGTGTGGCAAGCACTCAAGCAGAAACGCCGAGGCTTTATATAGAGAAAGAAAGAGAGAAGGTGTGCGTGTAAATAAGTCGGTTTGATTTGGACGCATGTTATCCGAGAATGTCGGAGGTTAGAAGGACGACTGACTGATAGAATTTATGTTCTAATGACATCCAAATGAAGTGGGGACACACAAGTGCGTGTCGGCCTTGTTGTGTGTCAGTTTCCAGGAAGATAATTGACAGATTTCCAAACAAGCATCGAAGTATTTCTATGATTATATATGTGAGAGTGTGGGTGCGTGTGTATTAATGATTTCTCACGTGTTGAGACCAATTCAAGTAATTTATTTCCCTTGACACAATTCTCATAACTAAAACATATTTAAAGTCAAGAGACAGGCCGAATTCCGGTTAACGTTTGGCTCTCTTTCAAAATCTTCAACAAGTACAACAGAATGACAAAACATTGAAATCTAGAAAGATCGTCTTTTGGGTTCAAGTATGTTCAGTACTATTTACGAGAGCCAGTCTCAGAAAAAAAATAAAAATGAAAATAAACAAAACAGAATAACCATGGGAGGATTTTACACAAACTTCAAAAAAAAAAAAAAAATAAAAAAAATAACTCAGCTTATGGAAATAATAATAGATGCAAAAAAAACTTGAAAAGATTTAAAAAAAAAAATCCTAAACTTGACGAATATATCGCTATAAAGGTAACGTTTTCAGATAAAAAAAATTAATATCGATTTTTTTTTAAATTTTAAAACAAATAAAAACAACGACAAGCAATACATTACTTTTTTGAAATCACTTCTTGTCTTTTTAAGACCGTCTAAGACAAATTAGAATTATTAAAAGGGGAATTAAAAGATGGAAATATAAATAGAATTAGTAAAAATATTAAAAATAATTATTACATTAAAATATCATTCGAAGCAGAATGATTAAAATTAGAATTAAAAATATAACAATTATAAATAGAATTAAAAATAAAATAAAATAATATTAAAATTAGTTTTAAAAGTATAATATTTGAAAATGGAATAATTAGAAATAATATTAAATTAGGAATTAAAAATATAATAATTAAAAATAGAATAATTAAAAATATACTGACTAAAATGGGATTATTTAAAAATAGAATAATTAAAACGTCTGCAATGGGAAGAAAGAAACAATGAAAACGAATAAGATTAGAAATACATTTGATTAGTTTTACATTGCGATACTAGTTTAGAAAGAGTTATGGAGACTGGATGCTATTTACTAGGCAGATATCAGGCTTTTTACAAGGGCACAAGTATAGGGCACCTAGTGAGGATTGAACTCAATACTCAGTAATAATGGTCAATCGGCGTTATGGAGACGAGAGAGCGGAAGGAACAGTTATGCTACTGTTACTTTTATTGATACTAAAATATACTAAAACATACAATCGGATGTTTTTTCTATGAAACATTTTTATGTATTCCCCACAAATATTTTAATGATCCGTTTAATATAAAATAACGATATAATTTTTGAGAAGGTGTTAGCAAGTTCTGAGTTAAATCCACTTACAAAAATAAGCATTCTAATGTTTGTTGCCAGTCGGATTTAGTAACATACACTTTATTTTCCTTTGCCCAGAGCTTGAAGCTAGCAAAATAGAAATAAAAGAATGTGTTGGGATCTGTTTACCTATGTTTTTGTCGCTCTCTGAGTGTAGGAATCCTATTCATTTAACAACAACAGCAACAGCACATCTTTTAAATGAAACATAAAAAGGTTATTTTCTGAAGGAAAAGTAGAAGCAGAAAGTCAGTTGAAATAAAATGTATATATCCTTTTCAGAAATATGCAATTACAATAAAATGTTCAATTTTCCTTGCAGTGAAATTTGTTTCATAATATAATAATGTGTGTGGACAGATTTACTTCATGACATTCAACCTAATGTCTTTGTGAGATCGTAGACAAAATCGTAGTTTGGTTATTCCCTTCTATTGTGTACGTGGACAAGGCCTTAATCGGCAACTGCTGGCTAATCTCTTCCATTGTGTGTGTGTGTGTGTGTGTGTGTGTGTGTGCGAAAGCGCGCGCGTGGGTGTACGCACGTGTAGATCAAACTGACCTCGGAAATTGTTTTGAACCTCGAGAGGCCGTATGTTTCTATTTTTATATCCGTAATGTAGATTCAAAATCTAATTTCAGATAGAAGTGTATACTGTTTGAATACAAGGTTTTCATAAATTAGAGAATAATTTCACATTGGCTCACGTAAATCTTTTTCTCGAATTTTCGGGAGTGGTGAAAGAGAGTTATTATTGTTATTTTGTAAATAGTTAAAAAAAATAACACATCTACAAATACGTCGACAGTACCGGGCGTAACAGCAAAATTGTCTAAATCGTGTAACAGCATAAGTATCCATCCCACAAAATGTTTAATGCCTAAAAATCTTTAAATTAATTGAGTTTTTTTTCCAGGTTTTCAGATAAGACGATTAGCCATTTTGACGCCATATTTCGTAAAAATCTCTGGAAAACCCTTTGAGTAATTCAGCTAAAACAGAGTAGATTAAAATTGTTTTGTGTCAGACGACTGTCTTCCCAACTGAGCAATGGTGTGAAGGTCTTCAGTAATGGTACAAATATTCATACACTGGCTTCCATCTTCAAAGTCCTTACAACAACCATCAAGAGAACGGTGAATAAGTTTTAAAAAGAGGGAACAGTAAAGAGGAAAACTGGATCAGTAGGTCACAATAGTAAGAGGGATCCTCATTTCTACTTAGAGTTAAAGAAATCAATTAGAAAAGATCCAACATAATTCATAAGACGTTTGGTGCGTGAGAGAGGAGTTTCAGCTATGACAACCCAAAAACAGTGAAAAAAAAAACTTGAAAATGAAATCTTACGTGAAACCTGTGAGGTGTTCTTACACCGCGACAGAAAGTCAGACGGTTAGAGAGCGCGAATGGAAAATGATCCTCAAATAATATATATATATATATATATATATATATATATATATATATATATATATATATATATATAAACTTTCTTTCAATAATTCATGAGCTTCCGATCCTTAGCTATGATTAATTAATCATGAACATGTCATTTTTCGTTTATGATCGATTTCACCACGATACTTCTGTTAAGCTTAGAGAGTAATAATACATTCTTATTGCTCAAAGTAGAGTTCAATAGAGTTATAAAATCCTTGGAGAGTTTTAGTAAACTATCTTTAATCATTACAAAGATACAACGGTTCAAATCTAAATCTAACAATTGGATAATTTTGCTTTAACACGATTTGGACAATTTTGATGTTATACCCCGTATTAGCCCAGGTAATTATTGTTTATCAAATAAATTTTCTTTTATTGGTTGAAAAATATATATAGAGAATTTCATTCTTATAAGTGACTCAAATAAAGATAGAAGGTGAATATTTTGATACACACTTTTTTATCTCACCTAAAATTGTATGAAATCAAAGCTGGTCAATCAAAATATTTTTCGTTTCTCTATTTGGTGTTTTATTAAATTTTAAGAATTGTTTCGTTTTCTTTTTGTAAATATGGATGTAACATTTTGAAGGTTCTTGCATGCTCGAAAAAATATTGTTGTTTAGCAAAGATTCTGATTGTTTTCTATGCTAAAAGACTAATTAATGGAGACTCCGACATTCTTTTTTCCAGCATATAAAACTTGATGTTAACAGGCGAACTGATTGCTACTTACCGGCAGCGAAATAGTGAGGAAGACACTTGAACACGGAAGATTATCTCAGAGGCAACATTAACCGATGAACCTGCTAAATAAAATTGTCTTGACGGTCAAGAAAATGCTAATGGATAAAGTCCTACAAGAAATTCCCTGACAAAGAAAACTACACGTCAAAGAATTGACATTGATTCATTCATTCTTTTAATTATAAAATGAGGATTTTATTTTTATTTTTGCAATATTTGTCTTTTCTTTTATCATTTAAGAAATTACTACATTATATTCGTTCTTCCTCTCTCTCTCTCTCTCTTTCTCACTTTTTCTTTTACTCTTTATATATAGTGGCCTGACGATTGCGTCTAGCATGAAACAGTCTGTCGCCTCTAAGTGTTGACTTCAATGTTCACTTTTATATTCACACACGCTCTGTCTCTGATATTGAGCACTTTATCCCATAAATATAGCACACCTTAAGAGTATAATATTTCTTCATTCATATATATATATATATATATATATTTCTTTTTCTTTCTCTATTTTTTTTTAATCTTTCTCTTTCTCCTTATTTCTCTCTCTCTCTTTCTTTCTTTTTATATATCTCTCTCCCTTCATTTACTCTCGCTTTCTTTTTCTCTCTCCTTCATCATCTTTTTTTTCTTTCTATATTCGTCTTTCTTTTTCTGTTTTTATTTCTCCCATTATCTTTATTTCTCTTTATTTGTTTCTCCCTCATTTTCTCTCTCTTTCTCCTTCGTTCTTTTTCTTTCGTTCTCTCTCTTTCTCTATCTCTCTCTTTCTCTCTACTTCTTTTTCTTTTTATATCTCTCTTTCTCTCTACTTCTTTTTCTTTTTATATCTCTCTTTCTCTCTCTCTCTTTCTTTTTCATTTTCTTTCTTTTAATCTTTCTCTCGTCTTATTATTTTCTCTCTCTTTCTTTTTATATCTCTCTCTCCCTTCATTTCTCTCTCTTTCTTTTTCTCTCTCCTTCACTTTCTTTCTTTTTCTCTTTCTATCTCCGTCTTTCTTTTTCTCTCTCTTTTTATCCCATTATCTCTCGTTCTCTTTATTTCTTTCTCCCTCATTGTCTCTCTCCTTTTATTTTTCTCTCTCTTTTCTTTTTCTCGGTTTTTCTTTTTCTCTCTGTTTTTTTTTTTTGCCATTCTCTCTCTTTCTCTTTATTTCTTTTTCACCCTTTCTCTCTCTCCTTTTATTTTTCTTTCTCCTTTCTTTTTCTATTTTTTTCTCTCTCTCTCTTTGCAAATTGCATTGCTTCCTTCAAATTTTTCTTCAATTATCTCACAAACCTTATGTTTCATTCATTTTTTTTTATATAAATTATCTCCTTCTTTGACTGGCACTTGTTATCTTCAATCTTTCATCCATAATTCTTTCCTCCATTGCGTCGGGAGTGGGTTTGATGCAGCAACTCGTGTAGAGTTGAATATATCAAACATTCAAGAGATGAACTGAATGAAATAGTGTCCAAGCTATTCACTTCCGCTGTTCGTTTGGCTTCGTAAACAAACAGACTTCGAGTAATTTAAGAGGCTGACAATAATCCGATAAAAAAATTGAACCAACTCGCTCAATTACTGCGCACAATATCAGACGTTTGAATATAAACAGGGGTGCGGAAGCATATGGAACAGACTCTAAATAACGGGAATATGCGAAGAGTATGCACAAGGAAGTGCAGACAACATGGTGTGTGGGAAGCGCATGGAACGATCCTAGATAAAAGGGTGGGAGCTGCACACGGAATAAACCCCAAACAACACGGGTGGGGCAAGCATACTGAATGAAAACCCGATTAGCAGAGGCGGTAGAAATATCATAAATCATGAGGCAGACATATTTGCGGCCAAAGCTCAATCATTAGATCCGGACATACAGTTCCATAAAATTTAGCGGGAACTTGAAAATTTGGGCGTAATTTCCGCCTGAAAAATTAAATAGTTTGCTTTGTGTGACTGAACGATAGATTAGGAGACTGGCTACTGATAAACCTGTGGTTTAATCATATTCATTCATACATTCATCATCATCATCTTCATCATCATCAGTTACATGACAGTGTGTAGTCATAGGGTCGTTACGCAGCTGCGCCCAAGTCTAACACATTGTACTTGATGGCCATGTCTCTACAATACTGTTCATCCACCCTTTGATAGGGGTCTTGCATTTAATGCTGCTGTGTGTCTATCAACTCTCATCACCATAAAATTATTACAGGTCCTATCCTGTAACAGGGTCGGGGTGTTCTTCATGCCATTTTCTTGTAGTTTCCTTCCCGTAAAAGTTGCATATTTTCCAGTGCAGATATTGGGCCCACTCTACCATGTCGATTTTTATATTCAGTGGCTTCACTTTCAGCTTTTAACCCTGCACTACGTAACCACTGATTAGTACGGGGTTTGTCTACATTAGCTTGTTTGGTACTGATAGAGTATTGACCATGAAGAGGATTATCTTATCATCGCGTCTGCATTTGGTACATTGCATTTGCAATTTTTAGGTTCTTTGCTGCTGCAGTAGGTGTATTATTTTGTTTACGTTTGCACTTCTTCACCTATTTGAAATTCCGTTTTGAATTTGTTGGCTTTCTTTATTATTGAATAAAGTTTCTTATTTCTTTCATGTTATTTGACATAGATCATCATCCAGTTGTCTGTAGTTTCCAGATATCTTTGACGAAGACCGATTGTTGTGGTATTGTAATACAGTTCTAGTTGAACTAATCCTCTGCCTCCTTCGGATCTGGACACATACAAATGATCAACATCAGCCTCAGAATGATGCATGCTGTGTCAAGTGAGAAGCGTTCTCGTTTTAACTATTATGATTATTTTTGCTGTATTTTCTTTTTTTTCTTTTGGAATGCAGATACTTAGGGATCAATGCCCAGATTAATCGCTTTCTAAAATTCATAATATAGGAGCCATAAAAAGTTCCATAATAGCCGATTAATGATGTTTACATTGTATGATGAAAACACATTTCGATCTATACTGATTAGCTTCACATTAAATTCAGGCAAAACAAAATCAGAGATTTTATACGCATACGAAACATTCAAACGAAAGACAAGACGGGAACACTCCAAATTTTCTCGAGTTACTCTATTTAAAATTCCTTTTTTTCGTGGTCAAACCAACCATTGTTGAATATTAGAATTTCGTATATTGATATACCTGAATCAATATTCTAAAACAGTTTCATTGGACCCGGATGTGGTTAGGATTTAACTGCACAAGGGAGAGAGAGAATGTGTGTGTGAGAGAGAGAGAGAGGGAGAGGAGAGGGAAAGAGAGAGCACCTGAGGTGAACTGTGAATGTTAGAAAGCTTGTGTCCGACTATTCGCTATTGTCGCATGATGAGACTTCTCTGATTGCCATACATTTATCTCGCTGACATACTAAAGGAAGCTTGGTTAAGACTCCCCCCCACATATATCATTCAATTTGTTTTCTCAACAGATTTACTCTGAGAACTCTAACACACTGTTGACATGGAAAAGAAAAACACACTCTTAGTCAAAAAAAAAAAAATAAAATCGAAAAAGAGGCTTATACAGGAGAGACTTTTTGAAATTTTCGAATTTCATGTAACTACACAACATTTCACTTTCGTTTAGCATCACTTGCCTTGATGAAATCGAATAACGAAACGCGTCGTCAAGGACTAAGTACTATTTTCCAATTGTCTATTTTATTCATTTCATCTTCTCTACATATTTATTCTGATACATTTAACGCACACACACACACACACACACACACACACACACACATATATATATATATATATATATATATATATATATATATAATGAGAACGAATAGAGTCCAATTCCGACGTTCGTAACATTCAATTCATATCTCCACACATTTTGGAGGGACGAATACAGAGACCTGGTGCACCGAATGCCACAAGGTTCCCAAACGACCCTCCGCAGGTTTTGAATTCAGAGTTGTCCTTCTCCTAGACCAGTTGCCATCCAAGGCTATAGAACCCAGTCTGTCCTGCTATTTTACCCATAGCTGGAGGGAGAAGAAGAGGATTCATACCTTTCCCAAGGGTATTAGCACGTAAGTGAATGTAATGGATTCGACTGGTATTCGAACTTGGCTCTCCGATTCCTCAATCCAAGGCGATATCCATTACTCCACCGTGCCTCCTAAAAAGTGTGGATGGTCCTGCACGTGGCCTTCACCACTATAATCAAATCTCATGTGCCGGTGTCGGGCTGTCGCTTTCCTGCAAACTGATCTGCTTGACCCTCATACGTCGAATCTCGACGGGAGAGTCGATTATTATATATATATATATATCAGGTAAAGATCTTGTTTGTCCGAAAAAGTATATATAACAAGTTATGATAACAATATGTAACATTTTTTGTCCTTCCAGAAAAAAAGGTCGACCAGGAAACGGTGTTTTGAAGGCAAGCAATATTTGTAATTGAAGTGCTCAATTTTTTATACTACTTTTACTCCTCAAGAGCCACTCAAGATAGAGGGTTACTGATTAAGATTGTTGTAATGTCATAAACGGAGGGTGGTAAGAAGGGCACACTATGAGGATATGTAGGTTAGATAACGCTTGATCCTAGACTTGAAAAAGCGTTTTAATAGCAACAAATAAAATTAAATATTTAATTTATTTGTCCAGTTTTACTACTATATATCTTCCCAGAAATCCGGTTGGGCTCTCTAGGAAAGGGGGTATTAAAAACATACTGCTCTTACTGCTATTAAGCATTACTCTTCAAGTATTAATTGAGTTCTCCGAGCCGTTGGCGTATTTCGTATGAAGAAAAACGTTAAAATTCCCTTCCTTTCTGCCGTGTGACGATGCCCTATTGTAAACGCACATAAAACACACACATACACAGACATCTCCACACAAACACGAGCCCCGCACTTCACATATACTTCCACACAATCACGTCCACACCCCCCCCCACACACACACACGCGCACACACATATTAAATCAGTCGGGTTTCTACTCAACAATGAAATCAAGAAACTAATTAAAAATGAAAAATAGTGGAATAGACTCAAAGAATACCACCCCAGAACATCCAAACTTTACGGCCAACCTAAACCTCATAAAATTGCTATCACTATGCGCCCCCTTATTACAGGAGTAGACATCGCCCTCACCCCTTGTTATGTCCAGGTCCTTGTACCACGGTGATGGTTCAAGGTAGAACCAATAAAGAAGAATTCGAACACAGATATGGAATAACACAGGATATATTACAAACAGGAATATATACAGAAAAGTAGAAAGTGTTATTACGAACAATCAGGTTTAGTAGGGAGAACAATGTCTCGACCAGTATCACTATTCCAATGTCTTGTAGTAATTGTCTGAACGCGACTCTGTTTCGGACTGCCTCTGACTCAACTGACTGACTCGCTCGCTCTGACTGACTGACAGACTCCTGACGGACTTCTGACGGACCTCACTCCAGACTTCAGACTGAACTCCCTGCTTCCTCTTGAGGCGCAGTATTTATTACGTATGGAATAGTCTATTATGTTATTATGGGTAAGGTCCCATAACACCCCTAAACTGGCGAAAGCCAGAACAACAATTAAAATCCCTATCCTTGGAACAATCAATTAATGTCATATAAAGAACTCTGGCAGCCTAGTTGAAAAATTAAGGAAAATGAACGTGACCGACATGAGCATGGCCAACCTAGATATAAAATCCTTCTACACCAACGTCCCAGTTGAAAAATGCCTACATGTACTAAAAGCAACTAACATAATCAAAGATAAAACTCTCTCTCTACCAGCAGCTAAAATAATAAAAAAATATATGCCGACTCATCACCTATCAATGCTCCTTGACATTTAACAATGATTGTTACAAACAAGAATTTGGAATAACAATGGGATCACCTCTCAGTGGAGTGATGGCATATTTTACCGAAACAATCAAAATACTTACCTTATACTGATGATGTCCTACTTATATACCCTCGTGATATTGATTTACCTGACCGAGTAGATCAACTAAACAAAGTCGAATACACAATAGAATTCACATACGAAATAGAAGAACACGATTCCTTACCATTCCTGGATATCAAGGTACACCACGTTAACAACAGTTTAAAACACGTAAATTAACTAACAAAAACGACCTAATAAATTCCCATTCCCATTATAACAACAAAATAAAATCCGGCATAATCATCGAATTCTACCTAAGAGCACTAAGAATATGCAGATCGGATTATTTACCCGATGAGGAGAAATATATTGAAAACACTTTTAGACTTCTCCAGTACCATAATTATTTTATATTCAATGCGAAGGCCCATAAATATTCAAAAACAAAAGAAAATGATCCCTCCTGAGAAACTCAATACAAAAAATATAAACTCAGCATAAAAGTATTTACTATTACATCCAAAACAATCAAAGACTTAGTCAATACTAAGGAAAACAATAGGCTAAAACCTGAAAGAAGGAGTTTACTCCAACGCCTGTAATAATTGTCACAAAAATTCATATGAGAAAGCTCAAGGAATCTAAGTAAAAGATTATATGAACACAAAAGGGACATTTTACAAAATAATATATCAAATGCATTAGTTGCTCACCGTAAGGAGACTGATCACAATTTTGACATTAAAAAAAAATGCTAATCAGATTAAATGTTAAAATAATTCACTACGACGTAAATGCCTACAGGGTGCCTTAATAGCAAGGTCATCTACAGCAAATTTGCACTCTGGCTCTTACAACATTTCACCATTCCTGGTGGATCTTCTAAAGCTACAGTGTGGAATAATACTTAAAAAAGTGGTGGGAATAAAAGACTCTAAATGAATTCGGCTGATAAAAACAATTCTAAATTACCAGTACCCCTCTGCCGTGCGCATGTGTATTCCTACCAACATTACAAAGAAGGACGAAATGTGTAGGGAGAGAGAGAATAGAGGGAGAGAGGGAGGTTGCACATATAGATAGAGCTATCTATCTATCTATCTATCTATCTATCTATCTATCTATCTATCTATCTCTCTCTCTATATATATATATATATACACACATACAGAGAGCTGCATACAGAGAGAGAGAGAGTAATATATATATATATATATATATGTGTGTGTGTGTGTGTGTGTGTGTGTGTGTGTGTGTGCCTTGAACAATAAAAAATGTTCAAAAGTAAAATTTCAGGCACACTGTGTTGTATAGTAATATTTTTGTTTTATTTTTTAAATTGGATTCCTCGACTAGTTTCGACTAGTATGGACATCATCAGGAGAAAAATTAATGTTTGTTAGTAGCAGTGAACTACAAGGATGAATGACTGTCTCTGAAGAAGGTGAACATTGCTTGTAGTTTTCATTTGATATTTTTATCCTTAAATTTTGGTCAGACCTTGTATTGTTCAAAGGCCTTATCAAGTTCTTTTACGGAGAGACTGTGAGACTTATGAGTCTCAAATTTAGCTTCTTAGTCATTTTGACAGCTTTATTGGTTGCTGGGAAGTGGATGTGTTTGTTATGTGTATGTTATCTTTTAGTTTTTCTGGAGTGTGTGTGATGTATGTATGTGTATATATTTGTATATATGTAGGAGACCTCATCACCGCTGCAAGCATGTGTGTCTAGTGTGGATGAGTGTGAGAGGGGCTAGGGGAGTCAGCTTGGGTCGTTTATGGGTGATGTCCTCTTCTTAACAGTAGAGTATATTCAACTATGCAGAGATTATAATGTATGAGAGAGAAATATTGGTGGGGGATGATCTTTGTAGTTATATATTATATACTGTGCTGTTTAGTTTGCTGTTAAATCAGTCATGATAAAGTGTTTTGATGCGCAAAGTCCATTTGTCTTCATGTTCTTCTCGTATTTTCCTAACTTTATCTTTGGTGTCCAATTCTATTCTTTCAATAATAACATTTCTAGGCGGAAAGGTTGTTCTACATGTAATAATCTTTCATGGGTAGCCGACTTAATCCGATTCCGATAATTATTAATTTTAATGTCAGAGAACCATTCAGATTTTCCCACATACTGTTTCTGACCTAGTGTGCATTCCAATAAGTAAATTGTATTATGATGGCTACATTTAGAGTTGTGGTAGATTTTGAAAGTAGTGTTAGTAACAGAACAAGTGAAGGAATTGGTATGATTAATGTGGTTAAAATATAGGCTCCTTTGGTTGCTACATGGTTGGGAAAATCCTATTGTTTTTATTCATGACCTCTCTCTCTCTCTCTCTCTCTCTCTCCCTCTCTCTCTCTCTCTCTCTCTCTCTATATATATATATATATATATATATATATATATATATATGTTGAGATAGGGAGAGAGGGAGAGTGTCAGGTTCCGTTCAGAGATAGAAAAACTTCATACAAAATAACGTTATTATTATTATTATGATGATGATGATATGATAACATGTTTACATGTCTAAACTTCTTAGCTTTTTTATCATTGTTCTTGTTCCATACTTGCGTATATTCTCATTTTTTCACTTGAATCCATTGTCCTTGTGTCATACCTGAATCTATTGTCCTCGCTCTGCCATTCACACAAACCCATTAAGTTACTCGCTTTTCCCCTCTGCTTTTCTTGCATTTAATCTGTTTCAAGTATATGAGTAAATCCGAAAGCCAGCAGGGATGATAAAAGCATTTCCCTTTACGTGATTTAATTTTCAACATAATCTCATCCTTAATTATCGCATTTGGTTGTCTTGTAAATATTAATAATAAAATTTGAATATTATACGGAGAAGGTTTCATATCGAAATTCAAAAAAATAAAGACGGGTCAGGCTACAGACTTAATGATCGACCCGCGTACTTTGGCAGAGACAGAAATTGTTTTTTTGGCACCGGATCAATCATCCGAAACAGATCAACGCTAAAATATATCACATACCTAATGATCTTGACTATCACTAAACAAACCGACTGAAATACAGATTCGGTCACAAGTTGTTAAAGTGAATTCTCACAAATCAACAATGCTTGCAAAAGCAGATTTCGCCTTTTAGAGACAAGCTCATACCGTTTACTCCTAATAAACACACACATACACAGACACCTCCGCACAAACATGCCCCCACCCGCACTTCACACATGCTAACACACAATCACGTACACACATACACACACGCACACAGACACACACACACGCATATATATGTAGTGGTTTAAGTAGTATCAGTCAATTTTTGAAACTGAAGTGGATTTGTTGGACGCAGAAATATCCGTTCTGTCTGAAAAAAAAAAGTGCCTCTGTTTACAAAGCATCATTCGCGTGTAAATCAGCCAAAGGTCCCAAGTCATTCTTGGACAACGTTAATCATTGATCACGGCGCCCTTAAAGTCACGTCATTCCGAATTGATAAATGGGTTTGTTTTAGACGATACACCAGAACACATACACACAAACACACACATACACACACACACACACACAAACAGAGTTAGAGTGAAAAACATACACATAACCGTTTGAATCGCTTTAAACGATGGTCAGTAGATTCGGTTATGTTTTCATATCATACCATACAGTATATATATATATATATATATATATATACACACACACACACACACACACACACACACACACACACACACACACACACACACACACACACATATATATATATATGACTTTCGGCCTAAATAAATTTTTTATGCATACATGTATGTATGTATATCCGTTTGGCTAAGTATTTCAACCCGTTTTGAGGGTCTATTCTTTTAAAAATATTTTTCTCACAAAAATTACGCTCGATATTTACTAGACTGGCGTCAGTGCGGTAATTTGATGATGAAGAACACACACAAATACACATATACGCACATACGCAACAAACACATACATACACACATTTACACACACACTGACCAAAATTTTCCGTTTTCATTCTTACAATTTAAATATAAGAATGAGAAACAGAAATGTTTCGCTGATAGATTTAGCACATGCACAATATATATATATATATATATATATATATATATATATATATATATATATATATATATATATTAGGGTGTATCTAAATATATATATATATATATATATATATATATATATTTATGTATATATGTCTGTGTGCACGTATATTAGGGTGTAACTAAATATATATATATACATATATATGTTTATATATATATATATATATATATATATATATATATATATATATATATATGCGTGTGTGTATGTGTGTATGTTTGTGTTTGTGCCTGTGTGTGTATATGTATATTAGGGTGTATCTAAATATATATATATATATATATATATTAGGGCGTATCTAAAATTAAATTTGGAAATTGGAAAAGGCAGAAAGATCATTTATCTGCTGGGTGATTACATATCCTAAGGTAAACTTAAAAATCTCCGTTCACATCGTCTTCTTTGTCGAAAATCCTTACTTTTGTTTTATGCATGCTAAAACTTACACAGTCTCGCACACGGAACTAAAAAGTCGCATAACTTTTGAACGAAACAACTTACAGAGATAGATGAGCAGGTTTTTGCATATAATTATAACTCACAAAATATGAAAAAAGAAAAAAAAATATTATTTTCAAGATTAAAGCATAGTTTGATTCGATTTATGTGGGAATACAAAAAAAAAAAAATATGTTAAAAAAAGGGAAATTTGATGTTTGGTTTTTTGATAATCTCCCAGGTGTCTTTTCTGGAAATTCTGCATATAACTCGAGATAAAATAATATTTCATCTGATTCTTCAGCCTGATGATCCGAGAGCTGAAAGTTCAGAAGGTTTGTAAAATTTTTATATCCTAACATAATATTTACATACACACACAGCCACACGCATGCACAGCAACACACACACCACATACACAACACACACACACACACACACAAATATACATATATATATATATATATATATATATATATATATATATATATATATATATATATGTGTAAATATTCTCAGATGTAGTATGTCTGTAGAAGAGACAAAATTGATTGAAAAGACAAGAGGTAAACTATCTTTCGTTCAGCCGACGGACTTTGAGGTCAAATGCGATGGATTTATTTTGCAAGCTGTATATAAATTTGAAAATTTGGAATAGCTGTAAAATATGTACTTGTTGCAAAATATTGCCTTGATAAAGTCCGTCCAATTACGGAACGCGTCGGCTAAACTAAGACATACATACATATATACATACATATCTATCTATCTATCTATCTATCTATCTATCTATCTATATATATATATATATATATATATATATATATAAGGACCTATACAAAATTGAAAATGTTGGAAATTGAAAAAGACACTAATATTTTTTTTATCTAGAGAGTTTCGAGAAAATTTAAAATCACTGTGGTCATCGTCTTCTTTGGCGAAAATCTCACTTTTGCTTCCCGCATTATTTTTTGCGTATTGGTAAGAATTTTTCCCTATACCGAGCAGATATATAATCCTCACTTCTGTCTATATTTCTGAGGTGATGTATTTTAATTATTTACATTGTTCAGACTGTCGTCCTCATCTTTATTGTCATATCCACAACGTTTCGGGCCTTATACGCTCCGGCCTTCTTCAAATGATCTTTGTTGGAATTTCAAACCGAACTTCTAATTCCACGTGCTATGACTGATACACGAAATTAGAAAAATCTACCCCCGTGGACTAAATAAAGGGTTCGGTTGAAATTCCAACTAACATCACCTGAAGAAGACCGAAACATACAACGTCCGAAACGTCGTGAATATGACAATAAGACGAAGACAACAGTCCGTACAATATAAATATCAGAAGCATGTTTTACGAATCGCCAAGAATTGTGATTAAATTCTTTTTCCCTGTTCTTGTTCCAGAGAAAATAAAGTAATTCTGAATTAATTTCTTCCATCACTCAAAGTTTGACTGTTTTAGATTCTGCAAATCACTAAATTTTTTAAATATGTGGAATGAAATTATGATATGAAGAAAAGAAATGAGATTAATGAAGAAAATGGATAGGAAATTGCAAGTTTTTTTTTATTGTGTGTTGCTTATATTAATCTAACTCTTCATCGAAGAACTGATCCTTATTCGTAATCAAATTGAGAAAAATGGAATCAGTTTTTATATCGGATTGGTAACGTTAATATTATTGGGTACAGGGAATTTGCAAAGTCTTCTGAACGGAAAATACCAGATTCTACAGAAAAGAAGAACGATAAGCGTGGGCAAGCAGTATTTGATGATAGCCTTAGTTAACGGGTTGTATTAACTTCTAACTTCGGTGATGCTGAAGATGACAGTGATTCTCTGGAATTTCACCATGTACGGACAGATTGAGAGGTTCAGTCACAAGCACAAAACAGAATTTGTTCAAAAAATCTCGTCCAACAAAACATTAGGATTGGCATCTATCTCCGAGCGACGGCAGCTTTGACCACAACAACTCTAATTGATGCTGGCGTTGTTACAGACGTTGATGCGTCAAAAATAGTTTGCAAAGCAAAGATTCAGTAAGAAATTGATTATTGCCTAAAGGAATTTCAGGTAATGACGCCCCCTCAACTTTTAAATTATGCCTTGGATTTAGATAAAACGTTTTATATCGGGATAGTAAAAACATTATGTCTATTTTATAGGTTCGCCTATCGTCCGGTTTACACTCCTCCCTAATCTTTTGAACATGAGTTTTATCATTTGTTTCCCGGTTAGGATTGGGTTTCCGGTTCCTTCTAAAGTCTTTTTCATACTCTTTCACTCCCAGTAGCCCCTTGCCTCAGTGAAATTACCACTAGGGGTGAATAGATTTTTTTTTTAAATATTAAAATTAACATTTTCCTAATTATTTACAGGAGATCAATGTTGAGTAATCCATAAATTGACTGATATTTGACGGGAAAACTGACAGTACAAACGTAATACTTCGTAGTGAAAAGTGACGTTGTTCTCTTTCTACATAACATGAGGAATATGTGACTCGTCTTGGTCAATCTGAAAATCTTCATCTTGGACATGTGATAGCAAAAACACACAGAAAAAAAAATGCGCTGGCAATGGTGTTTTTTTTTTTTTATTGAACACAGTTCGGATAATATTATTGATGTTATAGGTGTTGATTCCACAACTAAAAATACAAGTTACAATGGTGGAATTATACATTGCCGGAAAGATAAAAATGGAGCACAAAATGATTTTAACACATGTAAATTGAAGACAAAAGAACTTACTTGGCGCCATCATATTCAAGAAAGACATATTCCAACTCTTTCAAATAATTCCAAATAGCGATATATTAGGGGCTGCAATTTCCAGAATAATTGATTTCAATCCTAAATTCAAAAGCATCCATGACACCTGTGTAGAGCTTCATCTATTACCGGAAGACTTAATTGTCAACCTCATTAATGGTCAATGCTATAGATATACAGTGTACGATGGGTAAATTTTCCCAATTTTATTTAATTGTTTCTAATTTTGCGCATGCGCGTTGTTTTTTTGTTTTTTTTTATTTTGTCGGCTGAACAGTATAGTGGAGTCAGTTGGGCACTGTCTGTAAGAAAAGGAACACCATTACGCAATTCACCCGGCCAGGAATTTGGAAACAGCATGCTATACTGCTTGGCATTCGCGACATAATCACCAATACGAACATTTTACAGTGTTTGGCTGTTAATCTGAAGACCGTGCAGAGGATTCGGAAAGAGTTGGATGAGTCTAATGGTGATTACAAAGGTGCGAGAATTCGAAAAATTTATTCTGATCGTTCTGATAAGGAAAGAACTCCCAAATTTCTTACTGAGGGCCTCAGACAACAGTCAGGCCAAAAAGTGCTTTGAGCAGGTATTGCTGCCCTGGATCAAGAGAGTGGCTGCTGGAAGATCCTATGTCTGGCAACAGGACTCTGCACCATGACACATAAGCAGGAGAACCCAGTCAGGGCTGCCAGACAATTTTTGCACATCAACCCTTATATCTGGCTACCTCTCCCCAGACTTCAACCCCCTTGATTATTATGTGTGGGGCGCACTTGAGCGAGAGACCAACAAAGCTCCTTGTAACACCAAAGATGAACCAACTGCAAGGATTATGACAGCATTCAGCAATTTAAACAAGGCAACAGTACAGAAGAGTTGTAGGAGATTCCAAAGTTATCTGGAAGCCGTGGTTGAAGCCAGTGGTGATGTTGAATTGTATTATACTATTTCGAGATATTTTTGTGTATTTTTGATAAATATATCTGTTAAAATGAGTGGTCAGTATTATATTCATTTTTGCGTCATTTAGACGACAATTTATCCCTCGCATGCTGTAGAATGGTGAATTTGATATTGGGAGGTGAAACTGTTAAAAGTCTACTGAGTTTGAAACCTGGCCCATTTAGTCACTCACACTCGAACACAACTGCAAACCAATTAACGCATCGGTTTATAAGCAAATGTAATTTTACTGGCACCATAAAAAGGATCTTGAAGTTATTAAGCATCATATTGTCTTACCTTATTATTTAATGCAGTTTGATAACAATCGCAAACCATTAATGTTAATTGACCCTGCGAAGTTTATTAAGAACTCACAATTATTCGTGACATTCTGCCAAAAGAGATTCGCGACATTATGCAGAAATATCAACCATAGAGCCTGGCAGGTTCTTTTCAAAATTTCTCCATTCTTTTTCTGTAGTGTAGATGATGCCGAAAGACTGTAACGGATTTTTTGGAAATTCGTGGCAATTCCTAAAAAAGAGACCGGGGTATGATTGATTGCAAATCTCCATTTGAGCCAATCCTGACTTTAAACTTGACGAAAAGAAAAATTGAATGTTTTTAATAAAAAATTCGTACCAAATTAAAGAAGAAATCAGATTTGAAATGGATGATATGAATTCAAATTAAACTTAAAATATTTTTCTATTATAATCTTTGTGTCTACGTATTACTAAGCTTATTCCCAAATTGCTATTGCTTTTTCAGTTTTCGAGATGAATATTGACATTTCTTTTTTGTTGCACACAGTTCAATTTATTATTAACGATTGTATATCAGTTTTATAGGTAAATGAATTCCATTTGATTATTGGATGAAAAGAATTGTTCGCCTTTGCATTTGTTCAATCTGTGAGATCAAATTAATTTACAATGGGCGTAAATGTGGTTGAAATAAATGAGACCTTATTTCAACGGGGTATATGATATCCCCAGAAAAGACACCTGAGGGATTATCAAAAACCGAATCATCAAATTTCTCCTGAAATAGAGTCAAGATATTCTTTCATCTTAAAAATAATCATTTTTCCTATTTTGTGAGTTATAATTCTATAGAAAAAAAAATGGCCTCAATCGTCTCTGTATGTTGTTTATTTCAAACGTTATGTCATTTTTCTGGTTCGTGTGCAGGTTTAGCATTGGGTGAATCAAAAGAACGATTTTCTCCAAAGAGCACGGAGATGTTTATGTCTAACTTGCGGTTCGTAGCAACCCACTGCATCAAAAAAAGAATCTTTGAGACTTTTTCAATTTCTAATATCTTTAATTTTTTATACGCACTAATATATATATATATATATATATATATATATATATATATATATATATATATATATATTACAAATTAATTGATTTAAACTATGGTTTTTTCGCTACGCAGTAATAACCATGTTTCAAAAATGAAAGCTAAAACGCTTCAAGTTTAATTTTGTAATTAAATTAAAAACATTACTTCCATTTAATCCTCAAGGGAATTTTGGACTCCAGAATTCGCTTGAGGATTAAATGGAACTAATGTTTTTAATTTAATTACAAAATTAAATCTGAAGCTTTTTAGTTTTCATTTTTGAAACATGTTTATTACTGCGTAGTGAAAAAACATATTTTAAATCAGTTAATTTATAATATTAATGTTCTGTAAATTTACATTGAGCACTATTTTGTAAAAATAAAAATATCAACACCGGATTATATATCTTACTGTTCTTTCTTTCTTTATATATATATATATATATATATATATATATATATATATATATATATATATATATATATGTATGTGTGTGTGTGTGTGTGTGCGTGTGTGTGTGCGTGTGTGTGTCTGTATATGTATATATATATATGTGTGTGTATGTGTGTGACAAATCTGTTAAGAGGCTGGAAAAATACCGTACCACAAAATGGACGTATATCAAAAAAATGCAGATCAAGTAAATAAACTAAAAGAGCAAAAACACCTTATGTAACCGCACACAACCTTGGTTTCGACCGTCAGGTTTCTTCAGGTGGCGGGAAATAAGTATTCGTAATAGCATACTGCAATTATACAGAGAAGAGGTATGGGAAAGTGTCGAAAATTTTTTCTTCATCCTCGGTCGTAGAGACCTAGAATATTTTTACTTATATATCTACACCTGGACATTATCTCAGTTCTGCTGTTTAACAACATACTGCTATTCTTATATGTTGCTATAGCCAGCTTCTCTTCCTGACACAGCCTATGAATTCTACCACATGTTCTGCTCGTTTTAACCTTTTTAAAGATACTCCACTATGCTTTTTGCCGTGTTCATGCTTTAATTTCCAATCGTGATCTGCCATTTTTTTTATTGTAACTACGTTTCTCCCACCTGAAAGTGGAAGTGTGGTTATTATCAATGTTCCTTGAGCCTTCGGTACAACCTATATAGATCTTCTTCAGGCTACTGTTGTCGTTAACTTCAGCCTGGCAGACTACTACTTCTGCATAGCACATCCCGTTTAGAGGACAATTTTTCTAATTTAATTCTGGAGAAACCTAATTCAATGTCGTTTGTTGTCATTAACGGGACAATCAACTTAATATGAAATCAACGATCCTTTCCTTAGTTGCATAGTATTTGTTTCTTCAGGGGTTTACGTATCTGGAATTCTTGCCGAGTGTCGAAGCTTGAAAAGATATTACATCTTTGTGCCCAGGTGAAAATAAATGGTATAAACGCTTCCCCGAACGATGCTGATTCTGAAAATCTAAGATTTCACGGGTTTAACTCTTTATGCGGTGGTCGGTCTGAAAGTAAGAGTTTCTATTTAGAATGTCTACCCAGGATGTCAGAGACCAAACTTACCCACCTTCGATCGTTTTATTTTTGCCCAGTTGTGGCCTCCGCCATTTTTTCAGAACTGTTTTTATGGCCATCCGCCATCTTTGAATTATATTTAAACTGACGTTACATTTTCAGTCAACTAATATTAGGTTGGTGCAAAAATAATGACGTAATAATGTCGTTTTTTGACGTTAAACGTCAAAAAACGATATTATTACGTCATTATTTTTGCACCAACCTAATAATATACATCGTGTATCTGCATGGCCGGTGCGGTGCGTATTACGGAGGAACCCCCGACAAGGTTGAAACTCAAAAAGAGCTAGTTTTTGCTTTTTGTACGTTTTACTTTTTTTCTACGTAAGTTATATTGTCAATAATCAACTATAATAATCAACAAGGTCGGTGCTTACTGTAACAAGGCAGTTTTTTAGGGAAGTATATTTTATATTTCTGACTTTTGGTGGTAGCGTGTGGAACAAAAAATAGTGAAATTGAATTTTCCCAAGAAATTTGATTGTGAAAATTTGATTGTGAAATTTGATTGTGAAATTTGATTGTGAAATTTGATTGTGAAAATTGTCGTTCAAAGAACTACAGATTTCGACAGGTGACGACATTGTCTATGTTCGCCTAAAGGCTTAACAGTCGAATATGTAAGGTTGTTATTTTGAATGCAAATGGCCTTAAATTTGGCGATATTTAAACTCTGGATAAGTAAAAACAAACCAGAGCAAATGAGCCATTTTGACCCCTCTTGTGATGAAAGGAGGTGAGATAACGTCTGGGTAGATGGTTCCTTATATATACAACATTTTGGCGAACGGCAGGGAGAGACAGTTGAGAATCAGCCGAGAGATAGCCAAGAGGCAGCCGAGAGACAACTGGGACAGTCTTGAGGGGAGACACATCGAAAATATGCTGATCAACACACACGCAATTCACACCTGCCTGAAATTAACTCGATGTTTGAGTCTCTGATAAAACTTTAAGAATACACACTTTGGTTCCAAGTCATTACCCCATCCAGAGGTCTTAAGCTATACCAAACTTTCTTAAATATTCTATCTTTATTTACTATTATTAAAACTAGATGATATTTTTTTCTTCAGCCCATTAATACCACGACTTACTGAATTAAAGGGAAGGGCAACGCCCGCCTTTTCTTGTCAGTAAGAAACACTTATGCTGGTAAACGATCGACGACCTAACTGGCTCCAAATCCTTAGCCAGTTTAAAACTGTCTGTAACCAATCTGACCCCACAGCCATCCCAAGCTGAAGAGGGATAGGGTCCAAATTGTATGGCTGCACGTCCTTGAGAAAAGTGAGTGTTACATTATACTTACTACCCACGAACCTCTCAACCGCGTGGTGCGGGGGAAAGAAGTGCTAATTTCAGTAGCGCTTATTGAAATTAGCACTTCTTTTCCCCCGCACCCCGAGGTTGAGAGGTTAGGGGGTAGTAAGTATAAAAGCAACGCCTGACATACTTAGCGGTCATGTGGATGGCAGAACAGGTTTGGGAGAAGTAGCAAAAGTACAAAACATATTGACAACTACATGGGATAAGGGGAAGTGGAGAGCCATGATCGCTTACTTCCTGAAGGAACACGGCACATAAAAGAAGGAAAGTGTAATATATGTCGGCGAAATCATTTTTTTATTCTGAGATCATTCACTAAGCCGGATCTCTGATTTTTTTTTTACTGTTAGTAATACTAACTGGACTAGCAATTAAAATTATAATATTTTTTAAATTATAATATTATTTTACTGATAGTAAAACTAACGACGACTAGTAATTAAAATGAAATTTCTTGTCCTTACTTTTTACATTTCTAGAAAGATAAAACCGAGAAAATGATCGCTTAAAATATAAAAATGTTTAAAGATTTGAAAACAAAAAAAAAAATTTCCGAAAACTGAAATAATGTTTTAAAACAAATTTTAAAGACAATCCCATTTGTGTTGTGTTGGAATCTTTGTAAAAAAATTTATTAGCAGAGATGCATCGGTGATTAATCTTTATGGAAATGTAAAAAGTTGCAATTTAAACATTTTTTTTCAGAGTATAATTTGGTCCAGAATATATTGATGGATATTACGAAAAGAATAACATTTTCTAAGATTTAAAAAAAAAAAAAAAAATTCATTAAAGAAGTAAATAATTTATATGTACTGAAATTTTCATTTAGATTGGGTCATTCCCTGAGTTTTGGTAATTTAAAAAAGTGATGCTCTCCCTGACCATCGAAGGTTTGTGGCCCTCAGGTTGGGAAACTTTGAAATCCACATGTAATAGAGAGGGGACCACGTGTCAAAGTTTCTGTGTATGTATATGTTTGTGTAGGGGGAAGAGATCATATCGCCGGTCCTGGTGAACGTGGTAGGCGCTGGATAAAGTGTTTCCACATTGATTTGTGTGACAAGGCACGTTTGGGTTTGCTCGCGTTCATCACAAGCGAAACACAAAGAATAACGCTGACGATATGGTAAATAGTGTTTTGCATTTTTCTAGCTAGCATCTTCTAGCCAATGGGGTTATGCTCCGTGCATCTAATGTAGTTTCTTGTAGCAAAGCTTACTGATCTGATCACAAGCGTTTAGCTCAAAAAGAACGCTAATGTTTTTAATCAACGAGAATCAATTCTCTCTCTCTCTCTCTTGATTCCTTTGTTTTCATAGTCTCAAGTAACACTTCCATCTCCGACGTTAGAAGAGTTTTTTTTAGTGATTGATGGATTGATTCATTCATTCATTTTTATACAGCTTATTAACCCAGTGAAGTTTATTTAAAGCCAGAAAATATTTTTAGTTTTAAAGATTTTTTGGAGTTAATAATGGCTTGGTGATACACGTTTGCATCATTTACACATCCAAGCTGGCATCAAATGGTATTCCCAAGCATTCTAGGTACTGACCAATCTTGACGTTGCTTAACTTAGGCGGTTGAACAGGAACCGGTGTTCCAACGTGATGTGACAGTAAGCCACGGCTTCTTGGTTGTATGCAGTAGAGACGGAACCTTTTCGCTAATAAATCTTGATGTTTTTGCCTTGCTACAAATAGTAGTTGAGCAGTAGTTTGGCGAAATCATGTCTGACACGCAAGTGCATGCGGGGGTGGGGAGAATGTACCCACTGATATTCATCGATGCTTGCTGAGCGTTCACGGACGGCAAACAGTGCACACTGCTGCGCTTTCATAGCAATTTATCTGACATGACATGTTACAGTTTACTCGTGTTCGTCGGTAGGCGAAAACACAGAGCGAAACGATGTGTAAAATTGTGTTTTGTATTTTTGTAGCTGATATACTAGAGCGGAAATCTCAGAGCGAGACAGAGCACATTTCCACCATAAATATCGCAACATTTAAACAACATAATTATATACAAACACATATACGTGGGCACACACACACACACGCATATATATATATATATATATATATATATATATATATATATATATATATATATATATATTCGACTCTCCCGTCGAATTCGGCGCATGACGGTCAAGCAGATCCGTTCCTAGAAACCGACATGAGATTAGACTATAGTGTTGAAGGTTTTGTGCAGAACAGTCCACACATTTTGAAGGGCCGAATACAGAGACCTGGTGCACTACGGGCGACAAGGGCCCTAAACGACCCTCTGCAGGTTTTAAATTCATAGTTGTCCTCCTTCTAGACCAGCTGCCATCCAAGGCTATAGAACCAAGTCTGCCCTGCATATTTACCCATACCTGGAGGGAGAAGAAGAGGATTCATACCTTTCTCAAGAGTATTAGCACGTAAGTAATGTAATGGATTCGACTGGAATTCGAACTCAGCTCTCCGATTCCTTAATCCATATATATATATGTATGTGTGTGTGTGTGTGTGTTTATAGGAGTGCTTGCAAGTAATAGAAACAAAGAAAAAAAAGAATAATAATTTTGCCAACAATTTTCTCTGACAAAATGGTTTCTCATCTATTACCTCTTCTTTTTTTAGTTTAAAGATGTTGACATCTATTCTATTTAAGGCAATAATACAATTTTCAGGTATGAAATCATTGCTCACACACACACACACACACATATATATATATATATATATATATGCATGTACATATATATATATATATATATATATATATATATAGTATGTGTGTGTATGTGTGTCGCGTACTCATCTACATGTATGTACGTGCGTGTGTATGCACTTATTTCCTTCAGTTAGTTGATATCGATTATCTTCGGCGTCAGATATTGGTTTTCCATTCCAAGAAAAATGTAGAAGAATTGAAGGCCGCTTGCCGTAATATCGTATGACATTACAAGATGAAGCCTCCGCTATTCTAACTTTTTAAATCTCTTCACCGCCTCCACTCCAGGTATCTCGATTACTTACTGAGACTTGTACTTGCCACAGGCTTTATCATAATATATTAGGTTGGTGCAAAAATAATTTCATTTTCTAAAATATGTTACTCTGTGAGAAAACGAAATTATTTTTGCACCAACCTAATATATATATTCGCGTCTTTTCAAGTATTTAAGACAATGATACTGGGGAAAAGTTTAATTGGGCCTGATGATGTTCGTTGTAATTTATATTCTGCTGTTCACTCAATAGTAGTAGATAGGTTTGTCTGTCTGTCGCCCGGTTCACGCTCCTCCCAGCTATTTTGAACAGGAGTAGCGGTTTATTCCTTGTTTATTATTAAGGACTGGGTTTCCTGTTCCATTTAAAGTTTACTTCAACTCTATACTCCTAACGTCTGAATTTTAGTCGCTAATTAAATCTTGACCTCTTCAAGTCTAGAATTAGTTGTCTATTTTTCCTGTTATCTTGCTCTTTATTATGCTTAGATATTTCCACACAGTAAACCTCTACCTGTGTGGTCCTTGGGCCTTGCATTAGATGAACATTAGTAAATAAAATAAACATTAATAAATTGTATATTTTTGAGTAGCTGCCTTTTCAGTGACTCGAAATCTGATCCACTCGATATGCTCATATTTGGTGGGACGTTTGTAGACAAATGCCAGGTGCTAGATGCAAGTTACTATTTATATAGAATACTGGACGGTATGTTTTACTTAGATCTTAGATCTTTTTTATCATTTGTAAGCCCAACTGGTAGTGTTTAGAAACACTAGTTGTAACACGTGCCCCTGGACCGTTAGGGCATAGATTTTCTCGTAAAAATTTCAATATCGAAAGTTATAAATATCTTTCTTGTTTATTCCTCAATTTGCTTCCTGCCTGCCTTCTTTCTTCTCATTGCTTTTATGTTTTTTTCCGCGCCTATTGCTCGGTTTGCCATCCATTGTCGTCCGACCAGCAAAAGGGAGTCCCTCGCATAAATCGGCCACGCCCACCACTGACCAAAGAGGCAAAGTAAATCAACATTTCGAAACGGAAGCTTACAGATCTGATCGGCGGCGCCTAGCTCAAAAGAACGCCAGTGTTTTTGATCAACGAAGATCAATTCGCCTGATACATTTGATTGTTTGCTCAAATCATTCGCTTGGTCGTTGCGTTCAGATCGTTCCACACAAACGGGTTGGGTGTCTAGCCAGCAGGACGTTATAGATGGACTTTGCAAGCGACTATGGCTGACGTCAACGACTGACCAGTTCCGTTAAAGAAATAACGCCCTCAAGTTTAAAACCATACACAACCACTCTCTCTCTCTCTTTCTCATGTCTTTCTCTTGATTCATTTTGCCTTCTTTCTCTCTCTCTCTCTCTTTCTTTTTTTTTTTTTTTTTTGTTTTCTTAGTCCGAAGTAACGCTTCCGTCTCTTCGAAGTGATTTTCTCACCCAGCCCTCCCATTTCAATCAACCGTTCCGCTTCTGATTGATTTTATTGGTAAAAATCAACTCACGTTTTATTTTATTTTTCTGGTCCCGTTTTTATTCGTTTTTTTTTTCTTGATTCTTTTTTTTTCTGTTCTTTTCTTTTCTTTCTTAATTCTTTCCTTTCTCCATTTTTTTTCTTTTTCCTTTTCTTTCCTTTCTCTATTTTCTTTTCTTTCTCCTTTCTTTTCTTTCTCCTTTCTTTTCTTTCTCCTTTCTTTTCTTTCTCCATTTCTTTCTTTTCCCTTTTCTTTTCTTTCTTCATTCTTTCCTTTCTCCATTTTTTTCTTTTTCCTTTTCTTTCCTTTCTCTATTTTCTTTTCTTTCTCCTTTCTTTTCTTTCTCCATTTCTTTCTTTTCCCTTTTCTTTTCTTTCTTCATTCTTTCCTTTCTCCATTTTTTTCTTTTTCCTTTTCTTTCCTTTCTCTATTTTCTTTTCTTTCTCCTTTCTTTTCTTTCTCCATTTCTTTCTTTTCCCTTTTCTTTTCTTTCTTCATTCTTTCCTTTCTCCATTTTTTTCTTTTTTCATTCTTTCCTTTCTCTATTCTCTTTATTTTCATTCTTTACCTTTTCTTTTCTTTCACCTTTTATCGTTCCCTTTTCTTTACTTTCTCCTTTTCTTTTTCCTTTTCTTTCCTTTCTCTATTTTCTTTTTCCTTTCTTTTCTTTCTCCATTCCTTTCTTTTCTTTCTCCTTCTTTTCATTCTTTTTTCTTCATTCTTTTCTTTCCGCTTTCTTTTCTTTCTTCATTAATTTCTTTTTTCATTCTTAGCTTATGAGTTCTCTTCACTTTTTCTTTTCTCTTTTCCAACCTTCTCTCTTTCTATTTTTCTCTTCCTTTTTCCTTTTCTTCACTTTTTCCTTTTCTCAAGGCAATTCCAATGCAAACTTCTTTTTTATTTCCTTTTCTATTTTTTCAGCCATTTTCCTCTTTTTTTATTTTCATATTTATTTTACTTTGCATTCACACTTGTTACTTTTTGTTATAATTTATTCTTCCTCTGTTTCTCTTGCTCTCCTCTTTTTTTCCAGTAATGATATTTACTCTCCTCTCTCTCTCTCTTTTTCTCATTGCCCCCTCTTCTCACTCGCATATCTGCTTCTTCCTCTTCTTTCTTTCTCACCCTTTCTTTTTGCTTCCTTTCTTCTCGAACACTTTACTTCTGTTTCTCTTAATCTATCCTTCTCTCTTTCCCTTTTCTTTACGTTCCTCGTGAAACTCTTCTTCCTTTTCTTCAAACTCCTCGCGTCTCTCTCCTCCTACTCTTGATGACCCGCTTCCCTTTGTAAAGAATTTCGCGCTCTTTTTCTCCTTCTCTGACAAACGAGAACAAGAATTGGAGGCAAAGTATCAAAAGAATATTCTCATGGCCAAAACGGCGATGTGGACAAAGACTTGAGATTAGGAATCTAATTTAATTATTCATGGGGCAAGGTAGAGTGTTGGGGCACGCATGGTGGCAGTGATTGGGAGCTAGCAGCCCAATTGGAAGCCTATGGAGAGAGCTGGTGAGTAGCAAAAGAGGAGGCAAATGTCTGGACGTGCGCAGAGAACTGCTGAAAGAAATGTCTGACTGTTTTCCACTTAGGAACGATGGAGAAACAGACAAGCGGCTCGGCGACTGAATGGATGAAAGAAATGTTCAACGACGGAAAGGAAAGAAAAAACAGAAAGAAAACGAAAACAAGCAAAAATATTTGAAGGTCTGCTTAGAGAGAAGTGTGAGATACTGTGATAACGGAGCGCGCGTGTTTTGTCTGTATGCGCTGTGAAAAGCGATCAATTATTCAGGCGGGGTGGGTGCAGATTCGTGTTTGTATTCGACACAATATGGAATATATATATATATATATATATATATATATATATATATATATATATATATATATATATATATATATATATTCTATCACGTACACATAGATATTTACTAACTCAGCTAAATCAGGTCCAGTGCCAAATGGACAAAATTTGGGACAAGAAGATTTTGTTGCGCCAATTTACATTTGTGCAATTATGATATTTTTTAATCGGCCATTATTTAATTACTTGAAACTTTATATTTAGTGGCTACACGCATTTGAGTAAATATCCCTATTTTTTACATTGTGAACTCAGTCAGAATAGAGGTTCGATTCCTGTCAATGGCCACATCATTTTTTATATTTCTTTCCATCTCGGGACAAGTAAATGTTAATTTCACTGTTTGTAAAAAACAGGTATCACTACTTAAACACGTGTACCCAGATATAATATATATATTATTATACATCCATATATGCATACATATATATATATATACATACATTTATATTTATGAATAAAAATGACAATAGGAAAACTGGTAATTGCTGACGCGTTTCGTCCAATGTGGACTTTATCAAAGCAAAATACGTTTGCGTTGATAAAGTCCACATTGGACGAAACGCGTCAGCAATTACCAGTTTTCCTATTGTCATTTTTATTCATAAATATTGTCTCTCTCCTGGTTAATTCGGAGAAATTTTCATACATTATATATATATATATATATATATATATATATATATATATATATATATATATATATATATATGTGTGTGTGTGTGTGTGTGTGTGTGCGTGCATATATGTATTTCTTATTACTTGAAACGTTGTCTGACTGCAAATAGTAATCTATTCATTCCTTAAAAATCATTTCCACGCGCATATGCATATATGGGTATCCGGGAATCTTGACGTGGTGTATTGGTCAATCAGTTTGTCTCGCCAAAACAATTACAACTGAGTAGTGAGTTCAATCCTGAATGGGTGCCGCATACTTTCGGCTTTGTGCCGCATCTATAGTACGTTAGAGAATCACTACACACACACACACATATATATATATATATATATAATTATATATATATACTAGCAGATGCTTCAGAATTGTTAGGAGGAATCTATTAAATTATACTTTCAGACAAGAACATGGTAAATTTTGTTGCGTTAATAAATAACAGGGACGTGCTGTCTAGGTAGGCAAGGTAGGCAGTGCCTACCATGAATAAAATACCTCAGAAGCTAGATTTTCCTTCCGTGGCACAAAAGCACGTCATCAAACTAAATTATGAAGGTTACTCTGATTATTATGCATCAAATGCAATTTTTTTTTGTAGATTTACTACATAAAGGTCACAGGCTGCCTACCATCAGGTATAGTTAATTTATCAAGGAAAGTTCAAGTAACTTACCTGATTTGCTAAATCTTGACTTTCACCTAATGAGTTTAGCGTCTAAACGCACATCAGTATCAATTTATGTATGAAAATGATGAGCACATCAATATTTGTCTTGAAATAAACAATACCCAGATAATGGCATTGTGCTTTGTCGAAAATACTAGGAATAAAATAATATGTACCA
>OZ010576.1:23942575-23950075 GCA_963932145.1 Acanthosepion lycidas
GTGACATGTGAACCATATATATTATTATTATTATTTAAACGTATTTAGTGGATACTCGTATTTGAATAGACGATCCGTTTATGTATTAGTATATTTATTTATTTTCGTCTACCGAAATAATATTAGACAAAATATGCGCTCTGCGGCAGGATATATATATATATATATATATATATATATATATATATATATATATATATATATGGAAATATAGTTTTAAGATGTGTTATATTTATCAGAGATAGAGACTATGCAAGTATGAATATAAAACTGAACTTCAATGTTGAAAGGCCTGACGATTGCATCTAGCATGAAACAGCCTGTCGCCTCTGAGTGTTGACTTCAATGTCCACTTTTATATATATATATATATATATGTGTGTGTGTGTGTGTGTGTGTGTGTGTGTTTGTGTATGCGATTCTCTTTACATATACATATGTATATATAAAAACTCCCTAAACAGAGACAAGTAGGCGCTGTTGTTTGCAAAATTTCCAGTTATTACGATCCTTCTATTCTTTTCATTTTTTCATACTTTTATCCTTTTCATTCATTCAAAGAGTCATTTATAGTAAAAGCAATGAAAGTAACACCGATGAATATCCTTAGTGAGAATAACTTGCCAAAATCTGGTTTATTTTGTCAATTATTATTCACCTGATCCATTTGAAATGTAATCTTGTCATTTCTGACGAAACGTATTGATGCACAGCAAAGAAGAAAACATAGTATAAGAAAAAAAAAATACAAAATAAAATTACCTTAGATAATTTTATTCTTTTTTCGTGCAAGCTGTTTTTTTCTTTCTTTCTTTTTTCGGTATCGCTATAGATTGCGCAACGAACCTCTTATTACCGTGACGACAAAAATGCCGTCGGATTTCATGTACTTGTCTCTTGGGATCAATACGTTTAAGAAAAGAGTTATTTACTGAAGATTTATTCTGGGTCGTATAGAACAATATTCACACCGCCTAACTTTATACTCACAAGCATTATTTCATTAACTTTTTCGACGATAAAAAAACAAAACAAAAAACGCCTTACAATAATTTAAAGATATCTTTAAAATTTTAATTGAAAGAAAATAAAACGTTAGTTATAAGATAAAAAAAAAATCCTTTCGCTTTCATGAAAAATGAAAACTTATCTAATTCAGTATTTCGAGAAAATTCCAAATAGTGCGCCATATCGATAACTTTTCATCGCCCGACAAAGTTAATTTAAATGAAATTCTATGAAAATTAAAATAGCCAAATGAAGAGTACAATGAGAGTTACTTCATTTAATGGTGACTTTACTGACTATAGAAAAAATATTACTTACCGTATACTTAAACTATGTTGACAAATACATTTATTTATACCTGGCAGTTATGCTTGTCAACACCTTGGGCAAAGATTTTCAAAACGCGCCTAAATTTATGACCGCATAAACGTGGACAACAATATACAGAAAGCAAAAGATAAAAATCGAAAACTGGGTTCCCGGTGTCAACACTTGATAACAAACTCGTTTGCTAAGAACAAAAAATAGGTATATTATAAAATTTTAGTCACTGAAACGTTTAGCTGGCATGTGTATTCTAGAAAATGATATTTCATTACAGTAAAATAATGGAAGTTAAGAAAAGTTCAGTGATTGATTGATTGAATTGTTTCTATGGTTTATCAATACTTTGCATGTTTTTAAAGCCAGAAAATATTTTAGATTGCAATAAGCTGTTGAAGATAATAATGATTTACTGATACAAGTCCTAATGTATGGCTGGTCACTCGTATTCGAGGATACCCGTCTATTAAGGCGGCAGACGCATGCTCAGGCGTATTTGTGTTTATTCAACACCCACAGAGCCGACCTGTGGTTTATACTGCAACTATGCTGAGCAGACCTTAGTTACAGTTTCTGGGAAAGAGCGTGTTATTTAGCGTGATCAATAATTTGAACAAGGCCGGCACGCTCAAGCCCTCGGGCACGATGACTTGTGACTACCAGCTAGCACAGCTATCGACAGTCCCCAAGGGTTCCGTCTACCCAGTTTCACTCACAAGGCTTGGGTCAACCCTTGGTATGGTCTTCAAGCAATTTCCAAAGGTGCCGCACGCTGGGATCGACCTCTCCTGTCGGATAACATCAGGAAGTCTCCTTCCTGACAAATTGACTATGGTGAGATTCGAACCCGAGTCTCATGATCAGAATGCGAACGTTCTAACCACTCGGCCACATGCTCATAAACTCGACCACGTGCCCTTACTCGGCCACCTGCCTAAGTCCTACTAATTAACCCATAACTGGGGGAGAAGAGGTGGAATCTTTCCCAAGGGCATTTTCGCGTATGTGAATATAAAGAAGCCGGCCGGAATTGAAGCCCGGCTTTCTGATTTCCTGTTCCTAGCCATTACACCACACGCGCCTCCAAGACTACAGAATCTAGTATTGCAATGCGGTCACTCATGGGGGTACTGAACATGCTCGACGTTGCTTAACTTCGGTGAACGCAGGATAATTGGTGTTTCAACGTGAAAGAGCTGAAAACCTGAAAACATCACAGATAGCTGACAGGTAAAACATCCAGTCAGCAAATGATTTTTTATTGTTTACTTTTCTAGAAAATTTGTTTAATTATAACATGAAAGTAAATGATTTTCAAAAAGTCCGGTTCAACGAAGAAGGTTGTTTATTTATGATTATTTTGTCAAATTTTTATATCCGATAAGTTATTGGGTCAGAATATCTTCCAGATCTGAGGTTTGCCCACCCCAAAATAACTTTTAAAATATTAAAAAATATATATATAGAGAGAGAGAGCAAATTGTTATTGCTTGGATAATTCTTACATTTCAAGCTTATTATATAACAACAACGTTTCATGTGTATCGAAAAAATATAAATGGGAAAAAAGAGATTTCTAAGTAATAAAAAATGATAAATATTTTTAAATCTTAATATAAAATAAGTAATATCTTTACATACAAACATTTTTCAGTTCATTATTAGTAGATAAATTTCAGAAAAAAATGTATCTTTTTTAAAGGTTTATATTTAAAATAGTAAAAGAGAAAGCAATTCATAAAGTCGAAAATATATTGAAAGAGCAATCGTTTTTTTTCAGAGCTAACTCTTTTGACTACAGATGATGTGGAAGAACCTTTTATGTTAACGATCTCATTTTAGGGAATTAGTTTTGTAGAGTGTATCCGTCATTGTCATGTCGGAGACTTTTTCAGTTCAACAAAACAGGACACATTGCAATGTTTTATTTATCATATTACATTGCTGGCAATAAATATCTACAGTATTGATACCATGTTCCAATATTTCTTAATGAATAACACCTTTCATATTTCACAAGACATAAAGGAAGGACTTCTGTGGATGGAGATTTTACTTTGGTGTTGGCACTGTTCCCTCATTTTGTGATAACTATTGTCTTTTTCACTGTCTGTTAAAATGAAAAACACATTTTTCATCACTTGTAAAAATGTGATTCAAAATGAAAGATTATTCCTGCTGGGCGTTTTTTGTTCGGTTCTCAAATGAATCTTCATGAGGAAATCTCTTGTCAATTCTTTTCGAAATTAAACTCTGAGATTAACTATAAATGGCACACTGTCGGATAGAAGAGATGCTAAATTAATTCTAGATTCAGTTTTATATCATTCGACCTTGGTTCAGCCTTGGTTGGCTCACTCATAATTCATAGCAATTAAATAAAGAATGAAATGACATAATACAGAATTGCTTTGCGAAGTAATATGCATGTCTAAATTCCTATGCTTGTTTCGCTTCTAATTGATATGAATAATATTATTTCTCTTGCTATGATGTGTCTTTTCATTTAACTTTATCTATATTAAACTCAAATTCTTTGGATCATATAAAGACGTTAGTTATATCTAGTGACAGGACCCAAAGAGTGTGAGTTCAATACCTGATTAAGTCGGTGGAGAACTTGGGAATTAACAGGAGATAAATGATAATTGACATCGATTAGACATAGCACGAGGAATTAGAACAGTGTACCCCAGCGAGCGAAATAAAGGGTTCAATTCGATATTCCAACCACCTGAAGAAGGCCGGACCGTACAACGGCCGAAACGTTGTGATAAATATGGCAAAAAAGATGAGAATGGTAGTCCGAACAATGTAAATAGTATAACAGATGACAACGCGTTGATGAAAGATACAGAAAGAAAGCTGCATTAACTCGTTGATAAGGTAGTAAAGGAAAGAGGGAAGAAAGGACTAGCTATCAATTGTAAGAAGGCAGAATGTTCGTCAGCAAAAGGAAAATACCGAGAGGACTACGAATTAGAGATATCAAAATCAAGCAAGTACAAAATTTACATATCTGTGAAAGGTTTTAACAGTTCGCAGAAAGATCTTGCATAGAACTCTGAAAGCTTATAAGTGGATTAGTGAAAGATGCCTACTAAAATCTAAGCAAAGTATTAAGAAACCGGAAAAGTTTGTTAGAAAAAGAGAGTTTTGAAATTCGATGTAATATCAGTACCCCTATATGGCGGTGAATGCTAGGTAGAAATAAAGTGGAAACTTGAGGCAACAAATATGTGACCCTACAGAATGATGTCAAGAATACCATAGACGGAACATGTGAGTAACGAGGAAGTTATAAGGGAAATGTAAACAAAAAGAGAACTTGTACTTAGAAACAAAAATATACAGTTGAGATTTCTCTGAGAGATAATTAAGTAAAAGTACTTGGAGAAATTTGACACTCGCAGGAAATACTGAAGGTAAGTTGTACAGAGAAAAACAGTCCGTAACCTACCTAAAGGTGGATTAATGGATAACGGCTAGGATTGAGGAATCGGAGAGCCAAGTTCGAATTCCAGGCGAATCTCCTATGTGCTAATACCCTTGGGAAAGGTATAAATCCTCTTCTTTTCTCCCCAGCTATGGGTAAATAGCAGGACAGACTGGGTTCTATAGCCTTGGATGTCAACTAGTCTACCGCAGAAAGAAATGGCAACCTACTGCGGGAAAAAATCTACCTCGTCAGTCATGTATCAAGAGATACATTATCGCCTAAGCATGTATCACGCATAGCACATAACTGACTGCATCTACCTAAGAAGCTTGTGTAATTGGATGACAAGACAGGGGCTTGAAGGAATATTAAGAAGGCAAACATTGCTTACATAAAGGATAGGAAGCTGTAGAGATCCCTGATCACCCATGTTCTTGGGGGCACATGCTAGATAAAAGAGGATAATCTGATGGTTGAATGAAAAATGGAGCGCTTATTTAAATCACAATAGCTAAGAAATTACTCTGTGGATATGGGTATACAAATACCATTCAGCGGAGGACATAACTTTCTCTACTAATTTAAGACAAATTGAAAATAAGTTTAGATTAATCTTGCGTGGCGTCAGTCAACGAAGATCGAACTAATTACACGATCAAATGACTTTCTAACAACCTTTTTAAGTTTCAAATACAGGGTCCCGGAAGATTATTTTTCGGAGAAAAATCCACTGGAGATATTTATATTCCAACCCCCACTTTTATTAAAAATTCAAGAAATGTCCTCCCAGTTCTTAATTTAGGCGGCTGGCAATCTAGGATAGATCATTACATTTCTGAAAATGATTTAAAATTATAAAAAAATCGAGTGAACTTTTTATTTCATCCACCTCGTTTATTTGAAACTCAAGTGTATTTCTCGACAGTAGACGCACCGTGGCGATATACGTGTGTGCATTTTATTGTGTATATATCTGTCCACGTAGAGATGCCTTAAGGCGTCGGTTTATGTTTTAATGTCCCTATATCGGTATGCGTTTGTTTATATGCGTATATGTGTGTTATGTGATAGGTGTATGCGTGAGTGTGTATGCTTACATTTGTTTGTGCGCATGCGTAGTGGTATTTGTGAAATCATGCCTGCATTGTCTGGCGATTGGTTTAGTCATCCGTGCAATTCGATCGAAAATATTAACTAGAAAATCATGGCGGAGAGACAATCCAAGACATGAGAAAAATACAAAACCATAGAGAAAGAAGTGAAAACAAGAGAGAGCGGAGAAGTGAGGAAAGAGAAGGAAAAAGAAAGCAAATAGAAAAAGAAAAGAGAGAGAAAAATAGAAGATAAATATAATAATAAGAGAGAGAAAAGATATTACGTGAAAGAAAGTCAAAGATAAAGAATTGAAATAAGACAGAGAAAAGTGCGAAAAGGAAAGAGAATGAGTGAGAGAGAAAAGCAAATGTTAGAGAATAGAAAAGGGAAGAGGGAAAAAGAGAAAGAGAGACAGAGAAGAGAGAGAGAAAAAAAAGAGACAAAGCAAAAGAAAGAAATAGAGGGAAAGAGAGATGAGAGAAAGAAAAAGAATGAAAGAGAGGAATGAGTAAAGAGATAAAGTAAGAGTGAAAGGGTGAAGAAGAGAATGAAAAGAAAAAAGAGAAGGAAAGTGAAGGAAAGACGAGAAAAAGAAGAAAAAGAAGAAGAAGAAGACGAAAGTGATCGAAAAAAGAAAATGAGGAAGGGAAGAGAAAGAAGAGAAGAGAAAGAAGAGAAGAGAAAGATAGAAGAAAGATAACGGAAGAAAAAGAAAGAATAGCGAGAGAAAAAGAGATAAAGAAAGGAAGAGAAAGAAAAAGGAGCGGGAAGAGGTAGGGAGAGAGAAAGAGAAAGAGCTACGAAAGATACTGAGAGAAAGAAAGACGAGCGAGAGAAGATAAAATGAGAGATGAGAGAAATAAGAAACAGAAAGAGAAAGAAAGAAAGAGAGAGAAAGTGGAGAAAGGAAGAGGAAGTGTTGATGAGGGAAAATCTGGAGAATAAATAGATATGAAGAAAGAACAGAAAAATGAGGTTAGTAAAAAGGCAGTTGTAAAATAATTGGCAATTAAATATATACTATAATTCTGATTGTAAGATTGTTACGTTTTCTACCTAGAATCAGAGTGTAGTAACTGTTCGATATTCAGTCATACTGAGTTGGAATCATTTACGCTTTCTGACCGAGAAATTTACATAATATTTTGTTCAAATGTCATGTAGAGACAAGGCATTAAAAAACACGATCAGGGCGTATCGATTGTATCGCTCCACACACTGCTTTTCATTATAACTTGTAAATTGCCAATCATTTTTGAGGTTCGTCGCCTTCTCCATAGTTTTTGAATTCTGGCTAGTCTTTCTCTTAGACTGGCTGTAATCCAAGGCTAGAGATCTTAGTCTACCCTGCTATTTTATCCATGGCTGGTGGAAAAGAGATGGATTCATTTCCTTCTGTAGGACATTACTACGAAAGTGAACGCAACAGCCGAGACCACAAGTTGAAAACCGCTGGCAGATTCCACTTTTAGAGCCGATAACCCTTACGCTACCCGCTCATCACTGTTTAATAATACTAAGTGGCAAATGATTTGGAAATGTCAGGAATAAGAAAAATGGAGGTTTTGAATTAAGAAAGGCGGAAAAGAAGAATGCTAGAGAAAACCACTGCTTGTCTGCCAGTTTTCCACTTC
>OZ010576.1:23955075-23975075 GCA_963932145.1 Acanthosepion lycidas
TATTCCCACTCAATATCCCCTAGAATAATACGGAACATAACCGATACCGCCCACCAAATTAACCTTTAGACTACCTGTACATATAAATAGTCGAGCAAAAACATAACGCATACGGTCTGACGATTGGGTTTCGCATTAAACAGACTGTCACCTCTGGGTGTTGACCTCCACTTACATATATATATATATATATATATATATATATATATATATATATATATATATATATTGTAGTGTTCTGCTTATATGTCAATTACACGATCAATTTTAGGTAAAGCGTTAAGCAACATAGAATTTGAAATATGAGGATGTGACCAGGTCAACAGAGAATAACATGCCATTTCTAGACAAAGTTTGGATTTCCTACTTTACCGTGAAGGATAAAAAGGATTTGTACCACAAAATTTGCGGGATGGGTAAGTTTAAATTCAATTTCCGGGGTCATTGGAAGTTAAAGAAGGTAGAAGTTTGAAGACATTATTATTTATTTCTCATCCCAAAAGATACATTTTAGAAGATAAATGAGTGTGTAAGTTTTCCTGGGCCGAAAATGATTATAGAATAGGTTGTACTGACCTTCAGTGACCTGGAAGTCACCAGATATCAATTTTAGATTGATCAACCAAAAGAAAATTATAAAAAAATATCTTTCAGGTTCCTTGTGTAAAATTTGCCACAAAGGTTTTCCTGTTAAAATAATCTAGACTTAAAGTGACTTTTTAGCAGTTTTAAATGTACAAAAATGTCTGCAAACTACCGTTATTCTGTGAGTGATGCACTACTTGCTTTAAAGAATGAAAGAAATAAGGTTATTGCAGTAGATTCCTAGAGATATTGAACCGAATGTGAGAAAATTCTCAACACTTCAGGGATTGTTTTGAATTCAACTGAAGCTGTCTGGTAGCTACTACTATATATATAATTGTACAGGTGCCATGGATCCTGTCTCGTCAACGTGACAAGAAACAACAGCAAAAGTTGGGTGACTCGGCTGCCTTCGGTCTGGAAACGCAATCTGATACTGCCGTGCAGCATCGCGTTCATTACCATTCTCGTGACCGTATGCAAAAATCACACCTGCCTGCTCACAATATGGATATCCTGCCTTCGTAAAACGGAACATTTCTTAGATAACTCATTACTCTCACGTTAAACTTTGAAGACAGACTAGCCCCAAATGCATACAAATGACAAATATAACCTCGTCTACGTGGCAATACAGCGCCTGCTACCGTAAACCTCATTTAAAGTTAATAACTGAAAAACGAAGGATTTGAGGACATATATTTATATAGACTTTTGTTCTTTTGATGTGAGGAACACGCCTCCAAAGTTTATAAAAGTATTTTGATACACCCTATATATATATATATATATATATATATATATCACAACTTTGATGAAAAAAATCTGCTGAAGCTTAAAAGACGGCTCCCTTTATTAAGCAGTTTTATCTGCTAAGCTCGTTTGATAGGTCAGTGGCCCGCGTTCGTTTTTCCGGTGTGCAACGTTATTTGTCATTTGCTTAGTCACTGTGAGAACTGCTTATTTCACTTCCAATGTCTGCAATCAATCTTCGCGAGAAAATGCAAGCAAGAATGTTCAATGTTAATTTTTTAGGTAGGTAAGTAGGCCCTTCCCAGTCTGCTTACCCAACTCCATCAGCGAGACTTAATGGGTGAAGAGTGATTTGTTTCTTATCTCGCAAAAGTGAGATAAAATTGAGATATTTGTCATTAAAGACAACCTCGACATCTGCGCCTTTACGAAGAAAACACCGATGATAGTGGAGAAACTACAGGCGATATTATGATCACAATTCATCGTAGATAAGTAATATTGGAGATTTGTATTATACCCCGAGCGTTGAGGTGGACTCGCCCGCACGTGTATAAATGTGAGAACGGAACTGGGGACTAGGGGAGATAGTAAAACCTGTGTGTTTAATAATACTCAGCTTGCCGACCTCTCTACCTGGAAGCAGAGAGGAACCCAGACGGAGCTATGCAGAAGGGCAGAAACTCGTCTGGGGAGGTAGACAACTACCCGATCCCGTGTATACGGGGTCTACGGGCAATTTCTGCTCGAGCCTACGATCGTCTGCAAAAATAGAATAATGATCTGCGGCTGGAGAAGTGTTAAGTATGGGAAGCCGTTGGTATAAACCAGTGGCTTCTGTTATCTCCAACGGATTAAATAGTATTTATGTTGGTCACACCACGAACTCGCTTTCACGACGCTTGACTACATTTGAATGATAATTCTAACATTTTTAGGCATTTAAAACAACATGCTTGGCCGCACACACAATTCCGGTTAGTTTATACCAATGGCTTCCCATACTTAACACTTCTCGTATTCACTCTCGTGTGGTCATGTGTGATGGGCCGCGGTGCGATTTTCGCTTCCAATGTCTCGTATGCACGAGTTTGTCGTTGCTTGGAAATCTTCGATGCAAACAAAACAGACTATCATTGTTGTTATGTCAGTGTATTGTTAAATTAATTGTAATGTAACTGTCATGTTTGATAATAGCTTTTGTAAGCCAAAAGCTTAGATAGGATTAAAAAACATGTATCAATATGGTAATTTTCTTTCGTCTTTCAATGATAATGTTATTAAGCTTATCAGACGATATAAAAGGAATTTGCTTAAAATAGATAGACAAAACTTGTCTATAATGAAACATGCATTAATAAAACATGCTGCCTAAATACACACACAATATATATATATATATATATATATATATATATATATATATATATATATATATATATATGTATATATATATATATATATATCCGCAAACAGAACCCCATACACACACACACACACACACACACACACATATATATATATATATATATATATATATATATATATATATATATATATATATATAGGAGCCTGTACTCAGTACATGAAGGTTGCAAGTCTACATGAAATTCTGACTCGTGCTATCGACGTTGGACATTATGTGTATTCAATAATATATATATATATATATATATATATATATATATATATATATAATATAAATATAAGTAATTATACTTATACAAACCTACCTAGGATCATCAGGGTATGCTGACGATCCGCGTAGGTGAAACGTAGGTACTTTTGCCTGGCTCTTTAGGTTCATAGTTATATATATATGTTATCTTACTATTGTCTCCTGAAGAGTGCATGCCATCCGGAAAAATTTAGAGTAAAGGCAGGAATAAGGCAACAATTTTCTAACATAATGAAAGCTCTTGTTAGAAAAAAAACAAAAAAAAACATACTTTAATAACATCAATTATAAACATAGCCATAGTTTACTGTCTATTAATAATACGAACAAATTTTCAAGAACTATTCGACTGTTTATAATTTCGCTAACAAAACATTTATTATGGAGTTTAACAGAAATTTTGTAAATGATTAATTGAGTAGCCGGAAGAGCTAGGAAAGAAAAAATAATTTAGATAATTTGAACATCTATCTATCTATCTATCTATCTATCTATCTATCTATCTATTTCAGTCTGCACATTATCTATGTATCTATCTATTTGATAGAATAAATAACAAATAAATGTTTATAAATTTCATATGTTTCGCTTTTATTTAAACGTCAGCAGATTTTTTCATCAAAGTTGTGATATATATATATATATATATATATATATATATATATATATATATATATATATATATATATATAAATATATATATATATATATATATATAGGGTGTATCAAAATACTTTTATAAACTTTGGAGGCGTGTTCCTCACATCAAAAGAACAAAAGTCTATATAAATATATGTCCTCAAATCCTTCGTTTTTCAGTTATTAACTTTAAATGAGGTTTACGGTAGCAGGCGCTGTATTGCCACGTAGACGAGGTTACATTTGTCATTTGTATGCATTTGGGGCTAGTCTGTCTTCAAAGTTTAACGTGAGAGTAATGAGTTATCTAAGAAATGTTCCGTTTTACGAAGGCAGGATATCCATATTGTGAGCAGGCAGATGTGATTTTTGCATACGGTCACGAGAATGGTAATGAACGCGATGCTGCACGGCAGTATCAGATTGCGTTTCCAGACCGAAGGCAGCCGAGTCACCCAACTTTTGCTGTTGTTTCTTGTCACGTTGACGAGACAGTATACATAGCACCACAAGCTACGACCGAGTGGAAGACTGAGATTTGCTCATACACCTGACGACGAAGGACGCATTTTATAGGCTGTCGGGGACGACTCAAGTTTTAATACCAGTGAAGTGGCGCTAGCATGTCGTACATCTCATAGCACCGCATGAAGGGAATTTTTGCACAAACTGCCAATCCGTTCTTTGTCTCTTCAGTCTTGTTTACGGATGAGACAACATTTGGAAGAGATGGAATAACAAATTTACACAAGCAACATTTGTGAGAATATCGGAATCCCCATGGTACATACAGGCTAGATACCAGAACCAGTTTACGATTAATGTATGAGCTGCACTTTTAGGTGACTGTCTGGTAGGTTTATATGTTCTCCCATCACATCTTACAAGAGCTATCTACAAGGACTTTATTTTGAACACACTTCCAGACCTGCTAGAGGGTGTACTCCTGCTAATACGAAGACGCATGTGGTTCATGCATGATGTGGCTCCAGCACATTTTAGTCATATTGTTTGCGATGAACTGGCTGACATCTACCATGAAAGATGGATAAGTAGGAGAGAACCGGTTCCATGGCCTGCACGTTCTCCTGACCGCATTCATTTGGATTTTTATCTGTGGGACCATCTAAAACAATAGATTTATGTAGCAAACATTAATAATGCAAAGAATCTTCATCAATATTTAATGGTGACCTGCGAAACCATTCGACACCGTGTGGGAGTATTTGAAAGGGTCCGTCAGTCAATGATCCGACGGGTGTATGCGTGTGTAGAAGCAAGCGGTTGATATTTTAAAGAGCTTTTATGAATTGATGTGTTGAAGTACAACGATGGCCTTTTGATCATATGATTATATGGACATTTTACATTGTTTTTGGTTACATGAATCCGCCTACAATGTTTTTAAAAGTATTTTAGATTGTATCTTGGATTTCACATTTAACAGCGTCTACGGTAAATTTTATACTTAATGACTCAATAACAAAGGATTTGAGGACATATGTTTATATGGATTTTTGTCTTTGTTTTGGTGTGAGGAATCCGACCCCAAAACTCGTAAAAATGTTTTTGATACACCCTGTATATATATATATACATATATATATATATATATATATATATATATATATATATATATATATATATATATATATCGCTTAAGAAAATTCGAGACATGTAAGAAAAAGAATGTGGACAAAATCTTTGATATGTTTGTCTGTTTATTCCCCCCTTTTTATTTATTTTTTGTTTAATAGTCTGGTCATCAAATCACTGATGGTCGAAATAGGAATAGTTGGCAGATATCATATTTCCTCAACATTAACCCAGTCACACTCCTCACCTCAACCCTCCAGCTTGACAGGGCTTAGATCTATGCAGCCCGACTAGCCACGATAATTTTATTTCATTTTTTTTTTTTTATTTAATTTCTTTCTTTATTTTCTTTCTGTCTTCTTTTGGTCTTCATTTTTATGAACAATATCAACAAAATGTATTTCGATCAATATTTTGAGGAGAACTTAAAACAATAAATTTTGCAGGAGAAAGAGGAGTTGGACTAATATTATATAAATACATCATAGAACATGGATGTACTGTCTATTGTACGACAACTTTTTTTGTGAAACTAAAAGAGACTGAAAGAGAATCCATTTATTATGGCGATCATGTTAGCATATGCACTCCCGTCAAAAAGCAGAAATTGATAAATTTTACAGTATACTATAAAATACAAAATACCACACCAAGTGATTAGATATCTCTCTCCCTCTCTCTCTCTCTCTCTCTCTCTATATATATATATATATATATATATATATATATATATATATATATATATTACCATGTGAAATGACGGGATACCAGCCATTGTCTTGAAGAAATGCGCGCCCGAAATGGAGCCCGCCCTTTCTAAACTATACAACTACTGCCTCAAAGAATCTTGTTTTCCTGACTGCTGGAAGTCCTCTTCCATCGTTCCTGTCTTCAAGAACTCCGGCGACCCCTCTGACCCTTCCAACTACCGCCCTATCAGTCTCCTTCCCCTCTTCGGCAAAATCTTCGAAGCCCTAATCAATACCGGGGTGGTTAACCACCTCACATCCCATAATTTGCTCTCAGACAAGCAATATGGTTCCCGTTTTGCCCGATCTACAGCCGATGTGCTTACGGCCATCACTGAAACAGTCTACCGAGCTCTTCAAAATAACGGGGAAGCCCGAGCCATGGCACTAGACATCTCCAAAGCATTTGATAGGGTTTGGCATGCCCGCCTTCTTCGCAAGCTCCAGGGTTATGGCATTACGCGTCGATTATATAACCTAATACGATCATTCCTGTCAAACCGTAAATTGAAGGTCGTTCTCAATAGATTCTCCTCCAGTTCCTATCCCACGAACGCAGGTGTTCCTCAAGGCTCCATCCTAGGCCCCACTCTATTCCTTATCTACATAAATGACCTCCCTGACGCAATTACTTCCCAAGTTGGCATATACGCGGATGACACCACAATTTATTCCTGTCTCAAAAACAAATCTAGTCTCGCTGACAAAACTCGCCTGGCCGTGCGTCTCGAAAAGGACCTCCAATCGATTGTGAACTGGGGCATGAATTGGCTGGTCAACTTCAACGCTTCTAAGACAAAACTGCTCTCTATTAATCACCATAGAGGTCCTTCCCTTCCCTCCATTAGAATGTCTGACGCTCAACTTCTCGAGAGCAACTCTCTGCGGCTTCTCGGTCTCACGTTGACTGCTGACCTGAGATGGAATAAATACATTGAGTCAATTGCCTCGTCCACTGCAAGGAAAGTTGGCTCCCTGAGTCGCGCCAGGAAGTTTTTCTCCCCGGAGTCGATCCTCCAGATCTACAAAACAACAATTCGCCCTTGCATTGAGTATTGCTGCCATATATGGTCTGGTGCCCCTTCTGTTTGCCTCGGGGTTCTTGATAGGCTCCAGAGGCGGATATGCATTGTAATTGGCCCTGCCCTGGCGTCTCGTCTACAGTCACTTTCTCACAGACGTGCCGTCGCCTCCCTCTGTCTGTTCTACAAATACTTCCATGGAAATTGCTCCGATGAGCTGTATTCACTGGTTCCCAGACGTCATGAGTTCAAGCGTCATACGGGCTGGCATCCCGCTCTCACCCCTTCACTGTCGAAACTCCTAAATGTAGCCGTCTCTTCTACTCCAATAGCTTCATGTCTCGCACCTCTCGCCTGTGGAACTCCCTTTCCTATTACTGTTTCCCCGCGAGTTATAATCTCCAGCTATTCAAGTGTAATGTCAATCGACATCTCCAGTTGCCTTGATCTATCCACTACCCTCATCCTTTCTTCTATCACTCCTATCTGATCTTGCTCTAAATTTTCTGTAACCCCTTGCGTCCTAGTGGCTTCCCGCCTTGCTTGGGGGGAAATGCTTAAAAAAAAAAATTGCAAACGTACGAATGCAATAAAATAATGAAATGGTTAGTAAGTATAGACTTAAATCATGTAATGAGTGCAAAGAAAATAGGTTTTATATTGAGGAAAGAAAGCGCGAGATTTTAATATACACAGGGTACAAAGAAGTCAGGAGGAGTGAAGGAAAGAGCGAGTCACGTACTAGAACAAGTACGATAGAGACAAAAAAGGCTGGAAAGAAGAATTCAAGCAACAAAGAGGGAGACCACCTTAAAATAGAGAGCGATTTGCGAATATAAAATTAATCATTTTGAAGTTTTTGAGTTGCATGTCACTGATTAAACAATAAGATTTACCGTGTGTAAAAGTAAAAAAAAACTACGCACGCTTTTGTCTGTACGTGGTCATCTCCCTGCATATGTGTGTGTAAGAAAGATAGAGAGAGAGAGAGAGCGAGAGAGAGCGAGAGAGAGAGAGTCAGACAGAGAGAGAGAGAGAGAGTCAGACACAGAGAGAGAGAGTCAGACAGAGAGAGAGCGAGAGAGAGAGAGAGAGAGTCAGACAGAGAGAGAGAGAGAGAGGTATAGAGTGAGGCAGATATATGGAAATAGTGTAAGATACATTTTCTTTGAAGATCCTTACTGATCTGGACAGAGACAATAATGTCGGTAACGACAGATCGATGTTTGATCAAATTTCTCACCCGATATTAGAAACGCAAAACTCAGAATCGGTGTTGACAGAAAAATGCAACATCCGGCAACATCCGAAAATAAGTTGCGTAGAAAAACACCCTTAGCTTAACCAATGGAATATGAGTTGGACGCCATTTTTGTCAACTGATTTCATCGCAACCGCGTAATAAATAAGGCGTTGATGTCATTTAACGCTGGTAAAGATTACACCATGGCAGATATTAATAGATACTCTGAAGCGCAGTTAGTGTTCTTGTGGTTGTAGATATGGTTATTTCCCTCGTTCTCCCTCTCTCTCTCTCTTTCTCTCTTGCTCAGTGAATGCGATAAAAAAGAGGGAGAGAGAGAGAGAGAGAGAGAGAGAGAGAGTGTGTGTGTGTGTGTGTGTCGCAGGTTGGAGTGAGTGATCCTGTTGAAAGACACCGAAGAAGTTTATTTGATTTTCGAAAAAAATATTTTTATTTGCTGGTATAAAGGTGTTCAATTGCCCTTATCCGACAAAAAAATAAATAAATAAATAAATAAAATAAAATAAATAAAAATAAATAAATAGATAAAAAAATGCATTCAGGTTGGAAGCAGTAAAATAAAAGTATTTGTCTTGCAATATTCGTGCTTAGCAAGTGTTGGGGTGCAGTGAATCTCTCTCTCTCTCTCTCTCTCTCTCTCTCTATATATATATATATATATATATATATATATATATATATATATATATATATATTGGATGAGAAAATGATTGATATGAAACACCAATAAATGATATATTGAAATTTGAGCGATATCTGTAATATAAAAAAATAAAAAATATTAACCATGTAACTTGTTTTCTCGAATTCTCTATCTCTCTTTCTCTCTCTCTCTCTATCTATACATACATACAAACGTATATACATACATATATATATAATTATATTATGTATATACATATATATATATAGTTATATATAATTATATTATATATACATATATATATATAATTATATTATAAATATAAATACATATATATAATTATATTATATATATAATTATATATATACAGTGTAACCCGGATATGAGACCCGGATATAAGATAAACCATGATATAAGAGAAATTTTCTCTGGTCCCAAATTAGAGCCATACTTACCTAAACAAAATAGACCAAACCCGGGTATAAGAGAAACCCGGATATAAGAGACTTCTTCTCATGTCCCGACAACTCTCTTATATCCGGGTTACGCTGTGTATATATATATATATATATATATATATATATATATATATATATAATTACTTTTTGCTGAAATCAACTACGTGTTAACATCTCCGTCAGTAACGACCAATTCCAGTAGGTTTTAGAAAGAGCTCAATGTTTTGTCCTTAGCGAAACATTTAAAGAATCCGGTCGGAGGGGTGTTGAAACCCGAGGTATTTTGTTATGGTTGTTATATTTATAAGAAAGACAGATATAAACTTTGTGGACACATATCAACACCGAATGTTTGTCTCATGCTTGAACGCTGTCTCCAGATCAACTTTCTCTGTTCACACTACTCATATTTACATACGTTCTACACCGGATATTATGCACTTTTATCCCATATATATATATATATATATATATATATATATATATATATATATATATATATATATATACATACATATATATATATATATTAATTTAGAATATTACACCGAAAACGTTTAAAAATCGCTACACTACTGCAGTCGTGTTTCGATGCATATCAGTGCGTCTCATCAGGCGATTGTAAATTACTGGCGAGTGAACGATTTATTTAGTTTTAAAAACAAAATATTAGGTTGGTGCAAAAATAATGTCGTTTTCTCACATAGTAACATATGTGAGAAAACGACATTATTTTTGCTCCAACCTAATACAAACTCTTTTTGCGAACAAAAGAAAAAAAGGTTGGGTATATGCTTTGTAGGCTTTAATCAAACAATCAAATATACCTACGTTAAATTTAAACTAAACGAAGAAAAAATTAAAAAAATATTTTTTATAAATGGGTCATGACTTGATTGGCAGCTAACGGCTGCGCAGACATAAACAGGAGCGGATGTTAATGGATACATAAATTATACAAACTAGACAATACCATTTCTTAAGAAATAAAAATGGGAAGCATAGGTAATTTAACAAAATGCGAAACAAGTTATATGTTTTGCGTATTTACTACATAACATTTTTATAGTTGATAAATAAATATTAGGTTGGTGCAAAAATAATGACGTAATAATGTCGTTTTTTGACGTATAACGTTAAAAAACGACATTATTACGTCATTATTTTTGCACCAACCTAATAGCTACTTTAAGAAACGAGTAAATAATTTAAACGTATTGAATTATTTGGTAAATTAATATGCAACTGTTGAATAAAGATTCTCCATATAAGATGTTAATAACAATAACCAATGAATGTAAAATGTCAAAAATACCAACCAACTACCGTCACATCCGTACAAAATGTTACTAATACTACCAGGAGATTAATACAAAATTATATTAAATCCAAATGAATCTCACAAATAGAAAGATAAGCGATATATGGTGCAACGCAGTACAACTAAAATAAAAGAAAAAGTATAATCAAATTACAAAGTCTAACTAATATGTAAGGAAAATGTAAACTGTTTACTGTTAATTCATTCCCTTGATTTAATAAGAACTTTTTATTGAATCTGATAATTTCCAGTTTTTCATGTAAGCACAGAAAACAGGGTTTATATAAATATGTACACGTCCTTGCCATTTTTAAAAATTTCCATTTCACCATAGGTATCTGGTTATCATTCCAAAAATATTTAGAAAGTGATGTTTTATTTCTGTAAGTACTATTGGTAAGGATAAGGTATGTTGATGCCACCTAGTCTTACCAAAGAGAATTTTTCAACCGTCGGACTCTCTATTGTAAAAAAGTACAAAGATAAACAAGAGATTTAGTTAAACATTTGTTTGGCAATGGGCACTGATCAGAATTCCTACAATTACACTGATCCAGATTATTAAGTTGGTTTAAAATTTTATTATTTGTAACTTTACTATCTTCTCAAGATTATTGGTGCAGCTATAACTTATTTTCAATGTGTTTCTGTTAAATATTTTACTAAGAGGTTTACTTTTAGGAAAATGTTTATCAATCAATTGGAGGAACTTAAAGTCTAACTTAGTACTAAATAATTGATTTAAGGGGGGGGGTTACCAAATGATCTTTCTATTTCTATTTCTCTTCTTTGGACCACTATCATCCATATTTTCTAAAGTTGATTTCAGCGCATTTATAATGACTATTCTTTAAAACTTTATTATACACACCGCTATATTTATCAAACTCATCTAATTGCTAATACTACGTTCTACAGACGAAGGTATATGGTGCATTACAGATGGAGGGTGGTTAGAATTGGGATGAATACAAATTAGGTCAGCATTATTTTTCACATAAGGTTGAAATTTGTGTAGCGATTTTGAAATGTTTTCGGTATAATATCCTAAATTAAATAATATTGCTCTACTTTGCATTGATCCCTCTTTTAAATTAAATATTACGAACGATGGAATTGTACTCTATTCGTTCTCACCTTACCTGGATATATATATATATATATATATATATATATATATATATATATATATATATATATATAATAGTGGAGATTGAGACTAACACCGAGTGCCGCCAGTTTGTTTCATGTTTGAACGTATTAGTGCGTTCAACAATGAAACAGATTGTTACCAGTTTTTTATTTACACGCACAATATACCTGATATTGAGCACCTTTTACGCATAAATGTAGCTTACCAAAAAACTATTTTTATTACACGTACGCATACACACACAGAGACACAGACACACACGCACACACACACACACACACACACATATATATATATATATATATATATATATATATATATATATATTCCTGTAGACTATAGCTTTTAAATATATTTATAAATTATAGATGATTTTTAATTTATTTTGTTTACTATTCTTTTTATTAATTCACCCCAAGCAAGGTGATAATTCCACTAAGACGAAATGGGCTATCGGAAGTGAAGAGACGATCTTAGAAGGAACGGGAAACCTATTTTAAACAGGAACCAAGGGATAAACCCCTAATCCTGTTCAAAAGACCAAAAAGTGTTAACTGGACCATTGATGAATAAACCTATTATAATAAATTCCGTCATCAGTACCCCATAAAAAATAATGTGTTATCAATATTTTTTCAATAAGGATAGCTTTTATATGTTTGAACTTACACGATATACTGCTCATATTGATATGTCATGAACATTTTTTAAATAACGTTTACTTAATATTAATTTTATTGTGAAAAAATTGACTTGCAAAATTATGTCTGATATAATGTACATATTCCGAGGCGAAAAACAGAATTGCAAGATAAATACAAGTATGGTCTGGAATAACCATTTCAGTGATAATCTTTCAACTTATAAACTTGTCGATTCTAATAATCACCCTGTCGGAAATTATTGATACTTAGAAGGAAATAATCGTGTGGGGGAGAAATATTTTAAACATAAAAGCGTGCCGTAGCAAAGAAGAAAGAGAATAATTTAATCGTGCCGGATCTCCTATTTGATACACAAGACTACCGCATCAGGTTTGAGAAAGCTTACACACATACACACATATATGAGGTAGCTTTTTAATGTTATTGCTATGGAGAGGCGATCATTTGGAATGTTCCTGAAAACCATACGACGAGTTAACTTAAGTCTTGTGGGTAGAAGGATTGTTTGTTGATGATTGTGTGTGCCAGCATTAAGTCGTCGTGGTCGAGGGGTTGAGTGTACTGAATGCTGATGCACACTCTCTTAAAAACTGTATAAACTATATGTTGACTATGCGGTCACTGAACCAACACAAATGTACCCGAGCATGCGTCTGTAAAAGGGATTGTTGAGCCGCCCTAGCAGACAGGCATACACAGAAAACGACACGTCAGATATAATTTATTTATATATAATTTTCACTCACTTAAAATAACAATGGGGGGGGCATTTTGAAATTGACCAGTTCTTGTTGATTTTGAAAGGGCTCAATGCAATCCTAAGTACGTCGATGTGAAAGTCAGTGTCGAATATAAAAACAGCGCTGTATTGTCAATGTACGTACGGAAGCCAAAGAGAAGATAGACACAACAATCAAATGAAACATATTTAAGTTTCATAAAATCCAGAGAAGAATCTTTAATGTTGTCAGTCCTGACATGGAATCAAGGCGTCAAGCCCACCGCCATGACGTAGATTTCATCAAATTTGCTACTTTTTCTAACTTTGAGGTAAGGGTTTATACTAAACGTAAAGCAAAAGAGGTTATACTACTATTACTACTACTACTACTACTACTACTACTACTACTACTACTACTACTAATAATAATAATAATAATAATATCACATGTCGCTATGTAATGCAAACCTTGTTCTATCGTATAACAACGGTACACTGAAATCAAATAGCATAATTATATGTAGTATTTTTCAAGGTGATTTATTTTCTCCTTTCATATTTTTTTTTTAAGCATTTCATTTCACCCCAAGCAAGGCGGGAAGCCACTAGGACGCAAGGGGTTACAGAAAATTTAGAACAAGATCAGATAGGAGTGATAGAGGAAAGGATGAGGAGAAGGATAGTGGATAGATCAAGGCAACTGAAGATGTCGATTGACATTACACTTGAATAGCTGGAGATTTTTTGCTTTGCGCTTATCTCCCTTTAACACTTCAACTCGAACAAAACTGGCTATGGTTATAGAATAGATAGCAACACCATAAATCACTTATTTTATAGGGATGATCTCAAACTGTATACCAAAATGATGAACTGGAAGCGTTGTTGAAAACGGTAAAGAAATTTAGATATTGCATAGATATGGAATTTGGTCTAGATAAATGTTCCGGGGAAAGTCTTAAAAGAGATAAATTGGTGTCCACCCCTTCAATAATACAAAAATTCAAGAATACAAAAATTCAAGAATACAAAACCAGGAATGACAGAACAAGTCAGTATGTACATCTTTTAATCTGCAGGTAATTAAAAATTAAAATTGATGTTAAGGGATACAAACATTAACCTAAACCCGCGACCGTACGAGGAAAAAAAGTGCCTAATTTTTATGGTACTTTCTTGTGAGCACAAATCGTACAATCAAAGCAAAAAAACAAAACAATATCATTGTTAAAGAACAAGACAATAAGTCTGTTGATTGACATGAGTATATACGGTGCAATTGCACTATTTCCGTCAAAGAATTCAGGAAGATTAGAAAAACAAAAAGTTGCAAATAGAAATTGAAAAACTGTGGAATCTAAGATCAACTTTTATCCCTGTAATGGTTGGAAAACTTGGAACGATTATAAAACGAACTGAGGATTTTCTGAACACGATACCAAAAAAAAAGCTTCTTTGGAAGAATTTTAAAAAATCGTATTGACGAGCATTATGGAGAACGCAGCCAGTCTAGACATTTTGGTAATGATGTGGTTGGCAATATTGTGCATGTTTTTAGGGGTTTGTAGAATGCTTGACCAACGAAGGAAACAATTACCTATTTCTTGCCCCGCGTCAAATTGGTAACTGATCTGTTGCTAAATAGTGCAAGGAATGACTTATTAATGGTAAACGTCTCCAAAACAAAACCGCTCTCTTTTAATTGTTTCAGTGAACTATTTTTGATTCCCATCAGCATGGTTGGTACTAACCGCCAGTAGAATGATTTATTGCACCTTCTCAGACTAACATTTTCCGCTAACATGAGATTATATTGAATCAACTGCTAGGTCTGTTGCTAGGAAAGCTGGTTAACTGTGTCGTGCTGGACTATTTTTCGCGATAATATAATTTACATATTTATAAGTCTACCATTTGTCCATGCTTTTAATATTGCTGGTCTACTGTACATTTAAAAATAAAATCCAAAGAATGTGCAATGCTATTGGTCCTGATTTTAGTCACTTTCCATCGCCGTAGTGTAGCTTCCCGTACCTTTTCTATAAATAAGTTCATGCTAATTGTTCGGATGGACTTTTCTGTATGATACCCAGACTTTAATTAATTTAAGCGCACTAATAGACTGACGGCAAGGTCTCATCATTTTACAGTTGAAATGACTAGATGAAACCGTAATTTCTATGCTAACAGTTTCTTCTATCGCACTTCTCGCTTGTGGATCTCCCTTCCGACTTCTTGCTTCCCAGTCAACTTTGATCGTCAAACATATAAATGCAATGTTAATTGTTATGTCATGTCTTCATAATTCCTGTTCTTTTAGTGTTTCTGTCCTTAATAGAGTTTTTATCATATTCTGTAATACTCAGTAACCCCTTGTGCCTTAGTGGCTTTATTTCCTTACTTGGGGTGAAATGATTTAAAAAAAAAGATACCCGGTTGACACTCTACAAGCAGTGTACCAAAGAAGAATGTTTAATTTTTTTTTCAATAATAATAATAATAATAATAATAATAATAATAATAATAATAATAAATCGGTTTATAAATTGAAGAAACTAGAAGCCATAACCCTTGGAGTACCGTGAAAGATGTAAAAAATTGAAAATAGGTTGAAAATATAAACATCATATCCAAGATTGAGAGGATTTGATGCAGAGTCCTATAGGAATTATTGGGAATACTGAGGAGTGTTTTAAGTATTCGAGGAAACTTATTTTTACTCGGTCCCCCGGGGATGACCACCTAATGTGTGACATGTTAATAATAATAATAATCATAATAATGATAATAATAATATTTCAATATAATGGAATACTGTTGCCATATATGGTCTGGTGCCCCCGCTGTTCATCTCGAGGTTCTCGGCAAAATCCAAAAACGGATATGCACTGTGATCGGTCCTAACTTGGGGTATCCAGTCACTTTCCCACCGCCGACGTAATGTGGATTCCCTCTATCTTTCCTATAAATATTTTTATGGTATCTTCTTTGACGAGTTATTTTCATTGGTACCCCGACTGCATGAATTTAAGCGTGCTACTAGGTAGGTATATCGGTCCCACTCTTTTACCGTTGAAAAAGGTAAATGTAACCGCCTCTTCTACTCCAACAGCTTTTTCGCTCGCACTTCCGGACAGTAGAACTACTTTCCTCTTACTTGCATCCCTGATAACTATAATCCCTCAAAATTTTAAATGTAATGTCAATCGAGATCTTCTGATGTCTTCATCCTCGTTCTAACTTTTATCCTTCTCCGTTCTTCTTTTTATCCTTTCTTCAACCCCTCCCCTAATCGCAATCTTTTCCCTTACTTTCACTCTCTGTAGCCCCTTGCGGAATAGCGGCACTCCCGCCTTGCTTGGGGTGAAATGCTTGCAAGAAGGCGTTAGTAAAGAAGTAACGTTGTGTCACATCCTGTCATCGTGAAAACAGAGAGTTCGTTTAGCAAATAATGCAGGACTGACATCCGCTGATCGAAGGCGTCAATGTGAGCATAGAGCGCTCATATTTCTCTTGACGGAAATAAATACTTTATGGATTTGAATCTGATATTAGCTTGCTTTGCCTGCCAGTGTCACGTTAACCGGCTGAGCCAAACACCAGCCGTCAACCTAATTTTTAATTTGGTGAGTTAAAGCTATCACCTAGCGTCGAGCAAGAGAACTTAACTTGAACTTGACTGCGCATCTTCTTGGGTGTGGCCCCAAAGCTGATTGTTTGTCTTACAAGTGCGCTTGACGAGGACTAACAAGTCATGATTAAACAAGACACTTATTCATAGGATTATATCGCGGCTGATATTGAAAATACGGCAGTCAACGGGGGGAAAAAAATTACCTGGTATAGGTGAGACGTAATAAAGTAATATGCGGTATGATGGTAAAAGAAGTCAAGAAAAATATTGATACAATAAAATTAACTTCAAAGAGTATGTTGATTTATTGGCGATTAAATAAACTCTTTTTTTTTTATCATCCCCCCCCCAAGGCAATGAAGCTACTAAAACGCAAAACTGCTACTGAGTTTTAGAGAATACGAGAAAAAATACGATTAAGAAGAGAGAACAATTCAACTGTAAATTGATGTGACCTTGCCGCCAATCTAGTACTGCACTTAAATTCACCCAATCTAGGTAGCATGGAAGAAAGTTCATCAGAACAATTCCAGTGAAAATATTTATAGAACAAGCAGAGAAGCTTCGTTATGGCAGTTGGAAAGTGACTGAAGGCGAGATACCAGATCAGGGCCAATAATATTGCAGATTCTTATTTGAATTTTATCAAGAATCTCTAAATATATAGCAGGAGCACCAGATCAAATGTTGCAAAAATATTCAAAGCAAGGACGAATGGTAGACTTATAAATATGTAAGATAGATTCTCAGGAGAAAAATTGTTTAGCTCGGCCCATTGAACCAACTTAGCAGTAGACCACCTACCAGTTGATTCAATATAATCTTTCCACTTAATGCCAACAGGGAACGTTAGTCCGAGAAAGCCCAATGAGTCATTCTCTTGGAGGTTAGCATCAGTTTAGTTTGTGCAGTTTTGTTTTGGGGGCGTTTAAATTAGCAAGTCATTCCTTTCACCAGTGAGCAACAGATTGTAGGTCACTTTTTTTTAGATCAGCTGCCAATTTGGTATTATCGACCCGATCAGAGTTACTATTAAGACAGAAGCAAATAGTTAAATTAATACTTTTATATCTTCAATGCAGAATGAATAGGAAAGTATGTATGTGATACAAAATATATCCCGCCTGTCACGTGATTCGAATACGAATAATAATTCTACTCCGGAAGAACATCTATCATTTACTCAGATCGAATTCTTTGGAAGTAGTAAATACATTTCTCTTATTGTGGTGTAAGTTAATTAAGTACGGCATTCTACAGTGTTCAAGGCTCAGTAATAATGGCTCTCGGATGTGTGGGTGGTCTAATCGTTATATGCGCTGAAAGCAAAATTCTGCAGCCGAGTTCAAATTTCGGGTTAGTCTGTTATATTCCATTTGGCACTAACACTCTGGGGAAATGTATGCATCCATATCTTCTCCCAACAGGTGTTGGTAAGGTAAACTGGATTCTTTCGCCTTAGTTGATCAGTCTGAGATGAAGGATACTTCGAATTGGTAAACTGTGGAGGAGTCAACATAAAAGCATTTCAAAGAATTCATAGGGATTCACAGATGAAAGGTGATGGCACCCCCAAGACGCATACCTGCATAGGTTTTGTATGCGTATATAATGGTAATAATTTCCTACAAGGAAAATATTTGGCATTTGTTGGCGGAGTAGATAGTACTACTTTCGATCGAAATTATATCTTTCTCTTAAAACACTTTTGTTTTAGGAAAACACTTTTGTTTTTAGGAAAACACGTTTCTCAAGTCCCGTAGCTGTTATCGCTCTTTCCGGTATTGGTGCGGGTTTCTTTCTTAACTTTCTATTTAAAGTGGTGTGGAAAATTAACATCTTGATTGTGTCATTATTTTCTCTTCGAATTACATGTGCTATCGATTTTAATTGTTGCCGTTTTTGGCAGTCTTCGAGCGATACGTTACAGTTCTTTATTTGTTATTCTGTAGCGCTAGTCCATGGTGTTCAAAGAAGGATGGTCTTTACCAATAACCCCAGGCTTTTTTCACCATTGATCTTAGGAAACGGTTATATACAGCTGACAGTTTAGATATTTTTGAACGGGTTTGGCGCCGTGCATGACATCCATAAGAGAGCCTTGAGCTGACGAGGTTATATAAGGTTGATGTTTTTGATTTATAGCAATATGCGGTCTTGGACGAAACAGCTTCTGGCGCAAACTATTTTATGTTTTATTTTTCTCCAATGCCTAATTTGATCCATACGTCGAGGTATCTGACGTGGAAAATGAGATATATGTATAAACACAACGCATTTCACAGAAACTTTACAAAAATCAAACGAGGAATAAACAACACAAGTATGTTGCCAATACATACACAAATTTACGCACATAAAAGCAGACATGTAAACAAGAATAGATATGCAAAATATGACAAAGCTATGAGCATAAATCATAAATTATAAACAGAAATTATGATATATTCTTGATACATATTTTATACAAAAAAGAAAATGTCCGAACGAATGATGCCAGAATCAGTCAACAATTATATAACTTGTAAAGATTCGAACCCTCACCTCTCTGTTTTGCATGCTTACATTTTTTCATACTTATCAATGACATGACCATGAAATAATTTATTTTTTTCATTAAAAAAATATATCCTCAAAAATGTATAAAATCTCAGTTTGATACTGTATATATTCCTTCATTTTCTTTTGTCATTTTGTTTCTCTTCCGTCCGCATCGACTGCTTTCTTCACCTGGGTCGACCACAATGGACATTTTCTCGCTCTGATGGCTATATCATACAGTTGAGCGAATGAAAATAATGGTCAGTTATCGCGGTTTTATACGTCAAGTGATTTATCAGGCGGAGAGTTAGGGTTCGTTATCACTTCTTGGTATTTGTCAGAAAGAACGAAAATGGTCTGACCGTTCTAACCCTCTAGGTTACGCCCTACCCCCCCCCCCTCAGCATGGGGCATATAAGAATCGCGAGAGCAGATCTTTTGAAAGGCTTCATGTTACTGTGTAAAGATTTGAGCCAAGGTTTTTATGCAAACAATAAGAGGAGAAAAATATATGCAACAGAAAGTGAAGCTGAAGCGACAATAGCAGTATACAGCAGAGAGCTTGTATGGTTGCTTTT
>OZ010576.1:23985075-23997575 GCA_963932145.1 Acanthosepion lycidas
ATGTAGGTCGTAATATCGTCTCTATATATGAAACCAAACAACTTCACTAACGCCGTTGTTTGCTAATCATTTTTGTTTTTCAGAGACTCAGGGACAGCAATCAGGCAATATGGCGTCACCGAAATTTCTAGCCCAGTGTCTAGGTGCGCTAACCCGTAGGGTGCGGCTATCAAGACAATCTCCAGACAGCGACACAAATATCTGCCAGAAGTTATATTGCATAAAACAGAGCGTAGAGCCGAATACTGGGTGAGGATAATGAAAGAAGGAGAAAGTGGATACGTTCGTGAAATGCAAGAGAAACATTCTCATGCTAACCGCCTGACCACTGCACATGCGTGACTCAAGGTTTCCTGACACAAATCCGATCCTCAAATCCATGCTGTTGCTCTCAATATTTTTATATTGTTATATTTTTCTCTTTCTTTTCTCCCGCCCAATTCTCTTCTCTTTCTTTTCCCAACTCAATCCTCTTCTCATTCTTCTGATCTTTTGGCTTTCTTCTAATCTTTTGCTTCTTATTTTTCTCTGTGTACCTCTTGTCTTCTTTCATATTTTATTCTCTTTTCTCTCAAAACGTTTCTTCATTAGCTTCTCTCTCTTCTCTTTCAGATTATCGTGTCTCTTTTTTAAACTTTCTCTCCTTCACGCATTCCCAACTCCCTCTATATTTTCGGGTTTATCCAATTGATTTCCCCTCCTATTGCAAATGTGTCTGCAATTGATTTATTTTCAGCCACGGGGTTTCAGCTATTGTTTCTTGAAGAATGGACTGTAAATTCATTGTGGGGATAGACATACTCAAATATTACATTTCCCATTCAAACTTTAGTCTTTACACTCCTGCATTGGAACAAACACCGTAGGAATATATATATATATATATATATATATATATATATATATGAAAAAAGACAAAATGAAACTTATCTTAGCCGACGCGTTTCGTCCTCTTAGGGAAATGCAAGAATTTTATCCAATCTAAATAACATGAAAAAAATTATAACCGCATCCAAAACTATTATGGATATGATCAGAATCCAAAATGCCGACAACAATAATAATTCTGAAGCAGGCATATACAAAATAAATTGCCATAACTGTTCCTTACAATACATTGGAGAAACTTGCAGAAATGTAGAAAAACGAATCAAAGAAAACAAATGAAATAACAGGAAATTACATTTGTTTTGATTCTTATTGTCATTTTACAGATATACTGTATCTGAAACTTTTACACACACATACACATACATATAGATACATACACATGCACACGCACATATACACACACGTACATACACACAAACACATATATATTCACTAAAGTTCAAGACTTTGAGGCCACGACTGGTAATTTTTAAATTGGAACAAAAAGTAGTTGTTTCGTACATTAAATAAGAGAAAATTATTATATGTAGTTTAAAAAAATGGGACATGGATTTTTTATTAGAAATTTTATTATGACAAAAAAAATAATTTTATGATTAAATCTTGCCCCCCCCCCAATATCCTCCATTATTCTTGATTACTGCAGCTCAAATCTTTTGGCATTCTTTGCAAAGGTTCGCCAAAGTATAAATTTGTTAATTGATTTCATTATTTTTTTCATTGAGTTCTTTTTCTTTTTCTTTTTCACTCTTCTGTCAAGTTCATTCCATTCTGGTGGGGAGGGTGATTTCAAACTTTAAAACTGTAGTATATATATATATATATATATATATATATATATATATATATATATATATATATGTGTGTGTGTGTGTGTGTGTGTGTGTGTGTGTTTGTGTGTGTGTGTCTCTTTTTATTTGTGTGTGTAATTTGAAAATAATTAGCTGCGCTAGGGGTAGTTTTGTTCAATACAGTAAGCTGCTGCAAAACCAAAATATTAACTCAAAACATGTTCTTTAATGTCATCAAGACTTCCATGTGGATCTTATGTAAGGTGTCTATCTGTATACAACCTCTTCCTCAGATCCAAGATTAAAATGACTTCAAGCTAATAAACCTATCGGTCTTAAAGAAGACAATATTTCATCAGACTGACGTTACAAAATCAGAAAGAAATAACGTTACCAAAATAACAAAAACAGATTACTTGAAGACTTTCAACAGCAGCAACAAATAAAATGGATAGCATGGAACTTCAAGAGAAAATAATGACATAATCAGGATTTCTTCTCATATTATGTTTGATGTAACCTAACAGCATTATATCCCTACCGAAAAATTTTAGCATCTTTGCGGTGCATCTTGTATTCTTTTTCTCTCTCACTAGTTTTCTTACACATTCTCTTGCATTGAAATGCAACTATTTTGCATTTAATGCAAAACTTACTTGATACAGAACATATTAACGGGAAGACGGCGAAAGAAAGCAGGACATAACCCTGCTAAATCGCTTGTGTAAAAGATTATCATGGCAGGAATTAAGAGATATAGTAAAAAGATAACCTATACTGAAAGCTACAATGGTCAGGAAGTTGTGAAGAGCCATGATCATATACACCCTGAAGGAACACAGCACATAACAAAGTAAAAAATGTTTGTAAAATATATTATTTAAATACGTCAGCATTATTTACTTACCATAATATATTACCTATTATACTTAATCCTTCTCTGCAATCTAAATGCTACAGTCGTGACCACACGCAGAAAATGCTGATATATATATATATATATATATATATATATATATAGATACATAGATACATAGATACATAGATAGATATATAGATAGATATCAGATTGCATTTATTCAATAAATTATATATATGAAAATAACGTATAAATAGAAAATATATTAAAATATTTGTCGGACTTAATCTATTTCATATGTTGTTATTGTTTACGTTAGGAAACGTTTCGTGAGCAGAAATGATCGATCAAGAAAAATCGTTGAAGGTTGTGTTTATAAACAGTAATTCGGGATTTGCGAATCAGATGCTTCTCTGTGGCTTAATGGTAATGCCATGTCAGGCTATATGACGGTTCCCATTAAGGTTACAGGTTTGATTCTTACCGAAGAGCGCATATTTTCAACGAAATTTATCGAACAATCAGTCCAGTAAATACAATTAATACTGTTTAATTAAAAACAGACCGTTTACTTAAATTATATGTATCAAAATAAGGTATATACAGAAAATACATTAAACAATTGTCGGACTTAATCCATTTCACAATATATATATATCTATATATATATATATATATATATATATATATATATATAGACGATAGCGCCTAGCATGAAACAGCCTGTCGCCTCTGAGTGTTGATTTCAATGTTCACTTTTATATTTACATACGCTCTATCTCTGATATTGAGCATTTTATCCCATAAATATAGCACACCTTAAAACTATATTTCTTCATACACACACACACACACACACATATATATATATATATATATATATATATATATATATATATATATAATGACATGTTTGAGGATCTTGCTTTCTCGTATTTTCTTCTATCTAAATATCTATATTGATTTTTGTTCAAATTCTAAAATCTGAGGAGCTAGGCATTTACTCACATATTCTACGTTCATTTTCCTCTATACTTTCTTTAGCTTTTCCAATGCCCGTACAATTTTAGAGAACGAAGATGATTAATCCTAGGAATTGGAAGACACTTTGTTCCGGGCAATGTCAGTTATCTTGCAAAAATTGAATAAAAACTATAGCGGAGACACACCCAGTTGCAGGTTTTTGTGACTCTGAAGACGAGTAGAGTGCCTCGTCTCGCAGGCTGTGCAGACGTACTGAAGGAGTGATGAATCGCTCAAAGAGAGGGAATGAAGGAAAAGATTAGCACAGATATGCTTGTCCTCCTGGACTGGTTCGATCACACACATTATTGATTATCTAAATCGAATCATTTTCACCCGATGTGTATTACTAACAAGCCTGATTGATTCATTACGTGTGTCAAAGAACTTCTCGGCAAAGTATCGGGGAGGGGTGCTGTTGACCATTTTGAGATTTTGCTTATTTTTAACTTTTTATAAAATGACATTATCACTTTATTAATCCATTTAGCATTAGTTGGTTTTAAACAATATAATGTTATTACTTTGTTATATCGTTATTATTTCTACTCGTTTTTTTTTCTTTATAATTATTTTTGATATGATTAATATTCGTTATTATTGATATATTCGTTCACTTCTGCCGCCAAATATGATGCCGTCTATGACCTTGATATTTTCTTAAATCTTTATTATTATTATGTTCTCAGGTGAGAGTTTGTAGATTCGGTTTTGTTTAATATTACTACCTTTATATTCTGATCTTTTACGGTGTTAGCCTTCTTAACTCCCAATTTCGTAAACACGTCTGAACTATTTGTCATTGTTATAGTAAAGACACTGTTATTTTGTGTACGTGTCAAGGGAGATAACTCTGGTACAGTAAAAGTTTCAACAATACAGATAAAAAATATTATTAGTCAACTATTAGGCTGGTGCAAAAATAATGACGTAATAATGACGTTTTTGACGTAAAAAAATACGTCAAAAAACGACATATATTACGTCATTATTTTTGCACCAACCTAATATTATACATGAATATATATATATATATATATATATATATATATATATATATGCATACATAGATGTTTTTAATTATATTACACCAAGAAAGGCGATGATGTCACTAAGAAGCCAGGGGTTACTGAAAGTGAAAAAGGATGAGAAGACTTTTATGAGGAGAATGGATAATGGACAATAAAAGAGAATGGACAATAATAAAGATGGCGATTGATGTTGCTTTTAAATTTTTGATGATTGTATGTGACAAAGAACCAAGAAAGCGGAAAACAGTTCTACAGGCGAGAAAAGAAACTTAAAATTGAACATACGGATATTTATATACAGGGCTATTCAAAAAGAATGAAACGATTTGCTTCCGTTCTCAAGCATCGTCATGACATAAGTCAGCGACCATTTGAAAAAGGAGTTTTTTAAGTTTTGAATGGCTGCCACAGGGGCGCTGTAGTCGTGTCGTTCAGTTGTTTGTTTACCCCCGGAATGGTGAATCCTCAGTAAAGTGTGTTCTGCGTTCTCGAGTTCACCAAAACAAATATGGCTGTCACGGTGCAGCACGTTTTTCGAAGGCAATTCGACATTAATCCCCCTTTTTTTCCGACGGTAGTTTAAACATTTTAAAGTGAGCTTGTGCATAGGTAAAAGTCCAGGACAACTACAAGGATCAAGTGGCGAGGATTCCGTGCTACGCTTGAGTGGAGTCCACGGAAGTTCACAAATCGAATTAGCCTTGAGCCTGTGATCAATCACGCCACTATCTGGCGTGTGTTAAGAAGACGTCTACATTTGAAACCTTACAGACTATGCCTCGTTCAGGCACTTACGAAGACTTTGCTCTTTGTGCTTAGCATTTGAGATCTCCAGACTGCACCGTCTGTGATTATTCTTGTGGGGATACGTAAAAGATCGCGTTTATGTTCCACCGCTATCCACTAAGCTAGATGACATTAAACATCGAATAATAACAGCGATCAACTCAGTGGATCGTGATCTGTTCATACGCATATACATATATTTGGGGGAATTCTCTTATCGCATTGATGTTGCCCATGTTGCAGGTGGTGGACATATTGTAAGACAGGAAAATAAAAGTAGATTGTGAGTAGAATACTTGCTATTCGACTGGAGTTTTCAATTGCTGTCCTGTATTTTATATTTTTTTCCTTATATGTTAATTAATTAATGGATATTATTTTTAATCTGACATTATTTCTTAAATCTTATATTTTAATGTATACATGTGTTTGAATAAAGAACCTGTTTTATTTAACAATGTGAACTTTCATTTACCAGCCTATGCGTTCGAAACCTAGAAAGGGTTGGCATGTTCGAACCTTGTCAGAGGGCATATTTTCTTTATTAAGATTCTAGAATACACAAGTTGGCAAATGCATTTCATATTGTTTAAAAATATATGGCATCTACTCACTTATCCTCTAAAATATAACGTTTAAATAATCGGAAATATATATATATATATATATATATATATATATATATATATATATATATGTATGCGTGAGTGCATGTGTGCGTTACACAAAAAGTACTGATAACGTAGTAGTGAATGTGCTCGATGTAGAAGAGAGCTTTCTTGATATGATCATTTACGCCATATATATATATATATATATATATATATATATATATATATATATAAACCTTTCATAAAAAATTTCGCACATCGAGGATTCAGACAGTGATCGGATTTTTGATAGCAATACGATTTCCACTGGAAAACACACCGTCTACAAAAACATCTATCGGTTAGTAATTCCCATTTCTCTGTTTATTTCTCGATCCGTTGATGAAGGACACAGGCGTGCTCGAAAATTCATCTTTAAACCTGTCTCTCCGTGCTTTATTTGTTATATGGTTAATAATTAATATTTAATAAATGTTTATCGTACTTATTATATTGTTACTGTTTCGTTTGACCTTGTTCTATTAACTAACCTATTATATATATATATATATATATATATATATATATATATATATATATATATATATATATATATATATAGACGAGAGGAAAAACTATTCTTACCCGGCATGTTTCGTCCTCTGACGGACTTTTATCAAGGCAATGTAGGATTTATTTTTTTGCTGCTGTTTATATACAAAAGCGAAGATGTCATTGGTTTAGCAATGCTTTTTTTAGTTTATCCGTCGTTATAATTTTGATCTGTATTTTTCATTGGATGATATTCATTAAGGAGGTTACGTTGAAAATTAAATATTTCAGTAAAATAAATGATTTTTTATCATTAGGCTCCTGATTATTGATTTACCAATGTGTATCAATAATTATCGAATAATCTACGTACGTACATACATACATCTACACATTTCTATGGAATCTGATTTACGCGCGTAATTTAAGCCGATTCAAAGAGCACAAGCACAGACTAATGTACATCTTAATAAATACGCATATATTGAAGTTTATTTATGAGACGCCTGTCGGAGTTTTTAAAATATATTCACATTGATATCTCTGAGACGTAAAGACATAGAATGGCATATCAACATTAACCAAATCAAAAACATGTAAACCCGTTCATGCCTGAATCTCAGTCGAAATCACTGTGTTTAATAAAGTCCTACTTTCTGCTAGCAAGAGTTAAAAATGGCTTCGAGTGAATGGAATTTTGTAGGTCTTAGTAATGGTCATCATTTTTCGAACCTTGTGGACTAGCACTATAGAATCACAAAGATCTGTACCAAATAAAATAAACTATATCACTTTAGGACTTTCAAGAGCGGCAACAAATAAAATGGATAACACATGCAATTCGAAGAGAACATAATAACATAATCAAGATGTTGACTTTCCGTACTGCTTCAAATAAAAGGTTAGGAAGGAAACCCCAATCAGTACTGGAAAGCGCCATATCAGTTACTTAAGGAACCTATTTTTCCGAATAATTGTTTGAATAGAAATATTTTACAAATTTCAAAAGTCAGTAATACTGACTACTCGGTTAGTTATTGCCAAATGTTTCCTTATAAGGAAACGGTTACTGTTACCATTAAAAATTACCATTTGAATTTATGGATCTTCGTCTTGCAAATGATTTCTTGTCATACATCCGGGAGCTTTTGACAAGAAAGTAAGTAGTTCAAACGTTTGATCTGCGGTGACTTGATATTCTATTGTGAATGATTTTGATTTCATAAATTGTACGCTATAAAAATTGTTGGTATGGCCCATTTTCCTATCAAGCTTTTCAAACTACAAAGCCGAACAAATTCACAGCAACACTTATGGTAAAGAGAAAAATAGTCGTAACTCGTAAATGAAAGCCAATGAAACATTTCACGCACAAAAAGGAATATATTCCTATAAACATTTAATAGACTCACTGAATTGAAGCAAACATTTTCTTTCATTTGATTAGCATGTCACAATCAGCTGGAAAATTACATTAAGAGTCATACTATTTATTCAGGAGATTACGAATTTACATTTAGATATTCAATTGATATATATATATATATATATATATATATATATATATATATATATATATATAAGTGAACATAGAAGTCAACAGTTAGAGGCGACAGTCTGTTTCATGGTATATGCAATCGTCAGGCCACATGTGCTGTTATTTTTCTCGGCTATTTATATATATACGGGTAAGTGGTGCATTGTGGGTAGTCTATTATGGCGGTTATTTTACCGGAAGTCGTTTATTTATTTATTTGGGTTAAATTATTTTGCTTGTTTTTATTTTTTGTTTCTTATTTTATTTATTTATATTTTATATATATATATATATATATATATATATATATATATATATATATATATATATATATATATATATATGACCATGAGACACGTGTTCAAATCTCACCATGGTCAATCTGTCAGGAAGGAGACTTCCTGATGTTATCGGATTGGATCGAGGTTGATCATACTGTGCGGCACCTTTGGAAAGTGCCTGAAAACCATACGACGGGTTGACCCAAGCCTTGTGAGTTAAATTGGGTAGATGGAATACATGGGATCCGTCGATAGCTGTGGTAGGAGGAAGCCACAAGTCATTGTGTCCCAGGGCTTGAGCGTGCTGGCCTTGTTCAAATTGCTGATCACGCTATATAACATGCCCTCTGCTCAAAACTGTAACTAAGGTCTCCTCAGCTTAGTTGCAGTATAAACCACAGGTGGATGTTGAGCAAACACACAAATGTGGCTGAGAGCGTTCGGAAAATCCTAATAAAAAAAAATGTGCTCTCCGGCAGGGATGAAACCTGCGTCCTTAAAAGGCAGAATAAAGCCTTGATGGAGTGTGATGTTCTCCGTAGCCGAGCGGTAAATCATGCCAGATCAAACGGTGGTTTTTCCTACAAAGGAGGACACAGGTTCGATCCTGCAGGGGAGCGCATTTTCTTCATTAAGATTTCTCAAATGCGCATGCCCGGTAGGTGTAACACACACTGTTTAAAATTACAATAGGTGCATCTATCCGTTAATAATAATGTTTAAAGTTATAGAAATATGTGTATTTGAGCCGGAACACGTTGACTACGAGAAGTCAGTTTCAAAATCTGACATCAAATATCAACTTTATAATATTCAGCTTAAGCAATAATTTTTTTCGAGTGGGTTGTGTTATATATTCAATAAATATTTCCCATATAAAATGTGTTTTTAATTGGCAGTACAATTATTTATTCCTACTTGAAACCTGAGGTATCAGTTATTTGCGGTAAAAACAACGAAAAACTCGTGGTTTTAGCTTTGATAGTAAGACTACAAAAACTAGACAACTCGTGCTCGGCGTTAGAATTAAAAAAAAAAGACAAACTGGCAGGCATAAGTTATCGATTACTACAATCTTAACCTCTTCAACTCTGGGGTTAAGTGTTTATCTTTCCTACCTATCCTCATAAAATCTGCCTTGTACGTCTTACTATTACCGCCCACCCATTCTCCTTCAGTAACACTTGATCTTGGGGGCTCTTGAGCCTTGTATAAGGTGAACTTTAATAAACACACATACAAACACACACACATCTGTCTATATTTCTGAGATGAGGTATAATGTACACTATTTACATTATTCGGACTATTTGTCACAATATTTATTACAACGTTTCGGCTGTTGTACGCTCCGGCCTTTTTCAGGTGGTTGGAATGTCGAATTTAACTCTTTATTTCGCTCACTGGTGTAGACTGTTCTAGTTCCACCTGCCATGTTTAATTGATGTCAGTTATCAGTTATCTCCTCTTACTTCCCCTCTCCAAGTTCTCCACTACCTTAACCGGGTATTGAACTCACTTTGGGTCCTGTAACTGGATCTAACCAACACCTTTATCCACTGTGCCATGTGTCTTCTTGTGAAAAGTTTTAATCCTCTTCTTATCCCTCCAGTTATGGGTAAATAGCAAGAAAGATTGGGTTCTATAGCCTTGGATGGCAACTAGTCTAGGATAGGGCCAACGTTGAATTCAAAATTTCGGAGAATCGTTTAAGAACATTGTGGCACGTAGTGAATATACATATCCAACGTCATTAACAATACCGGGAGTTTCATGCAGTTATGCAATCTTAAAGTATGTATGTTAATAATATATATATATATATATATATATATATATATATATATATATATATATATATATATATATATATATATATAAAATAAAAATGTTATAGATATAAAGGCGGCAATAAGCATTGCCAACTCTGCATGGAGAAGAAGGCTAGCCGTAGCTACTTTTAGTAAACCTGATATTTAAAGATCAGAAATCCTTAACTGGTGTAAACATAGGAAAGCATGGTTACTGGAATAAAAGAATAATTATTTTAGTTTCATTTTATTTTTATATTTATTTTTATATTTATTTTTAACGTCGTGTGGTTTTATGCTAATTTATTAGTGTTTGTTTTTATCAATAAATATGTCCCTCTGCCATATCCTCTTCAGCCAGTTCACACTGAATATCCATTGAAGTGAAAACTGGGTAGGTAGTTTCTGGCTCACTAGGATTTTTTTTATACTCTGCTCAACTTAGTATATTGAGCACTTTTTTCTTTTTTTTTTACTCGATTATTTTTTCTTTTGGCTACACATTACGAGAGTGGGCGATTTTTTTTCAGCCTACTCGGATGTTCTCAGTCTTTTCTTTTTTTTTTCCAGTTTTCTCCCCCAGATACGAATTTAATATATTTTTATTTGCAAATTGTAATATTCGTTTTTTTTTACATCGGTCGTGTATAGACATTAACATTATATATATATATATACATACACACACACACACACACACACACATATATATATATATATATATATATATATATATATATATATATATATATATTCTTTCTTATCCTTGGCCTATCTACGGTTTTAGCAGTGCATAAAATGAATATGAGACCATCTAAGAATTCACTTTTTCTCTCACTTTTCTTATTAACTTTCATTGAGCTTGAGTACATTTTTTTGTTATGGCCAGCTATTGCGTTTTAAAATAATTGATCCTCTCGTGATAAATACTTTTAACAAACAATGTCTGTGCTTAAAGTGAAGAAATGCCTTGCATGGCACCAGTCCCACAACAACATTTACACCAAAATTAAGAAGCCGTCAACAATATTGGATGTAATCCAAAATCGCTGGTTTTATATTTTTTTTTATCTTACAACCGTTGGCAAGTTTAGTACTTAAAATTATGTTTATTAGTTTTAGATTACAGGTTACTAGACTAAACGAGGAATAACCCCCAACCTAAAACCAATAAATTTTATTTCAGATACTAAACATTATCACCGATGTAAGCATCCACAAATACAAATCAAGTACAATAATAAATAAATAAATACGAAACAATACAAGAAAAATTATAAAATTAATGAAAAATAAATAAATAAAATTAAAAGTAAATGAATAAATGAATAAATAAACAAATAAATATATGAATAAATAAAAAAAAGAAAAGAAGAAAGAAAATCAACAATCTTAAGGTCAAGACTATAAGTAATATAAAAAATTAGTCCAAAAAAAAAAAAAAAAAAATGGCGGCAAATCGGTATCCCTTCCTTTCTTTTATCACACCGTCTCGTGTCTTATGTATTGAATGAAACCAAAAAGGAATACCACATAGACTCTTGATTAAGGCAGTCAACATTCAGTGTTGATGTCTATATTCACGCACACACACTATATTAAATTCGATAGAACAATCATCATAAATTTGACATGTCTCGCAATTTATTTAGCTTCATTGGAAATTCCTGAAACTGAAAGTGAATGCTGGATTATGTTACAACTTTTCAAATTCTATGCTGTTTCGTTTTAAGTGGTTGACCAAACTTCACGAGTACATCTTATGGCGTTAGTGTTTATGCATGTTCAATTTTTAAATTATGTCAAAATTATTGTAATTTTTTAACTTTCCAGATGATTGATTCTGAAATATTCTGACGAGTGAACTGAACCAATAAAATATGATTTGTCTAAAAAGCCTTAAATTTGAGCTGCTAAATATAACATCAATCTACTAATTGACAAATTACACACACACACATATATATATATATATATATATATAGTCATACACAGACAGACTGTTTCGCTGTATCACAGCTCATCAGTGTGACCAGCTAGGATCGAAACCAGACTAAACTGGCGTCAGTCGGGGGATTCTACCACTAAGCTGTTGACGCACGGTAGGAATAAAGGTGAATTTAAGCGTATTTATTTTTAGATAAACACACAGTGACTGAGAGAACCGAAGAGTTTTGCACTATTAGCTGTGATAGTCACTGTTTACAAACCCGCACTTCTTCCCCAGAGATCTCAACCGAAATAAATTTTTCAAGAGTATATGTATTGTCCTCTACAGACTGTTTCGCTGTATCACACCTCATATATATATTACACAGGAATACACCTTGATTTTACTAATGTTACCC
>OZ010576.1:24005075-24022575 GCA_963932145.1 Acanthosepion lycidas
GTCAAATCACTATGAAAGTATAAAAAATAAATTTTTATAGAAAAAAAATACTAGCAATACATTTTTTAAAAATAAAGTTACTAATGCACGCAAGAAAATAAAATTTTGACATTAAAGGATCCATACGGATTTGAGATGCCGCTAAAAAAAAAAAAAAGCGAAAAAACAATTATAATTTAGAAAACGCTTTGCTCGCCGTTCTTAATAAAATCCTTTATGAATTCATTTCATTCCAACGATGATCTTTTAAAGAAACGAGTGGAAATGAATTCCAGAATTGCGAAGACGGTATGCTGCTAGTTTAATATTATCTATAAATACAATAAATACGAAATATTGTTTAGGCGGTAAATATCACATTTACTTCATGAAGCGAGAGATTTAAATTGATACCAAGGTAATATTGCTTTAAACCATTAGCCTAAAACGATCCGCAAATATTTGCAAGCCAGAAACATTCGTTTGAAAATCAATAATAAGCAAAGAAAGCGGTCAACAGAAAAGACCGTCAAAAGCCTTGCCTTCTCTTGATTGTTGCTTTGTATTTTCATCAAGTATATTCGTGCTTTGTCACTACAAGGGTTCGTGACGATTGCAACAATTTCTGTCAAATTATCTGTTTCAGCTTTGGAAAAACATTTGTCAAATGAAGCAAAGTTATTCTACTTTTGATTACATTGAGTTTCATTTCGAATTATTTTGTTGTTAAATCAATTATTTCACAGATCTTTTCGAATCTTCAAGAAAATAATTTCTGAATTCTGTTCAAAATTGTTTTCCTTAAATAAAATTTACGAATGATTCCTAAAATATTGACAAGACTTGAAAATTATGTTAGGTCTCGTTTTTTTCCTGTACGCAGAGATTTTTAGAAAGATAATATTTTCCAAGAAGTATAACGATCTTTTTGTTGTGATGGTGGTTCATTTAAGTTTCTTTTGGTTCTATCAACCGTTTCTTCTTTTTTTCTTTTCGAAATCAGTCTTCACTTTCTGATCATTTTCCGACCAGTAAAAGATAAGTTTGAATGTTTTTCGGGCTTACTAGTCACAAAGAATTCATTCACCATCAAACTTAAACGGACTAAAATCTAATCACTTATACAGAATTCATTTCTGGAAATGAGTCAGTGTTATGTAAAACAAAGTTAAATATGAGCAATATGATTTTTAATAAAACAGAAATTCCTGCAATTCCATCTCTGTTACTAGCATTACTGTGGCATGTGGTGTACTGGCTAATTGATACGTTTTTACGGTTTATCAACCTTTTTCAGGTTATTTAAAATCAGAAAATATTTTTAGAATGTAAGAATCTTTTGAAGATGATAACGATTTACTGATACATTTCCTACTAATTAACCCATAGCTGGGAGGAGAAGAGTTGGAATTGTAACTTTCCCAAGAGTATATACGCCTAAGTGAATATAACGAACTGGAATTGGAACTCAGCTGACCAATTTGCCACTTCCTAGCGGTCACCCATCTAAGTACTAACGAGACCTGACGTTGCTTAACTTCGGTGATCGTACGAGAACCGCTGTTTCAACGTGAAATGGCCGTAAGCTGACGGTCATTGAAAGTTATAATTTTCGGGAAATCTTTAAAAGATGAAATGAAATATCGAAATCCGAACCTAACACAAGGAGATAATTTTGTTATTGAAATACAAACAGCGTTTTATTGATGGAAATCCAAGTTTTTAAATCCTGTTAAGATCATGAAGATGTTTGAGTTTCAGAGTCATTTGAAGTCTAACGCATCTGAAGAAGAATCAACGTTCAAGACAACACAAAAGACATATTTCAGGTTTCTACCAGAGACATAACTCTGCTTCTAATATACAGTGCAACCTCGGTTCACGAATTTAATTCGTTCCTGAAGGCCGTTCGTAACCCGAAATATTCGTAACCCGAAACTATTTTTCCAAAAGGAAATATATATATATATATATATAGAGAGAGAGAGAGGGGGGAAGGAAGGAAGGAAAGAAGAAGAAGAAGAAGAAGAAGCAGCAGCAGCAGCAGCACGGTGGCGTAATGGATAGCGGCTTGGATTGAGGAGTCGCAGAGGCGAGTTCGAATTCCAGTCGAATCAATTACATTCACTTACGTACTAATACCCTTGGGAAAGGTGTGAATCCTCTTCTTCTCCCTCCAACTATGGGTAAAATAGCAGGAAAGACTGGGATGGCAACTGGTCTAGGAGAAGGACAACTCTGAATTCAAAACCTGCGGAGGGTCGTTTGTGGACCTTGTGACACTTAGTGCATCGGGTCTCTGAATTCGGCCCTTCAAAAAGTGTGGATGGTCCTGCACGAACCCTTCACCACTATAATCAAATCTCATGTGCTGTTGTCGGGCTGTCGGTTTCCTGGGAACTGATATGCTTGACCCTCATACGTCGAATTCGACGGGAGAGTCGACTATATATATATATAAACAACTTATTTAACTTGTGATTACTTCTGCTAAAAAATGTCTTAGTCATAAAACCTATTTGGTGACATTTTTGTAAAACCTTGTTAAGGATCTCAATCGATAAAACGTTGTAGATTCTGTTGACGGCTTTTCTTTTACGAATCGATCAAAATCCGTCGTATAAAATAAAAAAAGGTTGTTCAACGTTGAACTCCTTAACACAGAAAATGTTGCTTTAACAAGTGATAAATGCATATTCTATTGAATTAATTGATACAACTTCACTTTCCCAAGAAACGTTTTAGTTCTTAAATTGTTAGTTTTATAAAATATGAAATTTAGTAAGTTTTATAATTTCTATAAAGTAAAATGAATTTTATAGCGACACATGTTTCCTATTTAGAACAGAAATAAGTCAAGCTAATTGGATTCCTCGACTGTTGGTAATTTAATTTTTACTTCACGTTTGATATCAGCATTTAATGGGGATGGAAAATTATGAAAACAAAAGTACTAATGGTATGATTCTTTCACTTTGAGAAATGCTTTTGCAGTTGGATTCAAATTCTTGGATTGGTCTATAAGAGAACAAGAGTTTTAATTATGAATTTGAAAGATTGCAGAGATAGCGTCTTATATAAAGAGTTTTAAACTTCCAGAAACGAATCCATTTATGAAATAATTTGCATATTTTTTATACAAACTGTCAACCGCTTATTAATTAAATTGCCATGTCGTTCTTCATACACTTGATGGATTGATTGACTTTCTACGGCTTATCTTGTTCTGGGTATGACGATAAACTAAGTCCGGTAGCAAGACCTCTGATCGGGAGGTTTTGAGGAGTGGAACCACCTCTTAGTTTCTGTTGTCCCCAGATCCACCTCGATCCGGGTTGATTAGGGTCCCAAGTATGGGCACATAGCTAACACCCAAACTGGGGTGAAAACACTATAAAAGTATAAAAATAAATATAAAAATACAAAAAAAATATATTGCCAGCAAAAACTTAAAAAAAAAATATTCCCAGCAACACATTTTTGAAAAAAATATCACCATCAATACATTTAAAACAAAATATTACCAACAAGTTTTGACTATCGACTAAAACCCTCTTTACAAAAATACATAAATAAAACTTGATCTACAAATTGATTTTTAAAAAGAATACATATTCTGTTCATAAAAAGCTATCCTAAAAATCTTGTCGGCATTAAATATCCCACTCAGGTTGATATACCGTAAAACAAAATAAACCAAACCATTTATGGCGTATCAACACTTTGCAGATTATTTAAAGCCAGAAAATATTTTTAGACTATAACAATTTTTATTTTTCGAAATAACAATGGTTTTAACGATATGATTTTTGCTAATTAACCCATAGGTAGTGAGAGAAGAGGTGAATTCATACCTTTACCAATGGTATTTGCGCGTACCCAACTAGAATTGAAACTTGGTCCTCAGATTAACAATTCCGATCCATTACACTATTTGCACACAGTAGCTTACAGCACCTGGTATTCCAAAGCGGTCACCCATCTAAGTACTAACCAGGTTCGACGCTGCTTAACTTCTGCGATCGTACAGGAACTGGTGTTTCAACGTGACATGTCGTTAAGTCCGTTCATGCATTTGGCATTAAGGATTATATAAGTATATATATACAATGATGAAATGCTCAGTTCTTCCTGCGAGGTTCCATTTTTTTAAATTATAATCTTGCTCATTATCATTTTCACTTTAAACCTCAAGTGGAAATCACTCAATTGCTAAATATGCAGAATAAATGGTCGGCTTATTCTTTTATTCCAGAAAGCACGTAATTCCTTCAGCCATGTTTTACATGTACAAGAGTTCAGATTAGAGAAGAAAAGGGCTATTCTGTTTATATTAGGTTGGTGCAAAAATAATGTCGTTTTCTCACATATGTTACTATGTGAGAAAACGACATTATTTTTGCACCAACCTAATATTTCTGAAATGAGGTATTGTAATTACATCATTTATATTGTTCAGACTGTTGTCTTCATCTTCGTTGCCATATTCACAACGTTTCGGCCGTTGTACGCTCGGGTCTTCTTCAGGAGCTGTCTATATTTCTGAGACTAAGCATTGTAATTATTTACATTATTTATATTGTTCGGACTGTTGTCTTCATCTTCGTTGCCATATTCACGACGTTTCGTCAGTTGCATGCTCAGGCCTTCTTCAGGTGATTGAAATGTCGTACTGAGCCCTTTATTTTGTCTACCGGGGGTAGATTGTTCTAGTTCCATGTACCATGCATCTTCCATATGTCTCAGTGTCAGTTATCTCCCTTTAACTCAACTCTCCAAGGTTTTTGTTCACCTCAGATGCAGCTCACAACTCTTTTGTCAAGTCACTGGATTTAACCAACGCTTTTATCCTCTGGGCCATGTGTCCTTGTGGGCCAATCACTTGAATAAGCTCGGAGTATACAACGGCTGAAACGTCGTTAATATTGCAACGAAGATTAGGACAACAGTTCGGACACTGTAAATAAGTGGATTATTGTTGATATATCTAGGGTGGCACTGCTCAATCCTCACTTTTAAGCATTGATACCATTCAAAGCTGTTTAAGCTGACGTGTTGGAGAAGTTTTATTCTTTATTCTCTTCCCAACGGACGCAGTGTTGCAAATCTATCGCTACTCTGTCAATATTTCTATAAAAATGTTCAAATGAGCCTATTTCTTGTTTTCAATTTTTTTTTCAAACAGGCTCAGCAAATTGTGGCCGTGTTCATAGTTCAGAACTTTACAATTATGACTCCTTAAGCTACTTCCATGTTGTCGAGTGACGCTCATTTCCTCTGTATTCCAAATATGTGGCGAAACTTTCGCCTGGTCAGTTTTCCCAAGAAGTTCAACTTCCCAAAACCAACTTCACGGCATATTTATATGAATACATTATTATTAATATCTTCAAGTGTCAACCGTTATCTATCCTCCTTATCCTCATAATCTTCATTTCCTACAACCTCCTCTTTTTTTCATATCACACACCTCATCCATCATTACAATTTTAACAGTAACCCTCTACCTTTAGTGACTCTTGAGGCTTGTATTAAGTGAACTTTAGAATAAAAATATAAAAGAAATGTTCTAAAATAGTGGGTTTATATACAAGAGTCTTACTAATTGCAATTTGATATTACTTTCCGTTTGATATAACTTTGGAAATACTTAAAAAAAAAAAATAAGCCTCTATTTTCTGCAATCAGGAAAGAATCACTGATTGATGACTGACTTAAGTTGTTGTTGCTTAACTTTGATTTGTTCTATAAGACTCAAGGATGAAGCCATTAAGCGGATTTCTTTAGAGTGATGATAGGAAAAGTCAGCTAACCTTGCGAAAGGAGAAACTACGTCTGTCAAAGTTGGATACTAATTGTGAGTTTATTGTTTACCTCCGCTTATTCTATAGAATCATGTCGGTAATTTGTAATAAGCCAAAGACTATGTTTATTAATCCTACGCGTCCATTAAATCATAGACAATTACGGAAACTCCACGAATTACCTTCGTTCTGATGTCTCAAAGGCTATCATTTTCTTCTTCTTCTTCTTCTTCTTCTTCTTCTTCTTCTTCTTCTTCTTCTTCTTCTTCTTCCTTTTTAATTTTCGTTTTTTATTCCTTTCCGTCTGATCGTGTTTTAGTATTTTGAAAGTTCCAGACTTCAGAAGTCTGTTCGTGTGCCGTAAACAGAAGCGAATTAATAAAATGTATTTTTTTTTAAAATTTTTATTTTTAGTTTTTCGGAAACCACTGATCTACTCAGACAGCTATCTTCATCTTTGTTGTTTCAGTGACGGCAATGATCATATAAGCAGTTTTAGCTATTATCTTTGGGACAATCGCTATACCACCATCCCCAACACACACACAAACACACACACTTGTATGTACACAAGGAAAATGAGAACAAAATGGTCACTTGTACATAGATTCAGAAAGAAGCAGTTAACATTTCTGAGAGACTTAAGGAGTAAAGAAGGCTTGGAGAATTTAACACTCACAGGGCAAAAGAGACGGGGGGTACATGGCGGGATAATAAAAAGACAAACATTGATTAAAACTACAAAAGGTAGGAAATCGTGGAGAGCCATAGTCGCCTACGCCCTGAAGACAAAAACGAGTGAAACATTTTCAAACCAGTCCACTTGATTTCTAAACTGTTTCAAACAAAACTGCACAAAAGTCATGAACAAAGAAAATGTCATTAACTATTTCAATAAAGAAAAGCTCCTATCCCAGAAAGAAAAAATAAGAAAGAGGCCATTTTATTTTCAGTTTAACTTTTAAAAAAGACAATTCTCCTACATGGAAATTGGCATTAGCTATGCTCTAATCAATGAGGCAGATGCTTTTTTTCCCGTTTAAAATATATTTTGAGCAAAACTATTGTTATCCTTATATTCATTTGATCTTCAGTAGATGTGTATTTTCGCCTTCCATGTTCAAAACCATTTTTCTTCATCGACACACGAGGTGAAATAATTTACAGTTGAGAAATAAAAGCCAGCCTTCCATTTTCCATTTTTCATTTTTCAGTGAGATATACAATTCCGTTCGAAGCTTATCTTATGCTAATTACATGGTGTGATGGGTAAAATGTCGACAGTTTTACATATTTACATTATATTTTTAATTTCGCCCATGCTTGTTAGTTTTTATTTTATTTTGTCGACTGCATAGTATAATACAGTCAGTTGTGAGAAAAAAAGCACGATGACACAATTCATTCCGCCAGAAATTTGGAAATGGCATTCTGTACTGTTTGGCATTCACGTCGAAAGTTCCAATACAAACATTTCAGAGTGATTGGGTGTCAATCTGAGCACAGTGCAGAGGATTCGGAAAGAGTTGAATGAGTCTAATGGTGATTACGAAGGTGTTTGGAGTGATCACTAGTTCATCTGCCCACAGGGCCTCAGACTCAACACGGACTCTTGTATCAAATGACTTGAGAAGATAGTGTTACCCTGGGTCAAGAGAGTGGCTGCTGGAAGACTCTGTCTGGTAACAGGACTCTGTAGCATTCTACACAAACAAGAGAACAGTCATGGCTGTCGGACAATTTCTGTGACCACATCACTCTTTACATTTGGACACCTAACTCACCAGACTGCAACCCCCCACCCCGCTGATTGTTATATGTGGGGCGCAGCGAGAAAGACCAACGAAACAGAGATGAACTGAAGGCAAAGATTATGGCGGCATTTGAGAAAAAGTCACAAAACTTATCAGTCGAAACGCCACGACTAAGACGACAAAGATAATAATAATAGTTCAAATAATTAATGGATTAATTATCTTTATCTCAAAACTTTAAGCGGCACTGATTTCATATCAAGTCAATGACTAGCCTTTGTTTTGTATAGTGCAAAAAGCTATGAAATGCTATTAACATCAAACTACGTTGTTGGCATAACGACTTTGTTGTTTGCCTGCCTAAGTCTGTTCGTATTTATCTATTGATTTCTGTTTATTTACTCCAACATCTATCGATCGATGTGACTGTTTGAATAACTGGTTTTATGTGTGCGTGTATTTGTATTCGTCTAATTAAATACGTAGGGACTGATAGACAGACAGAAGTATGTACAAAAACAGACACGTATATTTATTGCTATCTCTCTCTACCTACCTACCTATCTATCTATCTACGCACACACACACACACACATACATACATACATACATATATATATATATATATATATATATATATATATATATATATGTGTGTGTGTGTGTGTGTGTGTGTGTATTTAGGAAGTAATCCTTCTTTTATACATGTTTCGATAAAAATCACCGAAAAGATCCTGCAATTAAGCTTTTTATTTAATTTTTCTTGTGTTCGAACAAGTGTTTTCTTTTGTCGACACAAAGTGTGTAAAAAATGATCAAAAGATCTGCATACTTGAACGCTTTCGGCTATTCTTTTAGCCATTATAATGGAGGATTTGTATTTATTATTTTTAACTGGATGTGTGGGGTTTTTATTTATGTGTCTGAAGTTATAGTAATGTTATATTTTCCAAACACGGTCAGCACATTGTGGCCGTGTTCATAGTTAATGTTATTGAATGCTGCATTTTCCTTTTTATTATTAGTGCTTCCATTATTTACATGTGGATGAGTTTATAATACTTGTATTTTCTGAATAAATATCTACAGGGTGTATCAAAAATATGTTTAAAAATTTTAGAGGCTGATTCCTCACACCTAAACAAGGACAAAAGTCCATATAAATGTATGTCTGCAAATCCTCCTTTTTGGGGTTATTAAGTTTAAAGAAAGTTTACGGGAAATGGCGCTCTGTTGCCATGTAAACTCGGTTGTATTTGTCATTCGTGTTAATTCTTCAACGTTTAAAGTATGTAGTAGTGAGTTAACTGTTTCGTTTAACAATAGCAGTATATTCATATCGTAAGCAGGCAGATATGATTTTTACATACGTCAGCGTGAATGACAATGGACGCGAGGCTGCACAGCTGTATCAGATAGTGTTTCCAGACCGAAGGCAGCCGTGTCATCCAACCTTTATGTTATTTATCGTCGCGTTACTGAGACAGGATCCATGGCACCCCAAAATATGGATCGAGAAAGACCGAAATCCCTCTCGTATGCCTGACCTCGAAGAACACATTCTATAGGCTCTCGGGAAGGATCCAGATATCAGCACACATAAAGTAACGCTAGTATGACGTCCATCTCATAGTACTGCATGGAGGCTAGATACCAGTATGAATTTACGATTAATATGTGGGCTGGAGTTGTAGCTGACTATCTGGTAGGTCCGTATGTTATCCCAGCACGTTGTACAGGAGCTATCTATAGGGACTTTATTTCGAAATCACTTCCATACCTGATAGAAGATGTACCTCTGCTAATACGAAGACGCATGTGGTTCATGCATGATGGGGCTTCAGCACATTTTAGGTGTAATGTTTGCGATGCACTGATGGACATCTACCATGAAAGACGGATAGGTAGGGGAGGACCGATTCTATGGCCAGCACGTTCTCTCGACCCCAATCCTTTGGATTTTTATCTGTGGGGCCAACTAAAACAGTTGGTTTATGCAGCAGACATTAATAATGCAGAGATGCTTCATCAACGTGTCATGAAACCTCTTGACACCGCGTGGGAGTATTTGAAAGTGTGTACCAGTCAATGATCCGACGGGTGCGTTCGTCTGTAGAAGCAATGAGAGGATATTTTCAACATTTGCTTTGAGTTGTTATGTTGAGATACAACGATGGCCTTTTGGTTATAGGTTTATATGGACATTTTTCTTTGGTCTGGTGTGAGGAACCCGTCCTCAAAATTTGTAAAAGTATTTTTGGATTGTATCTTGTATTGTACATTTAACAGGGTCAACTGTAAACTTTAAACTTAATAACTCAAAAACGGAGTACTTGCGAACATATATGATTCATATGAACTTTTGTCTTTGTTTTGGTGTGAGAAAACAGCCCCAAAGTTTGTTGAAGTATTTTTGTTACACATTGTATATGCGCATGCAAACACAGGTCAATTTTGAAAAACATTTCAAATAAATTTATTTGTGTAGTTGCAGACATTTATAATATTTACACATATATGTTTTTTTATAATATTTACAAATATACGTTTTCTATAATATTTACAAATATGTTTTTTATATAACAAATATGTTTTTAATAATATTTACAAATATATGTTTTTAATAATATTTACCAATATATTTTTTTATAATATTTACAAATATATGTTTCTTATAATATTTAAAAATATATGTTTTATAATATTTACAAATATATGTTTTTATAATATATACAAATATATCTTTATATAATATTTACAAATATGTTTTTATAATATTTACAAATATACGTTTTTTATAATATTTAGAAAAATATATGTTTTTATAATATTTACAAATATATATTTTTTATAATATTTACAAATATATGATTTTATAATATTTACAAATATATGTTTTCATATTTACAAGTATATGTGTCTTATAGTATTTACAAATATATATTTTATAATATTTACAAATATATGTTTTTTATAATATTTAGAAATACATGTTTTTATAAAATTTACAAATATATGTTTTTTATAATATTTACAAATATATGTTTTTATAATATTTGAAAATATACGTTTTTTTTAATATTTAAAAATATATGTTTTTATAATATTTACAAATATATGTATTTATAATATTTACAATTATATGTTTTATAATATTTACAAATATATATTTTATAATATTTACAATTATATGTTTTTTATATTTACAAATATATGTTTTTATAATATTTACAAATATATGTTTTTATAATATTTACAAATATATGTTTTCTATAATATTTACAAATATGTTTTTTATAATATTTACAAATATATGTATTTATAATATTTACAATTATATGTTTTTTATAATATTTACAAATATATATTTAAATTAAGTGAAATATACTGAAATCTTGAATAATCTTATCAGAGATAAAATTCCATCGTTGTATTTAACAAAATGAATTTTTTCCTTTAATATTCATATGAATGAGTTTTATACATTTTACGTGAAAAATCAAAAAGCATCACTTACTTTCGATTACAATCAATTAAATATCATTATTATTTTGTTCGTATGTATTTAGTGTTTTAAAGGCTAAACCAAAAAATGATACATGTGTTTGATTAAAGTTTTCATTGCAGGAAACCTTTTGATCGTAACATTTTGAATCATTTTCTTGAATATGATTTCGACTGCAATCAACCAACATAGAAATCTTTATCGCTTAAAAATAAACCTAGATTATCTTTCAATTCGCTTTACTCTACTTGTTAAGTAAAAACCAATAAATATGTTATACTGACAACATGTGACAGCAAAAGAGTTAATCGTTAAAGCAAAACAAATTTCTTTTGATTTTAGTCGACATAATGATTGTCCAATCACCGTTAATTACGATTTTTGTTACTATTTAAATATTACTTAAAATGTTGGCGTTTACTTGTTTTCAACCCCCTTTTTACAATTTTATGACTGCATACGTTTTAATTAATAAATAAATTCGCATTGATTATTTGCTCTTGAAAGGCGTAACCAACATTTTTCTCATATTGGCCACATAGAATAATATTATAGATAATAATAATAATAATAATAATAATAATAATAATAATAATAATAATAATAATAATAACAAACAAAACGATTGATAATTCTTCCAATATTATTCAACACGTAAAAGAATAGCTCGAAAAATAAGAAAAGAAAATGTTTGACAGCAGTAAGCAATATGTTGCCAATATGTCGGTTTCCAAGTTATATATAAAAAAAATAATATAAATTATGTGTAAAAAATAATATGAAATCTATAAATCTGCAAAAAATTATAAGTCTTTGTACAAATGTTAATTGTCATGTAATGAAAAAAAACATTTGTACAAAGACTTTATTGTAGATTTATGTATTTTTATATTTAAAAATAATTCTAAATATAACTTGAAAAATGAAATACTGTCGAAATATTGTTTAACATTATCAAACACTGTTTTCTTTTTCGTAAATCACGATCTTCTCTTAAGTGTAATAGCAACAACAACAATAATAACAACAACAAAAACAACAATAATAATAATAATAAAAGACTGGCGAAATTCTTCCAATATATTGCAACACTTAGAGAAGCGTACGAACTAAGAAAGAAGAAGAAAAGACAATGTTTAACAATATTTCGACTGTACGTCTGTCTTCTTCAAGCTATGTTTAAAAATTTATATATTTAATTGTTAAACATTGCTAAACGCAGTTTTTTCTTTTTCTTTTCTAAAATTGCGTACTTCTTTATATGCTGTTGATTAATAATAATAATAATAATAATAATAATAACAACAACAACATATCCTGTTAATTTGCAAACTACCTTTATACAAATGAGCATATATATAAACAGATTAATTTTGATGAGAATTTTTAAAAAAATTACCAAGACATGAACAATCCAAGTTAGTTTTAACATAAAAGGTCCAAATCATATTTGATATAATTAAAATATTTCAAATGTTTCAAGTTAGGCTTCTAATTAATTAGTTACTTATAAGGTCAGTCGGCTCCAATGCTAAGGTGCGCGGACAGTTTGTTATGACTGGCAACATCAAAGACCACCAAAGACTAATTGATGTATGCTTCATTTACTCTCTCCTTGGAATTAATTTTCTGTAGCCTCTCCCTTTTAATAGATTCCCTGGTGTCCGGAATAGTTGAGAGAGACTTTTTCATAGCTCCAATTGCCATGTCTTCAGTTGCTTAACTGCGTATTTCAGGAAGGATATTCACCTCAAACCTTCGAATTTTGATCTGACCACGTTTGACAAAGTTTCAATATTTGAATTCTAGCATAAAAGACAATGTTAATTTTTCACTTCTGTCTGTTTGTCTGTCTGTCTGTGTCTCTTCATTTATTTCTATAATTGTTGTGATTTTATGTTGCGAATATTGATTGTTCATATGGCGTGTATGTTGCTAGGTCGGTAAAAATGATACTTGATCTAAAATTAGCAACATGCGTTCAGCTTGGAATCAACACATTTTTTTAAAATTCTGTCTTTTTCTCTCTCCCTCTCTACCCCCATCTATCTATATCTCTGGAGCAGGCTCCCGTGAGTATGCTTTCCTGGCGTCTATAGTCTTGATTTCTTCAAGTCCAGGGTCAACCGATATATATCCTTCTCATCTTCATAATACTCACACGCTGCACTTCCCAATTCCCCACTCTCTTACAGTGACAACCTACCTTGATGGGCTATCGGGCATTGTATTGAGTGAACAATCTTCGTAATTTATGAGCTGATTCCCTTCAGGGCGTTGGCGATCATGGCTCTCCTCAATTTCCTGTATTTTGTAGCTTTTAGTAAATTTTGTCTTTTTGTTATCTATACTAAACCTAATCTTTTTGTTATCTATTTCCAAATGCACGTTAGGTAGATTATCTGCTTCTTTCCTTTCGTACGAGAGGTCCGGCGCAAATGCCAAGCAGTACAGCATGCTGTTTCCAAATTTCTGGCGGGGTGAATTGCCTCATGATGCACTTTTTCTCACAGAGGGTGGCCAACTGAACCTACAATACTGTGCAGTCGACAAAATGAAAAATATAAAATGTCGGCAATTTACTTATCACACACAGACGCATACACCCATATGTGTGTGTCTGTATATATATATATATATATATATATATATTTATATATATATATATAACCTAAAGAGCCAGGTAAGCCTACCTAAGTTTCATCTACGCGGATCGTCAGTGCATCCTGGCGATCCGCGGAGGTGAAACATAGGTAGGTTTACCTGGCTCTTTAGGTTCATAGTTAGATTTGCTCTACTTATTGTATTGAGCATTTTACTTAGTTACTTTTGCTTTACTCGTTTTTGGTGTTTTTTTTCTTTGGAACGTGAGCTTGGATTCTGGACGATTGTTTTCGCCTCAATTAAATGGTTTTAGTTCTTTCTTTATAATCCTTTATTTTGCTTTAAGAAATAGTTGATTTTTATTAATTCGACAGATTTTTATCACTTAAAACGATGTTTTTAGTGACTACCTATATATAACAACGATACAGTCATTCTTGATCGGTGACGCTCGTGGCCGGGTCGGCCCAAAGCACATCGGATCATACAACGGTTTCTCTTACAAAGAGTAGCGTAGGTTCAAATGCTACCGGAGGGCGCGTATTTTTCTTCAGTAATATTCGAGCTGGTAGAGTGAATGTAAAAGTAAATATGCCGTTCAAAAATAAACTAAGGGTTTACTCACATATGGTGATCTACTGAAAATATCGTTTAAATTAGGATTTCTGTATGTTTCTACATGTCTCTCAACTTGTTCATATCCGTTCATATAACCTATGAATCATCGCCATCATCATCATCATCATCAACATTTATTCAGTTAGGATATTTTGCGCTGCTGTGGTCACAACTGCTTCTGTTGTAATTGTGATTCACGATGACATTCAAGGCAAAATAGTGCAATGGCTTGCCAGTCCCTTTGCGCCGGTTATGCTCGCTATGAAGGTATTACCTCTGACGATACATCCAGGAAACTCTGAAAGAAAACAAAAGAAGGAAACCGTCAAATAACGAGAGCACTATAATTATTCTTTATTATGTGCTGTGTCCCTCCGCTACTCATATCATAGCTCTCCACAACTTCCTCTCCTTTGTAGTTCTTAATAAATTTTGTCTTTCTATTGTTTCTCCTAAACCCTGTTCCGCCATCCACTTTTCTTCTTTTACTTATGCCGATTTAACTCCCCCAAGCTTTCTTTCTTTCTTTCTTTCTTTCTTTCTTTCTTTCTTTGTCATTCCCTTTTTATCTTACTTTTGTCTCTCTTTATCTCCTTCTTGGTCTTTCTCTTTCTCTTTTTTTTAAATTCTGTTTCATTTTCGTTATCTCTCTCTTTGAATTTCTTGTCTCTTTTTTTCTATCCTTTTCTCTTTATTCCCCTCTCATTTACTTTCTATCTCTCAGTTTCACTCTCATTCCTCCTCCTTAGTTCTCTTCTCAAAATTTATCTCATGGTTTCCTCATTCTTTCTCTCTCTCTTTCTTTCGCTTGTTTTCTCTTTCTCTTAATGTTTCGCTCACATTATCTCTCTCTTTATCTTCCAATTTATCTTTATCTATTTTATTTCTCTTCTTTTGTTTTTCTCTGTATAATTTTCTTTTAATTCCTCTGTTTCTTTCTCTGTTTCTCTATTTCTCTCTCTTTATCTTCCTCTCGTTCTTTCTCTTTCTCTTTGAGTTCTTTCTCATTTTCGTTATAACACTCTCAATTTCTTCCCTCTCTATTTCTATCTTTTTCTCTTTATCTCCCTCACATTTTCTTTGTTTCTCCCTCATTTTTCTCGTTTTTCATTTTTATTTTTCTCTCTTTTTCTCTTTCGTACTTCACTTATTTTCATTTTCTCAAGTCTTCTTTCTCTTTATCTCCCAATTTCTTTCTCTCTCTTATTTCTCTTCTTTTTTCTTATCACTTTATCCTTCTCTTTCAATTCCTCACTTTTTCTTTCTTTCTCCCTCTCCCTCTTTCTCCGCCCCCTCTCTCTCTCTTTATCTAAATATCACTTTCTTTCTTGACAATTTACAGAATCTTTGAAGGATAAGTGATTCAGCCTGTGAAATTCACAATCCACTCTCCGTCTTTTTCCATCGATCCAGAACGATATTCACACGCGTCACCATCTTACAACCTCTTCTGAGTAGAAGTCTTTTTAAAAAAATCCTGGCTGCTTTCAGGACTTTGACCTAATGACCGATTTAGAGAAACGCTGGACGTTTATTTTGTTTTTTATTCCCATATAACTTATTTATTGAACCAGCCTTTTGTGATACGAGGCCATCTTTTTTGAGCACATTCTCACTGCATGTCATCATTTCGTTTGGTGTCAAAAAACGTAGTACCAATATTATATCTTGATGTTTGATACCTGCCAATTACCTGAGTCAAACACAAAGAATGTCTCTTGTAAAAAGCAAATCAAAATATACCTTTCAAGTTGACGACATAAATTATAATTAAAAAAAAAATTAGCAACATTCTAATGATAAAAGAAAGATGGTGCATAGTGAATGAATGTACGATAAGGGTTTCAAAAATTTTGGGCCTAATATTTTTCGGGCGATGTCAGCAGGAAAAGAATAGCCTTCTTTTGATTCTATTCTATTTTTGGATTTAGATTTCTTCCGCAGGCCGTCCTAACCACGGTTCTCCTCTCAAAGGATCTCTTCCCTTGACGGAATGCAACAACCCAACGTTTGCCCGTGCGAAGAGCAGTCGCCATGGCAGACATTTTGCTTGCGATCATAGATTTTCTATGGCACCATCAGTTCTCGAGTAAAAAAAATTCAATAACAACGGAATATTTCAATTTCTTGTTCTAGCTCTCATTGGCCATCGTCAATTGCTACGATTTTTATTGCTTCAGAAATGCAAACCAGAAGAAACTACTGAGAGCATTGATTATAGCACACGCACACACACATACTTACATACACACACATATGTATATATATATATATATATATATATATATATATATATATATATATGTATGTATGTATATAAACCTGTTACCGAAATTTACGCAACATATATATATATATATATATATATATATATATATATGTGCGTGTGTATTGGCGTATTGGCAGCATGTTTTCATTAAGATATGACTCATTAAATAATCTAAACAAGTTTTGTCTACTTATTTTTAAAAAAAAGAAATAATTTTAAAGTAATTATGAAAGGACCCTATTAAAAATGAGTAGACAAAACGTGTCTAAATTATTTAGTGACCCTCTTTCAATCCCTCTCTCTTTCTCTTTATATATATATATATATATATATATATATATATAGTTAACTATACTCGTTTCGAAAAACCCACGAATTTTTGATTTGCCTATAATCAAATCAATACCAAGGGGAAAAAAGAGCTAGAAACATGAAAGTCTGTCGAAAAAAATCGCACAGATACAGGTTCAAAGCCCAAAGAAAAAACCCCGACGCGAGTAAACAACAAAAGAGCTCAATACAACCGTAGAGCAGACCTAGATAAACCTAGTGAGCCAGACGTACCTACCCAGGTTTCACCTAAGCGCTTCATCAGGGAAAGCCAGCTTTCCCTGACCATCCACTTACGTGAAACCTGGGTAGGTTTGTCTGGCTTACTAGGTTTATGTATATATATATATATATATATATATATATATATATATATATATATATATATATATATAATGATAAAAGCGAAGTCCTAAGAAATCCATAGGTAATAATTTTTTTCCCGGGATCAGACGCAATTTATAACAATAAATGGATTTTAAATTTATCCAGACCCAAGAAAAAAAGTAAAATAGAAGGAAAGAAAAAGAAAAAACTTTTTCCTTTCGTTTATTTTTGTTTTCTTTTTTGCTTGTGTCTGAATAAATTTATTGTTATAAAATTTTTTGTCTGAAACGATGGGCTTCTGATCCCGTTA
>OZ010576.1:24027575-24057575 GCA_963932145.1 Acanthosepion lycidas
TTGTCAACCAAAGCTAGAGTGCCTTGTCTTCTCTACTATTTTTCCGCAGCTGATATTGGAGAAATTATCGATTCATAGATTCCCAAGAGCATTCGGTCAAAAGTGAGTGTAAAGATGGCGGCTTTAATTTGACCTCAATGCGCCAATCCCGCTTCCCTAGCCAATAATAGATACACCACGCACACACAACTTAGAGTGACATAACTAATTTCAACTCAGAACTGATTTCAACTCGGAACTAATTTCACCTCGGAATTAATTTCAACTCGGAACTAATTTCAACTCGGAACTAATTTCACCTCGGAATTAATTTCAACTCGGAACTAATTTCACCTCGGAATTAATTTCAACTCGGAACTAATTTCAACTCGGAACTAATTTCAACTCGGAACTAATTAATAAAACGATTTAAAAACCCTAACATTAACCTTATATATATGTGCGTGTGTGTGTCTGTGTGCGTGTCTGTGTGTGTATGTGCGTGTGTATGCGCGCGTGTGTGTATATACGCATACATAATATATATATATGCATATTTTGTATAAATCTGAATAGACGTGATTATATATATATATATATATATATATATATATATATATATATATATATATATATATATATATATCTTCCATTATATATATATATGTGTGTGTGTGAAAAGTGTGTGTGTGTGTGAAAAGTGTGTGTATATAAATATAAATAAATATATATATATAATTATGTATATATTATATGCACGGTACTTATGAGAAAGTGCTCAATATCAGAGAACCCTAACACTAATCCTAACCCTTAGTTCAGGAGTTGAAATTATTTCTGAGTTGAAATTAATTCTGCACCCCACATATTATAGAGTGAAAAAATGCTGGCTTTTAAATTTTAGTCTCAGTTTCTCGCGAAAAATTTAATATGACAGTCTGCAACAGAAACAACTTATTCTAAGTTTAATAAGGCACTTGCTCTTTACGATCAATTCCTGTAGACGCCAAATGCATTTTGTTTCAATATCTTTCTCTCCTTAAATCTTTCTTATAAATTTGTTACAGAGCTCAGGTTTCATTCGGTAACGTTTTTTTCCAGTTATTTAACATGAGATAGCTATGAAATTTAAGCTGATACTTTGTGCAAACTATAACACATGACATCATTGTTCACTTTAAATGTCCTTTCATTCGTTTGACAGTTTGACAGGGTGCGTTGTCTTGCATAAAAACGTTTTTTTTTTTGTTTTTTTTTTACAATAATGTTATAGCAAACAATTCATTACCCACAAGGCCGTGAATACATTCTTTCAAAATTAAAAAAGTGATGGCTAAGCAACTCCTACCCGCATATTGGCAGCAGTACTTTATTTTCAGCTGGATGCTCGCCCTTGCAAAGGTAGAAGGTAACAGGAAGAGTCAGCTAATTACTTGAATGGTACAGGAACCCGACCATTTTGTCGGCATCTTTAGTGATAGATCATACATACAAGTCCCACTTGAGGCCCCGGCAATGGGCTTAAGTTTCAGTAGGTGTTCAAGGCACGAGGCCTGGGAAAACCCCTGTCTATAGCGAAAATTCAGGGTCCGTTCGGTGATGATAGTTTGATTTTCGGGCTAGTGGATGTGACCAACCAGTACCCACCCCACCTCCACACACAGCAAGCTGTTAGAACTATGTTAAGGGGAATTGCATAATAATGACAATATCTATATAATAATATAATTACATAAAATATATGTTATAAAAGGGAAGCTGAGTCATTGTGAGGGATGCGTTTTACTCACACTGAGTCACACTGACCTATTATCAAGTGACTCGAAAACACACACAAAATCGAATAATTAATCACCCACAAAACCGATTTAGATTGGAATTTAAAAACTAATAGCTTTTTTCAGCTTGATCATGGCTCTTGTAATGGAAGGTAGCAGGAAGATTCAACTACTTTTTTTTTGTTAATCATTTCAACCCAAACAAGGCAATAATGCCACTCAGACACAAGGGTTTACTGGAATGGAAAGAAAATGAAATACTAATTGTGATAAGGCGAATTGACTAAGATAGTGATGCAATCTCATCACAATATTTTGACAAGTTTACCTTAGGCCTCATAAAATAATTTGATGACCATAACTGAATTATTGTTATTACTTTACCGTTATTGAAGGTGAATCTAGCACAGAAATAGACAGGCTTCTTCTTCTACGTACTGTGTCCCTTCAGGACCTGGGCAGTCATAGCACTCCACAATTTCCTGTCGTTTGTAGCGCTTAGTAAAAATTGTCATTTTACTAGCTGTCCTAAACCCTGTTCTGACAACCATATACATTAGTTTTGTCAGGCACAATTTTATTCTGTTTCCCTTTTCATCAGTATGTCCAGTGAGTCTCAATTTTTCCAAGATGTCTTTCCTCATTATATGCCCTAGAAATTTCAACTATCTCTTCCTAATGTCAAATATAATTGTCCTTTTTGTTTTCGTTTTCTCTAAATCGTCGTCGCTCAAATGTTTTATGGTAGTCCCAGCCTAATTGTTTAGAACGACATTTCCGTGGCCTTCTCTTCTTTATTCAGCATTTACTTCTATATAGAAAACCGATATTACAGCAGTATACTTTTCTTTGTTTCTAACGAGATTTTCCCGTTGTTAATACTTTGCTTAGCTTTTAGGAAGGCATCTTTCGCTAGTCCAGTGATAGCTGTATCACTTTTTCTGTCCTCTAAAACACTTTCTAGATATTGATTTTGGTGTTTCCAAATTATAATTTGAATCTTGGATTGTTCTTTTTGTTGAAAACCATACATTCTGTCTTCTTACAATTGATATTTAGTCCTTTCTTCTTGCTTTCCTTTGCTACCTTCTATGACAGTTCCTGTAGTTTCATTTCAGTGTTGGCTATCAAAATTACCTCATGTACATATCTAATGTTAAGAATATGCTCACCAATAATAAATCCTGATAGGAATCCTAATCTTCTCAGGATTGCTTCACTGTAAAGATTGAATATTCTTAGTTCTTTTAATTCATTCTTCGCTATTGTAATTATCATTGCAGTACGTTTATTCATCAATCCCATTTACTCAACTGTTTTATTAAAGACGATGTCCTCCTCAAGAGTTGTGTTTCCTGTAAAGGTAATCAAGCCAGATGTTGTAATACAAGTAGAGTCATTTTTATCATCTCTGTGAAGCAGGTATTAAAACAGATTGTTTTTCTCAGTTGTGATTACGTATATAGTAAATAAATTGAATTTGCTGAAAAATATTAAACTAAATGTCACTGTTTTCTGCCTTTTCTGAAAGTTGGTACAGCCAGTTTTAGGTAGGCTGTTTCAATTCCTTTATCACTTCAACAGCAAAATGAATATCAAACTCAATGAATGTTGTGTCATAAGTATCATCATTGAGCAAAACTGATAGATTCTTTTGAAACCGTTTTATTTGATTTTAGATGAAAACAAAGGAAATTGTTCAAAATATTTCAATTAAAGTTGCATTTCCACAATTGTAGTTTATATATATATATATATATATATATATATATATATATATATATATATATATATATATATATATATATATAATCCACAAACAAGCCTATTTCACTGTATCACAACTCATCAGTGTTGCTAGACCTCCGATTGCTTCAAGCCAGGATCAAAAGTCGACCTATTCGGCATCAGTTAGAGACTCTACACCGAAGCTATCGGCACACGGCAACCTTTTAACGTATTATATACGTGATATATATAAACGCCATATCTGTAGCCAGAGCGCTCAATTCATTTATGAAGAGCGATGCAATACTTACTCCTCTCCTGTCGAATTCGACGTTGAGGGTCAAGCAGATCAGTTCCCAGGAAACCGACAGCCTGACAACAGCACTTGAGAATTGATTATAGTGGTGAAGGTTTCGTGCAGGGCCATCCACACATTTTGAAAGGCCGAATACAGAGACCTGGTGCACTACTTGCCACAAGGTCCCCAAACGACCCTCCACAGGTTTTGAATTCAGAGTAGTCCTTCTCTTAGTCCAGTTGCCATTCAAGGCTATAGAACCCAGTCTGTCCTGCTATTTACCCATAGCCAGATGGAGAAGAAGAGGATTCATACCTTTCCCAAGGGTATTAGCACGGTGGAGTAATGGCTATCGGCTTGGATTGTGAGCCGAGTTCGAATTCTAGCCGTAACCATTATATTCACTTACGTGCTAATACCCTTGGGGGTATAGCGATGCATTATATATATATATATATATATATATATATATATATATAGGGGCGTCAGTTTAAACTATCGCCATATGGGCTAGGCATAATTTCAGGTCAAAAATTCATATCGTGAAGCACGTTTTGCTTTATTACGACTTCGAGACTTTAATTATTTAAGAAAATTAAAAGCTAGGATATTAAATAAAACACTGTGAAAGGAAATAACGGGGGGTTAAAAATATCAATTTAGAAATTAGTTTTTAGATTTCAGGTACTAAAATTTAGTAGACATAAAATGGAAGTTCCAGAGAGATCTGTATTGCCTAAGTAGGTAATGGAGCCTGGTTTTATCATAGCAGTCTCCCGTGGCCAAATTGGTAACTGCACGCTTTGGCTATAGGAGTGGTTTCCTTGATGGAAGAAATAGCATACGGTTTTAACTCTTGTCGGTATGGTCCTTTTCTTTAGCAGGACTTCTCGATCTAGGACGTTTGGTATTAATCTCACTGTTTAAGAATATGGAAACTGGGATATCAGCTCAAACACATGTACCCACTAAAAATAAAATTTATAGTAACGAGAATACAGTTTATTTATATGGTGTTTGAGGAAGGTTGGTACATGGTCATCAAGTTTAAGCGTTCAAATACTGTTTTCTTTTCTGCCAGTGCATTAGAATGTTGGACATATAAACAAATCTTAATTGCATCCTCAGTCAGGAAATACTCTTCAGATCCCTGCAGCAAAAGTTTTTTCTTGCAATGAAACTTTCAAAGCTTCTGGCTGACGCTGAACTACTCTTTTTGTTCTTGTGTGTCTTTATTAATACCAGTAAATGAAAAAGACTGGGGAGCTACACATTTCAGAGACCATGGAAAATTGAATCATTGATAAGCTTGAAATTATCGATTGATTCAAAGATTTGTTTAGCTGCAAGTCGCAAACATGGTGACTGTAAATCTTCATAACAAGACAATAGAATCATTTAGAAAATATTGCGAAATTAAGGTCAATTCCACTTGGCCTCGTATATTTTATAAACGTGTCAAAACGCTTGTACTAAATGTCTTCAATATTATTCTCAATTGTAAAGTTTTCTTTTGCTAAAGGTACGCAAATAGATGCCATCAATCTGGCAGTTCTCATCAATTTTCACTCCATGTTTTTAGAAATGTTTCAAGTTTATTTCATATGAAAAATATGTTCTTCAATATTTATAAGAATATGTACAAAACTGAGTTTTTACATTTCGATATTGGATTTGTTACTTACACGTTATTCTTAATGGAGACGCTTATTTGAATAGACGCTATATGAAAAAAAAATCATTGTTTCTGTAGAAATTGATTTGTTTACGTTAGGATATGAAGCTGAGCAGACATTCGAGAGTCTGAGAAAGATTTGCTTGATCGTTGACGCACTCCGTGGCGAGATGTTCTAAAGCCTGTCATATATAACGGTGGTTTCTCTTTGCCAAGGTGGACGCAGGTTCGAATCCTGCCAGACGGATTATATTTTTCTTTAATAATATTCCTCAAGTATTCAGGTCGGTAGACGAAAATAAATAAATATACCGTTTAATAAATAAATGGATCATCTATTCAAATACAGGTATCCGCTAAAAATGACGTTTAAGTAATAAATTCTGTGGGATTAATGAATAAAAAAACGCCACTTCTATAAAAATTGCTTTGTTTACGTTAGGATACGAAGCTGGGAAGATATGAGTGTTTCAAGAGTCCGTGAAAGATTCAACTAATCAACCTTGTTTCATCATCGATGCTGTCCGTGATCGAGACTGTATAAAACACGTCGGATTTTCTCCTGCCAAGCTGGCCGCAAATTAAAGACTTGCTGGAAAGCGTTTATTTTTCTTAATAAAATTTCTCTAACATTCAGGCCGGTAAAAGAAAATAAATAAATATACAAATACACTAAGCGTCTACGCAAATATTAATATACAGTATACATAACGTTTATCTAATAAATAACACATTCATCAGTTCTTTAGAAATATACTTGATATGCCGTAATTGCACGTGTATAATGCGTCTTCATCCATAAATACACACCTAAAATTGTGCTGAAAGTGTGGGAAAATGCTTCTACTCATGCATAATACGCACCCCTTGTTTGGTAATCAAACCCTATAAATTGTCAGTCAGTTATGTACCATATGAGATACACGCTTAGGCGATCATGTATCTTTCGATAAATGACTAACGAGTCATTTTTCCCACTGTAGGTTGCCATTCCTTTCTGCGGTTGACCAGTTGCCACTCAAGGCTGTAGAACCTGGTCTGTCCTGCGACTTACCCATAGCTGGGGAAAAAGAAGAGGATTCATACCTTTCCCAAGGGTATTAGCACGTAAATGAATGTAATGGATTTGACTGGATTTCTCAATCCGAGCCGTTATCCACCGTGCCTCCTAAAAATTGTACCCCTCCAATTTCATTACGGCCAGCGTTTCCTACTCTTATTTAAGAATTGGTTTTAAATATAGACCAAAATTATTCTAATTTAGTTTTATGATAATTCTTATTTTATTTTACGGAAATTTCTTAAGGATTTTTTGTAGCTGTGCATAATACGCATCCCTGATTTTGCTTATTATTTTTTAAAAAAATGGATATTATACATGGGGAATTACGGTATGTGAAAGCCGTTAGGCGGGGAATATTAAGAAAAATATTATGAATGGTAAATTTCTTTAAATCATTTCACCCACCAACAAGACAATAAAAGTTACTAAAATGCAAAATATTACTGATCCCGAAAGAGCGAGGAGAATAAAAAGATTTAAGGAGGTAGAAGGTGGCGATTAAGGTTGCATTTACATTTTGAACATCAAAAGCAAATTACAAATTTGAGATACCAAAGTCAAGCATGTGCAGCAGTTTAGATATCTATCTGGAAAATGTTTTAACAGAGTATAGAAAGTAAGACACCGAAATCCGAAGGCGCATTCAGATGCCTTCCAAAAACTAAGTATTAAGAAACAGGAAAAGAGTACTGAACTGTTAGGTAATATCGGTCCCCTATATAGTAGTAAATGCTATTAGGTTGGCGCCCAAATAATGACGTAATAATGTCGTTTTTTGACGTATTTTTTAACGTCAAAAAACGACATTATTACGTCATTATTTTTGCACCAACCTAATAGAAGATCACATGACATCACAGATGAAGAAGATATTTGAAGCAACACGTCTATCATTCTATAGAAGGATGCTGAGAATAACACTGACTGAACATATAAGCAGCGACGCGGTTTTAGCCTGGGGATGCCGATAAACATGGCCTTTCATCGGGAGATTGGAGGTTTTGAGGAATGTGGCACCTTCTTTTAATTTCTGTTGTTCCCAGGTACATCCAGACCCGTGGTGGTAGCACCTTTTAGGGTCCTAGCGATGCGAAAATTGGGTTCAAACAATATGAAAGCATAAAAATATTTTTATAGTAAAAATAGCAGCAATGTATTTTCATAGTAAAAAAAAATATTAGCAGCAATATATTAGGTTGGCGCAAAAATAATATCGTTTTTTGATGTTAAAAAATACGTCAAAAAACGATATTATTTTTGCACCAACCTAATATTTGTAAAGAAAATTTACTAATACTACCAAGAAAATGAAATTTCGGCATTAAATGACCCATCAGGAGTTGATATGCCGCTAAACAAACAAACAAACAAAGTTTTAGAGAACATAGAACAACACTTATAATTAGGATCCGAAAGAAAAAGTTAAAATCTTTAGTGTACCTAATGAGAAAAGAGGGCTTAGATAATTTGAGTCACTGGGAATATTGAAGGCAAAAGGGACTTAGTAAAACAGCGTATAACCTGCGTAACAAGCTTGTGCAAATTGGTAGCAGAACAGGGATTAGGAGAGATAGAAAACAGGCACAATTTACTAAGCGCGACAAAGGACAGGAAATGGTGGAAGACCATAATCGCCAACGTCCTGCAGAAACATGGCTCATACATGATGATGACAGAAAAGCAGGGAGTTCCACAAGCATGAAGGGCGAGAGAACTTTCAGTTACAATTAGCAATTTCGACATTGAGACTATGAAACCTAGCTGCCACTCTAGTGGAGCACTTAAATTTTTGAGGTTCATGTATCAAAGAAGGAAGCACATTAGAACAATTGTTATTAAAAATATTTGTAGATATGCAGAGGAAAACTATGTTACGGCGGGGTTGGGGGGAAATCACTGAAGCCGAGCTACCAGGTCAGAACAACTGATGTTGAATGTTACTGTAACTTATTTCCTTTGTTTTTGTATTTGGCTTAATTCAAAACAAGATTGAATTAAGCTTTTTACTGTGACACTGATATACCATAATACAAGCGATATCTTCTAAATCTTTACCTACTATAGTCTTTACATGCTTATTACGGCATCAGACATTCCAAGTCAAAAAATAATAATAATAATAATAATTTCTCACCAGAGACTGAAATACCGACTTTGGAAGTTCTTTTTAATAAAGGCTTTCCAATTACCTTCCATGTTATTTCAATGATTATTGAAAACTTACTACCAATTTTCAGTACCATTTTCACACCTACATTATTTCTTTTCACGTTCACAAATTTCCTTTTGTTTTCTGTGACCATTTTTTCCGTCGCAATGCTGTGTCCAAATTTCTTCCTATGAGAATTTTTTCTTGTTTTGGTTATGCAGTGTCACTTTATATGTCCCCTTTTACCACAATTGTAAAATTCTGCATTTTTAAATGGACAGTAATTTCAAAGATATAATTTACCACATCTGAAACAAGGATTTATTCTCCTTTTTGTACATTTGTTTCTTTGCATGTAACAATGTAAATTCTTTTTCTGAATTTCTTCAGCATCCTATTTTAGACTTAGAATCAGTGTAATATTACTGTTTTTTTAATATTCGATAAAATTTTCGTTCGTATTTCAGCATCTTCTTTAGCTGCTAAATCTTGAGCGAAAATTAACCCCTTGGACATATCTGGAGTCATTTCTTTTATTCTAAACTTTTCATATTCTTTGTTGGCGATACCAGCACACGTGAAAAAATGTTTGTCTTCTTTTTGGGTTAGATTCATGCAACTTGGGCACCTCGAGGTGGTGTAATGGTTAGCAAGCTTGTCTGGCTAGAACAATTACGGCTGAGTAGTGAGTTCGATCCTCACTGGGTGCCCCATACTTTCGGCCTTGTGCCACATCTAAGCTACGCTTGGAAAATCACTGGATTCATGCAACTCCAACGAGCGTTAAACAGAGAGATCTTGTCACTAAAGATTTTCGTCAGAATGTGTAACGTGTTTTTAAACCTGATTTCACTTTCTTTTTTTTTCGATAACATGTAGTTGCAGTATTTTTCCTACTCTATCGGAGCTATTTTCCTCAACAACATTCTCGTCTCTCTTTCATCTTCCCAGCCACTGCATTCTTGACTGAATTTTCTGCTCATCTACGAAAATACGAAAAAAAAAAAAAATCAGTTCCTACTCAGGATTGTTTAGAAATTCTGATATGGTGTTTTCGACGGCGTCTAGCGTAAATGACGTTGAAAAATGTTTTGTTTTCTGTTATTGTTTTTGTAATTCTAACAACTTTTGATTTTTCTCTTCTTGCTGGCTCTTCTTGCTGTTTCTGTTATTTTTGAATTTCAACTATCGAAGCCAAATTTTACTCCATATTCGCAAGAAATTTTTTTCTTCTACACAATAAAAATGTTTTTTAAACCCAACATAGTTAAAATTCTTGTCGTCACGTGTATCCTTGTTGCCGAAGCAACAAGTATATTTTCCCGTATTTGTTCACTCAGTATGAGTTTCTAAAATCCTCCTAATTCCATTTACAACTCGTATGAGTTCCTGAATCCTCGTTACTTTTATAAATCTTAAGAGCTCTGAATCCTCGTCACAACGGTTATAAATCTCCTGAGTTTCGAATCCCTTGTCGCCACTGTAATGCGCTTGGTTGCGCTAATAATATAAGTAACGCTTCGGCAACTTGCCGTGATGCCTGTATTACTTAATCTGAAGACTGACTCCAAACAGCTTCTTCTGGTATTTACCAAACCTCCTCACAAGGCAGGATGTGGCACAAGGCCAGTTTTTACGTGGGGCGATTCCGAGCGCGTAGGTTTGGAAAAAAATTCCCCGTCGAACCCGCATACACGGAGGTCGAGTTTGTCTACCTTCCCAGACGAGACTCTGCCCCTAAGCAAACCTGTCGCGAGCCTGACAGCGAACTGCCTGACTCCAAACGGCTTGTTCTTCTTACCTCTTACCTGTAGCTCTTTATTTATAGTTAAGAACTAATTTTTATAGTCACGAGAGGAGGGGGTACTGCTTACTTTACAACATCTTCCGTTTCACCTGTAAAGACATGAAGGTGAGAGCGATGTCTATGGGAGAAAAGCAACTCATTTTGAAGCTGAGAAAAGAAGGAAAGTCTATCAGAGCCATTGAACTAACATTGGGCATAGCCAACACAACAATTTGGTATCTCCTGAGAAATAAAGAAATTCCTGGTGTACTGAGCAACCTGTCGGTCAAGGAAAACAACAGCAGTTGATGAGAGAAACATTGTGTGAGCTCTCAAGAAACACCCCAAAACAATTAAGGGATATGACCAACAACCTTCACAGTCCAAGGATGAAGATTCCACAAATCACCATTGGAAGAAGACTTTGAGAGCAGAAATATGGGAGATATAGCACAAGATGTAAATCACTTATTAACGGTATAAATCGAAGTTCCAGATTGGAATTTGTAAGGAAGTACAGAGATGAGTGACAAAAGTTCTGGAAGAAAGTTTTATGAACTGATGAGACCACGATTAATCTCTACCAAAGTGACGGAAAGTTCAAAGTGTATAGAGAGAAAGGATCTGCTTATGATCCAAAGCATACAAGCTCATCTGTGAAGAATGGTGGAGGTAGTGTCATGGCTTCGGCTTGCATGGCTGATTCCGGAAGAAGCTCACTGAAATTTATTGATGATGTAACTCATATTGGTAGCAACAGAATGAATTCAGAAGTCTACAGAAATATTTTGTCTGCTAATTTATAGAGAATTCCATCCAAAATAATCGGGTGGAAGTTTATCATCCAGCAGGACAATGACGCAAAACATACCGCCAACACAACAAAGGACTTAATCAGGAGAACAAAGTGGATAATTTTAGATTGCCAGGACAATCACAGGAACTTAATCCAATAGAGCATGAATTTCATCTGAAGACGAAAACGAAGGGAAAAAATCGCTCGAGACAAACAAGAAAACTGAAAGAGACTGCGAGAAAAGTCTGGAAAAACATCACAAATGAAGCATACAACAGTTTGGTGATGTCAGTTCGTCGCAGTCTTGATGCAGTTATTGCAAGTAAGGATTATGCAATCAAATATTAAATGTTATTTACTTTAATGTAAATGTTTATTTACTTTTTCCTACTTTACGACTGTCTTTTTCTGTACGTTTGCTCGCATACAAGTGTTGTGATATGATACAAAATGTGATATGTTCCAAGCTGTTTAACACATTTAAATGTAAATACCAGGAAATAAAGGTTGAAATTGTAAACTCTTGTCACATATTCTTCTTTTTTATCTTAAACCCAAATGTCTTCAGTGAACAACAAAAACGAAAGAATAGGCCTTGCCATTCCAATACTTTTGGAGGGGGCTGTATGTATATCACAGCGCACCAGTGTGGCTAAACATCCAATCGCTTCAAGCTAAGATCGAAACCCGGCTGATTTAGCATCAGTCGGAGATTCTACCCCTAATTTATTGGCATCCGGTAGAGAGGAAAGTGAATTTTTGCGTATTTATTTTTAAATAAACACGCCAGTGACAGAGAGGACGCAATCCGTTAGGAGAGCCTTGCATTACCAACAGTAGTAGTCACTGTTTACAAATTCGCGCAAAGTACTCAACCGAATTAATTTTTCGTGAGCATATATCGTCATCAACAGACAGACTGTTTCGTAGTGGTGTTCAGATACAAAGTAAGAAGGGTTCAAGCCTGTATTGATGCTAACGGTCATCACTTTCAACATTGTTTATAGTTTTCATTCATATTCTCTTCCTGTCTTCTATAATGAAACAAGTCTTTTAATAAAAATATAAGTTCATAATGACTTTCCGAACAACCTGTTGTATATAGCGAGAGTGACAAAAAGATATTCAGACAAGTTTTACACACAAATATATTAATATACATATAGAAAGAATTTTAAGAAATAAAATAAAAGTAACATAAACTGCTTAATAAAATGTTAAGCTTGTATGATTCGCAACCAATAACTTTTGGTGTGAAAATCTTTTCGGTTCGATGTACTCTAACAAGCAAATGACGAGAACTACCACAAAGTAAAAGAGTCTGAGAAAAAAATGGTGTGGATAGGAAGAAAGCTAGGAGTGAGCGCGAGAAGAAATGATACAAAGGACGGAAGTAGAAGGTCGGAAGAGTTCCTTCTTAAGCGATGCAGGACACACCGCGCTGAGAAATAGCAAAACTATTAAAAATGGCTGACCTGTCTGTCTGCCTCGTGACTTGAATACGTTGTCACCTTCTCAGAAGAACTGAGTGAAACAGGCGTTATGTAATGTCGACAGAAAAATACTCTTCTTGAAAGTTTTCATCTTGAGATTTTCTTTTCTATTCGGTTTTCATTTACTGCAAATTTTTTTTTTTTTTTTTTACTGGTTTTGTTATTTTTTTTATTTCGTGATTCATTCATTCATTTACTCTTTCTTTCTTTCGTCGTCATCATCTATTTAGAATTTTACATTTTTTTTTTTACTCGAATTTTTTCCTCATTTTCGTATTTTTTCTCACCCAATCGAGCTTTTTTCTTAAATTCGTTTGTATTTAATTTCTGGTTCTTTTTATTTATCTTCTGTTTTATTTTTCATTTATCAACGGTTTTGATTAGCTCAATTTTTTTTTCTTTTTTCACTTTTGTTTTTCCTTTTTCTTCTTTTTCTTTCTCCATCCTAGTCCCAAGTTTGTTTTTTGTTTTTTTCCTGAACTTCAATATGTCTTTCTTTTATCTTTTGTTGTTCATTTGTTCGTTTCTTTCTTTCATTCTTTACTTCTTCCTTTCAATTTAATCAGGGTGTCATATCCTGGTACATAGTCAACATTCAGAACTTCATCTAAGAATCGAATCCATGACATTCCTTCCTTCCTTCCTTCCTTCCTTCCTTCCTTAAAACTAAAGAAGCTTTTCCTCTGAATCTTTTATATTACAAAAACCTATAGCATTGGAACGCACACACACACAGACACACACACACGCGCACACACTCAGACAAATGCGCGTGCGCACGCACACACTCACACACAAACACGCACACAATAGCGTACTTTTTATTATCTCCCTTTTCTTTGTTTAATTTCCTGCGTTCTTTCCCAACCCCATTTTCACTTGATTCACCTGAAAGGCCCGGTCACACACCATTCGTGAAACCATCAGCAATTATTACAAAATCACCATCTTTCCTTTTACCTGTTCTGAGTGAACTGCAAAGAAGTCAATCAGCCTTAATTGCTGCCGCCAATTGCCCGGACGGTACTTTTTTTTTTTCTTTTGCTCAGGTAAAGAAAACAAAAAGCCATTTCATTCGAAAAGGTGAGGCCACTAATAATTTCATGTAGTTTGTAGTCTTGGAGTTTTACAATGGTTCCATCTTTGTTCCTGTGATAAAAGGACACTTCTAAAGCTAAAGCAAGAATTCTGACAAAAATTCAACATGTAAAGTACAAAAAGTGAAAAAAAAACAACAAACAATGCTGTTTGCACGCAACCAATTAAATGAGCGTGGTCTTCGCCTAACCGTGTCTGAAGAAGAGTCTCGTTCTCTCTTCTAAAGACAGTGTAGAGTTGATTCCGTGTTCCATGAAATTCAACATACGATGCCTCTTTTCCCCTCGATTCGAACACATGGTGCTTGTAGTTCAGGCATGTTCACTGTTTCATTTCCCCTGAAAGAAAGAGATCCTACCAGACTTGTATTTAACTATCAATCGATATTACAGAAAACAAAATGAAGAAATTAAAATCTATAATAGATTGTAATATCGATCATTATAAGAAATCATAATTACATCTCTTCAAGCTGATAACTACCCTTTGAAAGTGGTGAAAAATCAGTTCTTCTTCTTCTTCTTCTTCTTCTTCTTCTTCTTTTCATTATTATTATTATTATTATTATTATTATTATTATTATTATTATTATACTCGTTTTTGTATGTGATCAATGTAAGTAACTTAAGAATTATTCCGAATTTATTGCCGGCCCATTTCTCAATTGATTTTTCAATTTCTCCTTCATTACACAGTAAAAAATAACGCGTCCCATTACAACAAAATACTTTTGAAGTATTTTCCAGCGTTCTTTTCTGAACGATGGAATAAATTTATCCAGAATTCATAAAAGCCACGATTATGCTGGGATCTTCAACGTATTTGGCTTGGATTTTTTAACCAGGAAATTTGAAGTTAAAAATGTCTAAAGGCTGGGAAAATTATTGGAAGGTTGAATTATTTAAAAGGTAGATAATTTTGCTGAGCTCTCAAATATGACAGATTTTAAGGATTTAACTGTTTTTAGATAATTGACATATTGTTCTATTCACATGAAATCTGTACTCTGAAGTATGCAGCTGTGTTTTCTCTTTTTATCCGCCTATTAATATTTTGTATAAAACATCTGATAATTTATTTAAAATTTAATATTTAACACTGTTAATTTTAATACCTCCAAATGTAAACTTCTCTCTGCCTTCCATTATCATGGCTGATGCTAACCTCCAGGAAAGTGATTCGTTGCGCCTTCGCGAGCTAACGTTCTCAGCTAACATGAATTGGAAAGACTCTATTGAATTCATTGCTAGGTCAGCTGCTAAGAAAGTTGTTTCACTGTGTCGTGCGAGACAGTTTTTCTCTCCAGAATCTATCTTACATATTCATAAGTCTACCATTTCTCCACCTTAGAATATTGCTGCCATACGTGTTTAGGTACCACTGCTATTTACCATGAGCTTCTTGGTAAAATCACAAAAAGAATAAGCAATATTATTGGTCCTAATCTGGCAGCTCGGCTTAATCACTTTTCCACCGCCGTAAGATTGCCTCTGTGCTTTTTATATAAATAATTTCTTGGTAATTGATCGGATGAGTTCTTCGCTATGATACCTAGACTTTTTAAATTTAAGCGCAGTACTAGACTGGCGTCAAGATCTCATCAATTTATAGTTAAGCTGGCGGATGTAACTATAAATACTATACTAACAGTTTCTTTTCTCGCACTGATCGTTGATCTATCTATGTATCTATGACTTTATACTGACTCCTGAAAAATAATTTCAGTCGAGCTCTCTGGGGAGGAGATGTGGGTTTGTAAACAGTGACTATTATAGCTGATATAGCGAGACTCTTCGGCAAAAGGGAATTGAGTCACTGTCGATCACTGTGTGTGTTTATCTAAAAATAAATACACTAAAATCCACCTTCATCCCTGCCGTGCGCCGACGGCTTAGTGGAAGAATCTCCGACTAACACAAATTCAGTCGGGTTTCGATCCTAGCTAGAGGTAACCGGATGTCTAGCCGCATTGAAGAGCTGCGAAACAGTCTGTCTTTGGATGACTTTATATATATATATTATTTTCTGGATATAATTTAAGTAAATGCTCAGCCTTTTTAATTAAACAGTAATAATTACATTTAGCGTCTTGAATGTTCGGGAAATTTCGTAGAAAATATGCTCTCTCCAACAGGAATCGAACCTCTAACTCTTACTGGAACCCTCGGTTGACCTGACGTACTGTTAATCATTTGACCACAGAGAAGCGTCTGGTTAGCAAAGTCCGAATTACTGTTTATAAACACACTGATTCGACGATTTTTCTCTGTCGATCATTTCTGCCCACGAAACATATCTTTAAGTAAACAATGACAAAATATTATGAAAATGATTAAGTCCGACAATTATTTAATATATTTCCTGTTTATACGTTTTTTTTTTTTTTTATAAATAAATGTTATTATTTAAGTTATGTTTCGTGAGCAAAAATGATCGATCGAGAAAAATCGTCGAATGTGTATATTTCATAATTGTCAGACTTAATCCATTTCAATATATATATATATATATATATATATATATATATATATATATATATATATATATATATATATATATATATATATATATAGGTTGTTCCAATAAGTTCGACCGATTTTAAATATGAATTACGTTTAAGCGTCTAATGTTTTTTTTTCTTTTTCTTTCAGATTTAACAACTTAAGTCTTTGGCCATTTTAAGCATGGAAAAATTAACACTCAAACAACATATTAAAGTTATCGAAGTCTATTACAAAACTGGACTTTCAAATTTATAAACATACGGCTCAATTTTTTTGTGGATCCAGTGGTATTTCAACAATCTTCCTTGGATTTTCATCAGCCCAAATGTGACAATTCTGCTTATTAATGAATCCACCAAGGTGAAAATGGACTTCATCAATTAGAGGATTTTTTGCGAAAAATCTTATCTTTGTTTGTGCACCCAACTGACGAATGTACGGCGCTTCAACTGGTTAGCAGATTTCAGTTCTTGTGTCAATTGAATTTCGGCAGCGTATAGAGATAAACATTTTGTCAATATTCGATGTAACGTTGTTGTGGAGTGGTTCAATTCATGTGCGCGATGATGAATGGAGGTGTCTGGATTTTCGGCCACATTCTCGTGCACCGCAGCAATGTTTTCAGCTGAACGGTGTAAAGGAGCACACAGTGGTGTTTTCACATCTGACACCGACCCAGTTTGTTTGATTTTACGAACAATTTTTCCAATTCCACTCTCGGTTGGTCGATTATGTTGACCAAAAAACCGCGAAGTGCGCGAAGTTCGCGAAATGCATTCCTGTTTGAACGTCCATTTTCGTAATTGACTTCGATAACTTTAACACGTTGTTTGATGGTTAATCTTTCCATGATTGAAATTGCCAAAGACTTAAGTTGTTAAAATCTGAAAGAAAAAGAAAAAAAAAAGCATGAGACGCTTAACTTAATTTACGTTTAAAATCGGTCCAACTTATTGGAACCCCCTATATATGTTTTATAATGTCCTCGATCTTAAATACTGATTCATAGAATGAAGACAGTTATCCACGTTGATCAGTTTAAAAGTGTGATTATATCGAGGGTATATTCATCTATTGAGTTTTAGTTTGTGTGAGCGTAAAGCCGAATGCAATAAATGAGAACAATATGAAATATCTGTCGACCGTCAATAGGTTTTGTTAGGTTTATTATCACTACAGTAGACATAGTTATACATCTTAATGAAACTTACATTACATGCTGCCGACGTATATGTATATATATATGTTTACAAGATCCCATGAAATATTGTCTGTGTTATAAACTAAATATCGTTTCGTATTATATTCTAGCCAGCATATAGACTACAATATGACCAATTTGTGACGTATTTTTAATATACTGTGATCGGGGTAACGTTTATCTTAAGCTGTTCTGCAGCATATCCAATCATCACCAGGACGGTACTACCAATAAGAATCCACGTTCTTCTTTTTCTTTATGTTCCATATCTCATCAGGATGTAGACGATCATAGCTCTCCACACTTTCCTGTCTTTCGTAGCTCATAATAAATTTTGTCATTTTGTTAATTTTTCTAAACCTTGTTGTCATCCATTTACTCAATATCAGTATGTTATGCGTTGTTTTCCTCTATTCTTCTTGTTTTCAATCTGTTCTGTTCTGTATCAGATAATCCAAACCCTCATTATGCACTCTGGAAACTACAACTGTATCTTCCTGATGTTAATATTAGTTTCCTTTTTTTCTATTTTCTTCAAACCTCATCGTTGGTCACATGTTTGGTCCATAGTATCGTCAGTATCCTTTTGTAGAACTACATTTCTGTTACTTCAAATCTCTTCTTCATAATTTGATGAGTTTGCCCAGCATTCACTGCCGTATAGGTGGAAATAAATTGCGTAGCATTTCAGTACTGTTTTCTTTAATTCTAACGAATTTTTTCTGTTTATTAATACTCTGCTTAACATTTGGAATGCATCTTTGGCTAGCTCAATGCTTCGCTAGATTTCAACGTCTTCATAGTTATTTTCCCTGTGAATGGTAATTTCACATTTTTTCAAAGGCGAGCCAGGAAACCTAGGCAACAATCCTATGGGACTCCAGAAATGAAAATGTTTTTTTTTTTATTTCATTATTTAAATTATTTACGTTAGGACTATTGTAATTGTGCTCTCCGGATTTCGTCAGATTATATTTATTCGAGTATCCACTATTTTAATTTTTTTAAAGTGATGTTCAAGGTCCGGGAGCGACTCAAGGTAGAGGGTTACTTACGGTTTATACGTGTGTGGAAGATAACAGGTAATCCTTGACTTGAACGGCTTAGGATTATAGTGATCGGGAAAGCATCTTCTTGGGAGCCAGTTCCACAAATCAATGGTCTGTAGGAAGACGCTGCTCGAGTGGAATTTACATCTCACCAATGGAATACAAAGTGAATGAGAATGGTCAGCTATAATGTGTGTAGCGTGGTATGTTTTAGCCATGAAGGTTAGAACTGGTGGAACTAAGGAATGTAGTTCCATGAAAATTGCAATAGAGCAGTGAGAAACTTGAAAAGGGGTTCTGTGAGAAAGGGGTTGTAAGGTGGAAAATAATTTGTCACCCACAAGGACGCGAAGGCGCTTTCATATTCTATCAATACTTGGAAAGTGAAGACTGGATAGCCCTTTCCAATATATGAAACCAGTAAACCATTTTCGGCCTGACATGTCTCTTATAAAGGTACAGGATATCACGAGGACTCAGGTACTCTCTGGAGCGGTACAGGCAACCGACCATTTTTCCAGCATCTTGATGTCTGGGTTGTGATTAAGGCCCAAAAGGCACTCAAGCCACGGCACGTTTCTGAGGGAACATTCATTCACCGTATTATGGAATTTCAAATCGAACCCTTTATTTAATCTACGGCGGTAGACAGTTCTCGTTCCGGTGCCTATGTCTAGGGGTATCTAATCCAATTATTTTTATTTGATCAGTTGCCTGGTTTCCACTTGTACACTTGTACTTTGTCTCGCCCAGGGATTGAACTCAAAATTACTATCACCAAATTAACGAACCAACAATTTAATGAACTAGGATATACCTCAAGAGATGCTCAAAATAAAATATTCGTGCTTAGTTCAATGGATATTTTACAAGTACATTAAATAATTTATTCTAGACAGATACTAGATGAAATGAAATAAACGTAAGATGAAGTAAAATTAATCAACTTTACTGATGGAAAATAAAACTGAAACACCCTGAATATGGATATCACATTACTCAAGACTGAATGTACAAGTAAGAGATTTGGATTGGAGCAAATGATCATATGTACAGATTAGTGCACAGGTTCCAAAGTAAGAAGTGCATCAACAGTATTTGGATCTGATGTTAATACATTGTATAAGGGTGGTCTGAAAAAAATCATAGGCTGATTACGAATGAATTACGCCAGAGTTGTGAAATCTTGGATGCATTAATTTCAACTCTTCTTGTTAATAAAGAGCATTGATTCTTTCCAGGTCAACTGATATCTGATTGTTCAAAGAAGACTTCAGAAGTAACTAGTAGTGACTTTTCTTGAAAATGGACTCAGTTTGACATTGTAGTGTTAAAAGTACCCGCAGGAAAAGGGTTTATCCCCCAAAGATATCCAGGCTGACGTGGTTGCTACATTAGGAGATGGCGCTTAGATTTATCAGATTTACTGAGTGGATACCACTTTAAAATTCAATGAACTTGTAATTAACGGCTAAAGATACAATTTAAACAGCATGAAGAAACACTTGGCTGAAAACCAGTATCGCAATGATGATGCCGTTATATCTGCTGTTGATGACTTTCTTGACCAGCAAGATGAAAGCTTCTTCAACAATAGGATCCAAGCATTGTAAGACCCATGGAAATATGTGTAGATTGGAAGAAGGACTATGGTGAAAAGTAAACTTTATTCCATTGCATAAAAGTATCTTGATCAGTCTATGAACTTTTCAGAACCTTCGTATGTTCACTTGAGCATTAACAAAAACTTGCAATCTCATACGATCGTAAAGATGGCAGATGCCATCCTGCTATAAATAACTAAATGCCTCTTATAGAAGCAACGAGACAGGAATTTTAGATTGGGGTACTGAACGAAAGGCAGATTTGAAACTATCCAACAGATAGCATTCATAAATTTAGTTACAATATTGTAAAGACTTCTTATCACTTGATTTCTTCTGAATACTACTACCCAGGTAGTACTCGTACGAAAAATCAATGAACAGACATAATAAACATTAAAATATATACATTTACATATACCATCTTCTTTAATAAGATTTTTCGAACATTCAGGCCGGTAGACGAAAATAAATAATATACTGTTAATAAATAAACGTAGCGTCTACTCAGATTTTTTTCTATTGATTTTTACTATTGGAGGTCGTAGATAAATTTGAGGGTAGTGTAAAGATTGGTTGGCAAATGACTAAATTTTTGTTAAAAATCAACAAAGCTCTTCAAGATTCGGTTGGTTCTTTGCTTCCAAAGAATTGCATTGGGGTTTTATTTTCAATTCCCAAAGCTCAATCGACCCCTAATTTTTTTCGCCCGACTGTTAAATTAGTTTTGAAGTATTAGAAAAAATTTTATACCAACAAAACATACATCGAAAAAGTTACTATTCACATTGATCAGTGAGTGTGAATTTGAATAAAAATGAGTTTATGTTTTTTTTTTCTTCCACGTTCCAAAAGTTTAATATAGTTTTAGGTTTGCAGAAATTTCAAAAGTTTAAACTGTTTTAGTGAAATGATGTAAAAACTTGCTCCGGATTGAAATCGCAATTGTTTTTTGTTTGTTTTTGTTTGTCTTGTTTTTTTTTGTTTTTTTTCTTGCAAAGGAATTATCAACTTACCTTCATTTGATTAGAAACTAAAAGGACAATCTTTTATTTAGTGATAGACATTTTCATGGGTTTTGTAAATATTCATACATCAGATTAATAGAGGTGTTAAAAACCTCGCTAAATATTTCCAAGTATTTCATCCGGCTTTCCAAAGCGTAGCTCAGATGTGACACATGGCCGAAAGAGGCACCCAGTGTGGATCGAACTCACTACTCAGTCGTAATTGTTCTAGCGAGACAAGCTTGCTAACCATTATACCACCTCGAGGCGGCCTCATTTTATAAGGACAGCTTAGATGTGGCACAAGGCCGAAAGTGTGGGACACCTAGTGAAGATCGTACTCACTACTCAGTCGTAATAGAACTAGCAAAACATGCTTTCTAACCATTACATCACGTCGAGGTGCCCAAGAAAGACATATATCTACATACAAATAGCTAAACTGTTGGTAGTCTTCTTTTTTTTTTATCAAACATAGCAAACGGAAGAGAGGAGAAAAATAAGCAGCATTGACGAGGTGATGGGCGCTGTCATTTTGTGCACAGAAAATGAGAATGTAATCAGTAGAATGCACCAATAAGCCTTTAATTTAAAAGTGGATCTCTGATGTATTCGTTTGAAATTTAAAAAGAAATGGAAGAAGTATGTTTTGCTTTCCTTCTCCTCGATTGGTTAGTGGTGATAACAAGCTTCACTTACATTTCAATTTAGCTTTAACACAACAGTCCTCGGGGAAATGACACCTGCAGGGAAGATCACCTCAGTGTAAGTCTCCTTCCGACAATAAATGCCTATATATATATATATATATATATATATATATATATATATATATATATATATATATATATATATATATATATATTCAACATATATAGATATGTATATATATATATATATATATATATATATATATATATATGCGTACGCGCCTGTGTGTTTTTTATCTGACGGTTCAATGAGAGAGAGGGGGGAGAATAAAGAACAATAGAAAAGAGAGAGAGAGAGAAAGAATAAAGAACAAGCGAAAAGAGAGAGAGAGAGAAAGAGAGGATATGCGTTTCTTTCATCTCGTATAGATTGAAAATGTTAGGAAACGTCAAGAATAAAATTACAAGTTTATAATACATTGCAGAACTCCCAAATGACTTCCGAAATATCACACAGACACGCACACACACACACATACCTACATACATGCATTCATATATACAGACTTACATACCTGTATGTGTGTGTGCGTGCGGGCGTGCGTATGTGAGAATCTCCAATCACACATAGAGGAGAGTGCATAGACCGAGTGTTGTCTCATCGTGTATTGATTGGCAATGATTTTGGCGCGCATGCGCAGAGCGTCCGTGTAGAGCGTAGAGCGTCAGTCGCGATAAAATGAAAGGCAGTGAAGGTTGAAATGAAGATAGATCGAATAGAGAGCCGAAGCATTCGAGTCGCAAAAACCCAACCGTCGATTCTTCATCTCATTTCTTTATCGTTGGCCGCTGATAAGAAGTGACGGCTGTAATCGGCCACCCTACCCATTCCCTTCATCTCTCGTTTGCTCACTTTCCTTCCCTTCTGTGTTTAGTCCGGTCTGTGTGCAAGTGAAAGGTCATTTTGCACTTCGCCTGCTTCCGACAGCAGGGCGCATCTGGCGGCAGAGGACGTGATGCCTCTCAACTTAGCGATTTGTTGGTTGTACGCATGCGCACAAAAAATAAATAAAATGAGCACTGAAAGACAGACGACTTTATTATTATTGTTATTATTATTATTATAGTTCTTTCTTTCTTCTTCTTCTTATTTTATTATTATTATTATTATTATTATTATTATTATTATTCGCCTCTTTAAATCAAAATATTTTGTTTATTACTACAATCTATATTTTTTCACTAAGATTTTCCACAGGCCAACCAAAATTACCTTTTTACAACATTCCAGCACCCTCCTCAGTATTCTAGCTATTTTAGGAAACCTGTCACCGAAATGGTTTGAATTTTTCTTGATATTGTCAGTTCTCCTAACTGATTATTAATCATGGCTACATCACATTGAAACAACGTTTCTCGTACGAACACTGAAGTAAAACTAGTCAGTACCTAGATGGGTGACTGCTTGGGAATACAAGTTGCTGTAAACATGGATGTGAGGGTGGTGTAATAGATAACGACACGGAATTTGAAACCGGAGAGCCGAGTTCCAATTTCAGTTAAGTTCGTTATATTCACTTACGCGCAAATATCATTGAGAAAGGTACGAATCCACCTCTTCTTCCCCCAGCCATAGGTTAATTAGTCGAACTTGTGTCAGGAAACCATTATTATCTCTCCAAAAGTCTTACAATCCCCCCAAAATATTTGCTGGTTTTAAATAACATGTAAAAGGTTGATTAACCGTAAAAAACAAAACAAATCAATCTCACTGATGAGCCCGAAAACTACAAGACAGAAAGAATGATCATCAGTAAAAAGATGAGCCTGAAATGTTATTTACAGGTCAGGGACACTAAAATCAAGCAGATGCGGAAGTTTAAATATCAGGCAACTGTTCTGACGGAGAACAGTAAGTGCGACGCTGAGATCTGAAGACGTATTGGGATGGCCAAAGACGCATTCCAAAAGCTAGGCAGAGTAATACGAGACAGGAAGATCTCGTTGGTAACAAAGTGTAGAGTACTGAGTTGCTACGTAACATCTGTCCTCCTTTACGGCAGCGAATGTTGAACGGTCTCCTCAAAGATGAAGAAAAGACTCGAAGGAACAGAGGTATGGTTCAACAGAAGGATGCTAAGGATATCATGGACCGAGCATGTGAGCAACGACGAGGTTTTAGTGAGGATGTACACAAGGAAGATGTTTATACTTAACATCAGGAAGATGCAGCTGAAATCTCTGGGATACGTAATGAGAAAAGAGGGCTTGGAGAACGTGATACGTACAGGTCGAATAGAGGGAACGAGAGATAAGGAAAACAACGCATGTCATACCTGACGGGCTTAAGCTCGTGAATGACAGAACGTGGCCTGGGGAAGACGGAACTTATTTAAAGCCACAAGGTATAGGGGGAAATGGAGAGCCATGATCGCCTACGTCCTGTAGGGATACGGCACATAAAAGAGAGAGAACTGATTATTATTATTATTTTTGTTGTTGTTGTTGTTGCAGTTATAAACTTTTGAATGTCCGCTGCTTTTGTCTGGTGTTTCTTGTCGGATATTTAGTTACAGCAAGTCTCTTCGAATCTCCAGCAAAATTATTGGCATGCAAAATAAACTAGCACTGCTATCGGCCGAATAGTCACAAGTCTTTCTCGCAAGTATGTATCCTCCAGTTTTACTTCTAGCATCTTTGACAAAAGAAAAGATTACAAAATACGATAGTCATTAGGGACACGCCCCACCCCCCATCCCTGTTGAACGGCGCCCTCACTATTCACAAAATCAGAATAGAAAATAGACAAAAACATAAAAATTCACAATGAATCATTCTCATTATTATTATAATTTTTTTTTTATCATTTCACTCGAAGCAAGACACTAACGCCACTAAGATACAAGGGGTTACTGAGTGTGAAACGAAAAAAAAAAAAGACAAACATTATTAAGAAGCGCAATAATAAATAAAATAAAAGAAGAGGACGCAGGAAGATAGTAGATAACGATTGACGTAACATTTATATTTTTGAAGATCAAAGGTGGCTGAAAATCATAGAGCTGGAAGAGCGTTTTAGAAACAAGATGCACGAGAGAAGAAAATGTTAGCGTAGAACTTACGGTTTCATCTAGGCAATTCAAATAAAAATTGATGAAACCTTGTTTCCATTCTAGTACTGTGCTTAAATTCATAAAGTCTAGATACAATAACGAAAAGTTCATCATAATAATTACTATGAAAGTATTTATAGAAAAGGTGCATTACGGCTTTGAGAAAGTGACTGAAAACGAGATGCCAGGTGAAGGCCAATAACATTGCAGATTCTTCTTTGGATTTTATCAAGAAACTTTAAATATACAGGGTGTTTCAAAAAGAATACGCCAAAATCATTATGCTGTTTTTTCAGGTCTATAGCATTGTAGTGGACTGAATCAGTGGTTATTTGATAGAGTACTTATCAAAGTCCGATTAGGTGTCAGTTTCACCGCTTCTGGTGCAGCTGAATTGTGGGAAGATCAATCAAAATGGCGACTCCTCAGCAGAAGGCATTATGCGTACTTGAGTTCGCGAAACCAAACGCCATTGTCACGGTGCAGCGTGCTTTCAGGACAGAATTCGGCATTGATCCGCCCCATCGTGAGAGCATTCGACGGTGGGTTAAACAGTTTAAAGAGAGTGGGTGCCTGTGCAAAGGAAAGAGTCCTGGAAGACCACGTGTTACAGAGGAGCAAGTGGAGAGGATTCATGATGCATCTGAGAGCAGCCCACGTAAGTCCGTACGTCGAGCAAGTCTTCAGCTTGCCATCCCTCATACCACTGTCTGGCATGTGTTAAAGAGACGATTACACATGAAACCATACAAACTAAGCCTCGTCTAAGCACTTACTAATTATGACAAGGCGATGCGGAGGACATTCTGTGAGTCAATGCTGGAGGTGGAGGAAGGTGATGAAACTCTCTTTTCACGTTTAGTTTTTAGTGACGAAGCGAATTTCCATTTGAGAGGCACAGTCAATCGTCACAATGTGTGCATTTGGGGAAGAGAGCATACAAAACTGGCTATTCACTTTACTGCAAGCAGATTCGAATGACTTCATTTTCAGCAAGATGGAGCACCACCCCATTGGCATCTCAGGGTTAGAGCTTATCTGATTGAAAACGTGCCTCAGCGATGGATTGAGAGGAGAGGTGCTAAAGACCTTGCTCTCGTGTTTGTCCTGCCAGATCCCCGGACATCACTGTGTGTGACTTTTTTTTGTGGGGCTATGTTAAAGACCAAGTTTATGTTCCAGCACTTCCAGCAAGTATCGATGACTTGAAAGATCGAATAACAGCTGTAATCAACATGGTCGACCGTGACATGCTGAGGCGCGTTTGGGAGAAATTCTCATATCGGCTTGATGTTGTCCGCGCTGCCGGTGGTGGCCACATTGAGCACTTATAAAACATGAAATGAAACTTGAATGTATATACAACACATGTGTTCATGCTAGAGGTTTGTAAATTTTTTCGTTTTTGACACATCACGTGATAATTTTGGCGTATTCTTTTTGAAACACCCTGTATATCAGGAGTACCGGCCCATATGTGACTGCAATATTCAAAGCATGAGCGAATAACAGACATATAATGAGTAAAAAACAAAGTTGCACTGGGTTGCAAATATAGGTAAACTTATATAACCACCATGGCACACAGTCTGATATACCTGACATATGCACCACGAAAAAATGTGCCCGATATGATAAAAAAGTTTTAATAAAGGCGACGAATAACCTGGTAGGTGGTTCCTAGTTAGAAATAATTCCAGATCGATGTCTTAACGGTTATCGACTAAGTTTTCCCAGGTCTTTAGATTTGACTCCCAAATAGCATTGTTTGCATCAATATTTAAACTTAAAAAAAAACAAGTCTCTTGACACCTGACTATGTTTCTCCCCGCTAATATATATATATATATATATATATATATATATATATATATATATATATATATATATATCATGGACAGATATACACGCTGTATCAGACCCTAAATGTGACACGCCCCAAATGATTTAAGGTCAGGCAGCTGATAAGCAGATATTATTATTATTGTTGTTTTCATTTACACAGTTTTTGCTTTCAACCGGAGGTCTTGTCATATATGTGCTCTCCCTCTAGTCTTACGTCATCAAACGGGGAGCATTTTTCGCGGAATATTTGCATGCTCTCGCGTGGATGGTCTCAACATTTTTGCTAAGGTTCTTTGCGACTGTGCTTCAACTATTATGAGTACGATTACGTTAACTGCAAGGTTTCAGATTTTAAATTCTTTCGATGCGTCACACTGATTGGTTGGTTGGTTGGTATTGTTTAACAGCATATCAAAACCTCTATGGGTTATTTAATGCCGAAATCTAAATATTTTGAACGCAATTTCATACCTTCAACTACAGATATTTTATACATATTTTTATGCTTTCAGGTTAAACTTATATGTTTCTAGATGCATACTCTGTAGTTGATAAAATGTATGCTTGGTAAATTTTTAAAATATGTGTTGCTCTTAATGTCACTACTAAAATGTACTGCTGGCAACTTTTTATAAAAATGTATTGCTAGTAATTTTACTATATAAATGTATTTTTACACTTTTTAGTTTTGTATTGATTGTTGTTTTACTATAAAAATGTATTGTCGGTCATTTTATGATAAAAATGTATTGCTGATAACAGCTTGTCTGCAAATACAGCATACACCTTAGAAAACTATTCTGCCTTCCATCAATGTTAAAATCCAGGAGAGTAACTGATTGTAATTTTTCGGGCTTCTGTTTTCTGCTGATAGAAATTAGAGTGATTATATCGAGCCAACTGCTAGGTCTGCTGAAAATAAAGTTGGTTCACTGTGTTGTGCTAGACAATTTTTTCACATGTGTCTGTTTTATACAAAGGCTTATAAATCTACCATTCGTCCTTGTTACAATGGATATTGTTGCCGCATCTAGTCTGTTGTTTCGTTTATGTATCTTGAAATTCTGACCAAATCCAAAGAATCTGAAATATTATTGATCCCGACCTGGTATCTCGGCTTCAAACACTTTCCCAACGTCATATCTTAGCTTCACTATGCTTTTTCTCTAAATATTTTATGGTAATTGTTCTGAGGAGCTTTCCTGTCTGGTACCTCGATTTCATTCATTTAAGCGTAGAACTAGATTGGTAAATACGTCTCACCATTTTACTGTTGAAATTGTTAAATGTAGTTGTAAGTTATATTCTAATAGTTTCACACTTCTCGCTTATAGAACTCTCTTCTTGTTTCTTTCTTTCCTATCAACTGTAATCTAACAAAAGTAATGCTACGTTAATCATCCTCTTTTCTCCCCTGCAATCCTGTTCTTTTTATTGATCTTTATCATCGGTATCATTTTCTGTTGTAACCCCGTGCGTCTTAATGGCTTTATGCCCTTTCTGGGAGGTAAGATAATTACAAAAATAGTTCTTATGAAATTATTCTGCGCTGTGTAGGTGGGAATATAGATTTGGTTTTCCTCATCACGTGTCCTCTTCACAGAGGTGTTCATGTCGTTTCATATGCATTCCCTTCAATTCATATCCTAAAATGTCCATCAACCTAATTTTGATTTCACTTGTTCAAGATTTCTGTCCCTTAATTTACCTCCTATTTGTTCTTGTTTCGCTGTTCTAATTCATATTTCCTTGTTCCTGGATTATGTATTTCTCAATGACAAATTTACAACAGATTCGACACAACCTTCTATGTTGACGATCACTATTACTCCATATTGCTTTGTGCGTATAGTATATTGGCATCGTCACTTTCGTAGTAAAGCTCTCTGTATTTTCATCGTTCTTTTCTTTGTAATCCAGCTTCCCTAGATTTCTAGTTTACCGATGACGCTGAATATCTTTATAATTTTGGTAAAATTTTAACTGCTCAGTATAATTTCTAAATGTTTATATATTCTGATATATTCTTTGCTGATATTATTGCTTCGTATAATTCTGTTTAATTCAATCCTATTCTAGCATTCCTTAGATCTTTTTAATTCCATTTCCGCTTGAGAGTCCTGATAATTTCCTTGTATGGAAATTAAATTCATTCTTTTTGTTTTTCAGTTTAACATTCCAAATTTCATTCCAAATGCTGCCTAAAGATCTTGACCTTTTGTATGAATAGTTCTCCAGTTCAATTTTTTTTTTGTGAAGAGTTTATCCAGTACCCACTCCTATATTTGAAATTAGAAATTAAATAACAGTTTAGGAGGTTTTTCTTTGCATTTAGCGAAATTTTTCTGTCCCTTGTTAATTTGCTTAGCTTCTGAGTTACAGCTTTCCCTATTCCCTTGTATATTCGAATTTCTGCGTTTCACTTTACACCGTCTGTTACTACTCTGTCCAGATGTCTAAATATCCGCATGTGATTTATTTTGACATTCCCAATACGTAGCTCACACCTTTGGTTGCCACTTTAGCTAACAACCATGCATTCTGTGTTACAGTTAATGATTAATCGTGTCTTTTTGCCTACTTAGCCACCTAGTTTTCTTCTGAGTCTACTATGAACACAGTCTCACCTGTGCTTTTGTTGTTAAGATTATGTTCGTCAAAATCCTTCTAGATTTTCTACTTTTCTAATTATCGTCTTGCTGTTTAGGTTAAATCAAACGTGAGAAAATGCATCTTTGTCGTACTCCACTCGTTATTTTTGTGTATTCACTGAAGGTGTATTTACATACAAGTTGTTTATCTACAGTTGAGATTACGGACACCTTTCCTATGTAAATCAAGCTTTTCTAACACTTCAAGTAGTTTTTTATTCCGTACTCTATTGAATGATTTTTTTTAATCTATGCGTGTTGTAACGTAGGGAAGGTTACTGAATAAAATAATCATACGAATGTTGGTAATGAACGATAATACTTAGGACAAGAAAAACGCATATAGGATTCGCCAGCGACGCGTGGAAGTAGTCAACTGCTAGAAGTGAGTGAAGTGAATTCCACAATGAATCTCTAACTGCAGGGTATCTACCAACCGTCCCTAGCGGTCAGATGTGGCACAAGGTCTAAATTAATGTGGGCTAACCGAGCCCCGTACACCTCATATAAAACGGGATCGGGTAGCTGTTTCC
>OZ010576.1:24062575-24165075 GCA_963932145.1 Acanthosepion lycidas
ATTTTGTAGCATGTTTTCAGCGTAGCTATAGTTAGATATGAGAGTACTCCTGATGAATAGTTAAATTTAAGAGTGTTCCTGTTAAATAGTTAGATTTGCGAGTACTCTGGTTGAGTAGTTAGATTAGAGAGTCCTCCTGCTGAATAGTTAGATTTGAAAGTATTCCAGTTGAGTAGTTTTGATTTGAGAGTACTCCTGTTGAGCAATTAGATTGGAGAGTACTTCCGTTGAATAGTTAGATATGAGAGTACTGTTGAATAGTTAGATTAGAGAGTACTCCTGTTGAGGTGTTAGATTTGAGAGTACTCCTGTTGAGTAGCTAGATTGGAGAGTACTCTGGTTGAGTAGTTAGATTTGAGAGTACTCCTGTTGAACAGTTTGATTTGAGAGTACTCCTGTTGAATAGTTTGAGCAGTTTGATTAGATTTCGAGAAGCATTTCCTATAATTGTTTTTACATATTTTTTATATAGTGGACAAAACGATATGATCTTTCTATTTCTGTTGAATTTGTTTTTTGTTCTGGTAGATGTAAAAAAAATAATATTTAAAAACAACTGGCTTTTAATCTCATAATAATGCTTCAGTGAAAAAGTTTTCGTCCGACACGTTTTCTGATAATTTAGTCAGTAAGATTTGTTTGATTATGCTGGTTGGGTGGTTGGAGGATGTGTGTATGTAAAGTTCCATCGAAGATGTCCGTTTGTTTTAGGTTTTATTTGATATCGATTCCATATCCTATTTGGAAATCTTTAAAATTTCTTTTTCCTGTTTTTGTCTGTTAAAATTTTTTAAGATTACATTTTAAAAATCTTTTTTCCTTTTTTCTTCTTTTTCGGTGACTTTGCTCTCAACCCACTCTCTTTATTTTTCTCATTGCCACAATTTTGACATCAATAATTGTTTAGATAATAAACTGTATGATGATGAAAATAAAAATCGAAATATTAACAATCTACTTATACACTTTAGTTGCGGATGCCTGGATCTGGCGTAATAACTAACAAGGTTACACTAGTTGATTATTACTACTGATTGTAATCATTACTGACTGCCTCGTACTCAATTAGATAATAAATAATTCAACCAAGTTTAAAATCAAACTACCCACCAAAACTTTCATTTTGCTTGTATCGTGCACTTTTTAAACAGATCTTCCTTTATTGCGTCTTCTTATGTCAAGTTAGTTTAAAATTAATGGATATCTTGTGTAGCACAGCTTCCAAAACATCTTTTTCGTCTGTACAAAATGTCTTTTACCATCTCCAACAAAATGTCTTCCACCATCTCTCCCAAAATGTTTTCCACCATCTCCAGCAAAATGTCTTCCACCATCTCCAACAAAATGTCATCTCCCATCTCCGACAAAATGTCTTCCACCATCTCTAACAAAATATCTTCAATTATCTCCAAAAAATGTCTTCTAATATCTCCAACAAAATGTCTTCCACCATCTCCAACAAAATGTTATCTCCCATCTCCGGCAAGATATCTTCCACAATCTTTAACAAAATGTCCGAAACCACCTCCAACAAATTGCCCTCATACACTTATTGAGTCATTTTTCATATCCTATTATTGCATTAAAATCTTGTAAAACATTTTAATGCAATACCTGGATATGAAAAGATTTCGTATTTCTTCAAACATCCTACTTTTGAGTTTCAAATAAACGATCCAGAACGATTATTCTTTCATCTTACTCAAGACATGTTATTTCCAAACACGCCTTTTATTAAATATTTAAAAAATTTCCTACGAGCTTTTAATTTAGCCTAGGAGCATTCTAGGAAGAGGCGTTTTATTACTGAACATTGTATATAGTTCTAAAAAATACAAAAAAAAAAAAACAAAACAATGCCAGTTAGCACTTTTATTCCAGCTACCCTGTCTGATTGAAATTCAAATGTGATTAAGCAAGTGTAATTCAATAGATATTTCAAAGATTGATTTTGTTCGTCTCTGTTAGGCATGGGAATGTTAATATTGTTCCCCGCTACACCTCGTTTGGGGATCGATGACGTCAAATTTCCTAAATATTCCAGTTTAGTATATTCGGGTTTTGGGGATTGCCCCGTTCTTCATTTAGGTATTATCGGTATATTTGTTAATTCTCAACTGCTATTTTTATTTTTACTTAGATTTTTAATCTACTGCAATTTAACGCTTTCATCTGGAGGAATCTTCTGCGTAACATATCTTCATTTCTTATTTGAGGATGATTAGATCTGCACTCTTAACCTGAATTGCGTGATCTGTTTAACGGTTTACGTCACAAAGATTCTTTTTTTTTTTATTCTCAATTACTTCTGATTTTTGCTTACGCTATTTGCTTTAAAAATCACTGTCAGAGGAACAATCCTAGTGAATCAGATTTTTTTTTTTTATTTTATGTTTGTTCAGCTGAGCTGTTTGGATGATTCTCAGATCAACCCTGTCTTCATAAAAGTTTTAACTTTTTGATGTTTTCATTTCACCTTTGGTTTGCATGCACTTTTTAAGTGGCCTTTGCGCAACCATCTTGATACGATTATCGCCTCCATTTATTTTTCTACTGAATTCGTCATGAAACTGTTTTACTTCCTATATTTCCAATATTGATTCCTTATTCGGTTGAATAGTAGAATTATAGACGTTTACATAATTTTAAGTAGATTGCCTCTTCCAGTCGTTTTCTGTTCTTTTTGGGGTAACTCGTGGCATAAACTTATTTCTGTGTTGATTGTCTTATTTCATCTGTTCCTATAGTCTGCATTTTCTTTTTATTGTTCTGTAACCTACTTGCTTTGGTTTTTATATAACTACTTCTCTTGATGTTGCACCTGGCCAACATTTACAGTGACTCATGTTCTCATCTAAGATTTACCTTTGACAACCACACTCATATGATTTCCTCAAATATTCTTTCAGTTTGGCTTCAGAAATGTCGCTTCATTTGTCCATTTTTAAATTCTCTCTTTCAGATTTCCTTATTCACCAAGTCCGGCCCTTTGGGTTGTTGTCACCCTGGGCAAGCTGAACTTTGGCGCACTTAAAAGTATACTTTTAAAAAATTTTCCCAAGGCGAGAATAATTAATAGTTAGAATAGTTAACTATAATAAAACAAGTATTAACGTGTTTATTGTATTAGGTTGGTGCAAAAATAATGACGTAATGATGTCGTTTTTTGACGTATTTTTTAACGTCAAAAAACGACATTATCACGTCATTATTTTTGTACCAACCTAATAATATACAGGTAGAATAATGTGTTTATTATACAACTTAAAGAAAACATTCATTATCTTACCTTAAACATTTTTCTAGCCTTTTGATCTGAAAATATTTCATGGCAATATCTACACCTATCTTCATTACAAGATCATTTTCTATTGATAAAATAGCCTGTATGTTTCATAAGCTTTAATTTACTAAAGCTTCTCTCTCCAGTGGCCACAGTAATGGGTATAGTAAGTATTATGCTCGATCCAACCCAAAGATTTGGCATGACATCCTGTAAGTTCTAACATATGATATGGCGGCATGAGGATGACATGATGGCGCGCTCGACTTTGATGGCGCCCCGGGTTGCCAGTACCTTGAGCAGGACTTGTTATTCTCTACTCGTTTTCCTAAGATATCTCATGAAAATGTTGGCTATTGAAACTATTCTTTCATTCATCTAACTTGTGTAGTCCTCAAATTGGCGATACTAATGCGTCTTCTTCATCTTTTGTTTTTTCACATATAATTTGTCAACGACGATTTTTCCAGTGCAAAATTTTATGCTTTGTTAATTTGGTGTTCCGGATTTCTGAGCTTTTTCTTCTTGTACAGTTTAAGAAGTATCTTTAATATATCACATGCGAAACTGTCCAAGTATGTATTCCTTTGAAGAAATTTCTAATGTAAAGTTTAGTTTCTAATATTCTTTTCCAACATTTCTCTCAATGCTAACCGTTTCCAGATGCACGCAAGATTCTTTTCTCTTTTGTTTTATGATAATTTTCTGTTTGAACAGTTGGAATTTTTCCGTGCTTTTCACTCTTCCCTTTGTTACTCCTGAAAAATGCACAATTCCTGATCACAAATTCCGTTCTAATATCTTATTTGAACGCATCCTATTTGTATTTGGTTTTTGTGCCATGGAATAGCGACCCATGGATCACCCCAAAGAATTAGTAGCCAAGACATTTATGATCAAATACTTTTCTCCTGTACCCCTGTGATACCTGGGTACTTTACCCGCAAACTTGTAAGACGCCATCAAATGAAACTTCGTCAAATTCTGCAGAACACGTGGTAGAACCGGGTCACAAAGATGGAGAGTCTAGAAACCGTCATAATTTGCCACCGATTTCGATGGGCCGCACACCTTGACCGAATGCCAGACATTCGCCTACCCAAACAAATCCTCTTCTCGGAGCTCGCATCTGACCAAGTGGATCTCCACATTCTTGATTCAAGGAGCAGTTCGAAAACACCTTGCTGAGGACAGAAATCAATCCGGTCAATTGGGAGACGGAAGCTGCAAAAGAACCAATTGGAAAAGAGCAGTCATCAAAAAAAAAAATCCTTCGAAGACAAATAGAAGAGACAAACGGATTCGAAAGAAAAGCCAGAGTACTCCATCTCCTGGGCCCTTTTGCGTTAACATGCTGTGGCTACGGGCGTTTCTTCAGATCCAACATAGGACTCAATTGACACAGAAGGAAATGTCAATGATCAACCCAGTACTCAGCAACAAGTTCTGCCAACGGTGACGATTTTGTTCTTGAATTCGTTTTTGGTAAATGTTTTGAAGTTATCCATAATAATGAAGCAGTCTAACTTTTCTCATGGTTTTGAATAACTTTATCTTTCGTTACAGTTTTTAAAAATAGAGTTGAAGAGTATTATTGACATGATGAATTTTAATGGCGATAGCGAGTCTACCTGGAAGATGAAAATGTTTTTTTTATTATTTTAACTTCAGCTAGGAATTTTTCATTTTTCTATCTGGAACATTTTAGATTACATATACTTAGTTGAGTACTGAGAAGAGATCTAGTTCCAAATTTAGTAGCAACTGGATTTCAAATTTAACGCAATTTTCTACTAGCATCCTAAGTTGAGAACCAATTATCAAAGTTTTTTTTTTATTATGTAATTTTTTTTAAAATTTATCCACGCCAAAGCTAAATTAATCTGTTTTTGTTGTTGCTGTTTTGTTTTTGCTTCGATAAATAGAATATCATTCGTTCCTCTAGTTCCTTTTCGGCACACATTCTATTCCTCTAAAAGGATTCTTCATATTTCTAGATCTTTTCGGTAACCTGTTCAGTTTGGAGTAGCTTTATAAAAAGCAGGCATGTCATAGGTCTAGAGTTATTTGTGGATGTATTTTTTGCGGGAGATTTTGTATTTTTATGATTTTAGTTGTTTTTCTTTTCTTTTCGTTGTAATTGTAGCGATTTTTGTTTCTTCTGTTATTTGTTTGTTATATTTGTTTCTCGTATACGGGAGGAAATAGCTTCGTTACTGAATTTTGTTGCCTGGAGCATTTTAATAGAAATTTTGTTAAGTGTTTTCTACATGTCTCTGGTTTTATTTTAGCTGTCGGTCCCTCTGTTTACTTGTTTCATTACTTTTTGTCTTCTTTCATCTTACTCCAGAAGAGATTGGTCTCTGCTTACTTGCTTGTAAAATCTAGCTTTTGATGGTTTTGTATTTTCTCTTTTTTACCTACATTGCATTCCTTGTAGCCGCTAACAGTTCAGCTTGTTTCTGTTCGTTAAAAACTTTTGATTCATTTCCAGTTATCTTTATTTTATTTTTTTGTAGTGCTTTCTTACTTTTTCTCCATTTCATCGTATAGTTCAGTCTTCGTTTATCATTTTTAGTTTCTTTTGAAATTGGCGTCTTTAGTTTATGAGGGAAAGAAATGGATGCTCAAAATTCATTGTTTAACATTCAAAACTTGCGCCAGAAACAATTTAGTCGCAAGAGAGTCAAGAAAGAAAAACGTCAATAAAATCTTTTGACTCATTTAATTCAGCTTTTGCTTCCCCGCTTTTTTCTCTCTATTCAATATTACAATGCCTTTTTCATTATCCTCATTCTTCTTCTTTGTTCTACAATTTATATATTTCCCAACAGAGGGCTCACGTATTCACCGCTGTAAATTCACCGACCGTTAACATTTTCAGTTCTATTTCTCCACCACATTCGAGGTTTCGTACTGTTGTGGTGTACTCCCTCTAATAAGACTATTGTGTACTCTTCCACTTACTATAAAGTTAGTAGGCAAGTAAAGTCTCGGGGGGGGGGACCGTGATATAGACTGAACGCTGGTCAACCGACACACACTCCCAAGTCGTGTAATACTAATCTGTTGTATTTACTGTTCAATACACTATTTATCTGCAACCTCTTGTTTTGTCATTTCTTAATCATACAATACATATGTGCTCTCAAAAATTCTTTATTTTTTTCTTGAAATCTTTCCTTCCTGCATCCTTTCTGCGAGGGATCAGAGTGAGTCACTGATTATGAGCAGGACTGTCGCTTGCCGGCTAGAACACTGGTTCTTTTCTTTTTTTCCTACAGAGTCGGTGTTCTTTAGTATTGTTATTATTCATTTTTGAAACTGTCAGCTTCAGTTCGAAATAACAACCCAGATCAACATCAGTGGGCAGGAATATACGTACGCATACGCATGAATACGTAGACAGAGATAGTCATAATTTTGCACAGAGAAACACGCGTACAAAGTGACAAAAATATTTTAGTAGCAAGGTTATGGTCATGTTCCCACACTTTTTTTAAAAGCATTTCACCCACAAGCAAGGCGGGAGTGCTACTAGTATGCAAGACGTTACAGAGAGAGGGAGAGCAAAAGGAGAGAGAGACATGTTTGAGGAAAGGATGAAGAGAAGGGCAACCATTCGTCCTTGCATGGAATACTGCTGCCATATATGGCCTGGAGCCCCTGCTGTTCGTCACGAGGTCCGCGACAGAATCCAGAGACGAATATGCAATGTGATGTGTCCTGATCCGGCATCTCGTCTACAGTCCCTTTTTTCGCAGACGTTTCGTTACTTCCCTCTGTCTTTTCTATAAGTACTTTCACGGCAACTGCTTCGATGAGATACTTTCGCTGGTTCACAAACTGCATGAATTTAAGCGTGCTATTAGTTCGGCACCCTTTCACTGTCGAAACGATTAAATGTCACCGTCTCTTCTACTCCAGCATCTTCTTGCCTCACACTTCCTATCTGTGGAACTCCTTTCCTTTTTTTTATTCCTTGATAGCTATGATCTTCAAATATTCAAATGTAATGTCAACTCTGTCGTTCTTAAACATAAAAAGCGCACACTTCTGTAGATCCTGTCTGCTACATTATTACTTGTGATATGAGTTCGAGACTAAACAAAGTTTAATATATAGACAAATAGGCGCACGCATGCAACTCTACCAACAAATACCTAAAAATTATTTATGTACTAGTAAGTACGTAAGTACGTAAGTACGTTTATGCTTTCTCTCTCTCTCTTTTTCTTAATCTTCCACTACTCTCTATCTCTTTTTCTTTTTCTTAAACTCCCACCACTCTCTATCTCTTTCTCTCTCAATAACGCCCTTTCTCTCGTTTTTTCTGTCTTTCCTATCGTTCCGTTTTTCCTTCTGTCTCTTCATCACGTCTTTCCATCTTTAATTATGCTTGTTCTCTTTTTCCTTCCGTCTCTCTTATCGTTCTCTTTTTCCCTCTCTCTCTCTTATTGTTATATTTTTCCTTCTCCTTCAATCACACTCTTTCTGTCTTTCCTTTTCGTTCTGTCTTTTCTTTCTGTTTCATATAGTTTTATCTTTCTCTATCAGAATCACCTTTATTCCAACTTTCTCGTTTATCCACAACAACACAAACATATATGCACATTTTTATGCGAGCACATGTATTGGAATGTGCCTGTATGCGTCAGTTTCCATGTAGTTTCATCTTTTCGCACACGAGCACACACACATAGACTTACAATCACATAAAATCGCACATTGATGCATACACACGCGCATACATTTTTCTTTCTCTACTTTTTTATTTTTCATCAGTTACACTCTTTCTCTCTCTCTCTCTCTCTCTCTCTCTCACACACACACACATACACACAAACATGTACACAGACTGATACGTTGAAAGTTTGTTCCTTCGTCTTCCATAGTCGCCTGTGTGGTCATTGTACTCAGCTAAGCGAAACGTCGCCTGGTCATTCCGTACACCTCTCTACTGCTGCGTCTCATTGTCTCTGGAATGTGATTAAGGGACTCGAAAGCCGGAAACTGGCCTGTTGACAAGCGTCCTACAACAAAATTATGGGCTGTATCATCAGGGGCGGTCGGCCAGTTAGGGAGTTAAGATTTGGACAACACGGCTGAAAAACAAAAAAAAAAGGACCATATTAAATGTCTGATTTGTACCCTTCAGGGTCAAATGAAAAATTTGGTTCGGGTTGCTTTTTTTTTTTTTTTTTTTTAATTCTTGGCTTTATTTTTGTTATGTATCTTTTTTTTTCATTTTTTTAAAAATATCTTTTGATTCTTTCTTCTCTGTGTCTGTCTGTGTCTTGGTCTCTGTCTGTCATTTTTCTGCGATCTCGTTCTTAAGTTCATTCACATTTAGAAAAAAATCAAGACGTGACTTACACATATATCAACGAAGACACACACATGTACAACCAAATATGTGAACATATACATACAAATACTGATGCATATATAGAAGTAAAACAAACATATATACACCAATTCTATTGTGATATCTTTTGTCGGTCTTATTAGGTTGGTGCAAAAATAATGACGTAATAATGTCGTTTTTTGACGTTAAAAAGTACGTCAAAAAACGACATTATTACGTCATTATTTTTGCACCAACTTTATACTTCTTCGTTAATTCATCTTTCCCTTTCTTTCTTTTTTTTCCTTCACTTATTTTTTTTCCCTGTTTTTTTCTCTCTCGTTCTATCTCCGTGTCTACTTTTTCTTTTTCTTTTCTTTCTTTTCGATTTGAACTTTCCCTGTTTTGATTTTCGTTCTTTAGTATTTCTCGCTTTCTTTTTCTTTCATACATTTTTCAAACATTTCACACTGACCTTTTTCATCTCCCTTTTCTCTCCTTTCTCCTTTCTTTCTTCTTTTTCCTCTCACCATTTTCATCTCCCTTTTCTCTCCTTTCCCCCTTCTTTCTTCTTTTTACTCTCACCTTTTTCATCTCCCTTTTCTCTCCTTTCTCCTTTCTTTCTTCTTTTTACTCTAACCTTTTTCATCTCCCTTTTCTCTCCTTTCCCCCTTCTTTCTTCTTTTTACTCTCACCTTTTTCATCTCCCTTTTCTCTCCTTTCCCCCTTCTTTCTTCTTTTTACTCTCACCTTTTTCATCTCCCTTTTCTCACCTTTCCCCCTTCTTTCTTTTTACTCTCACCTTTTTCATCTCCCTTTTTTCTCCTCTCCCCTTTCTTTCTTCTTTTTACTCTCCCCTTTTTCATCTCGCTTTTCTCTCCTTTCCCCCTTCTTTCTTCTTTTTACTCTCACCTTTTTCATCTCCCTTTTCTCTCCTTTCCCCCTTCTTTCTTCTTTTTGCTCTCACCTTTTTCATCTCCCTTTTCTCTCCTTTCCCCCTTCTTTCTTCTTTTCACTCTCACCTTTTTCATCTCCCTTTTCTCTCCTTTCCCCCTTCTTTCTTCTTTTTGCTCTCACCTTTTTCATCTCCCTTTTCTCTCCTTTCCCCCTTCTTTCTTCTTTTCACTCTCACCATTTTCATCTCCCTTTTCTCTCCTTTCCCCCTTCTTTCTTCTTTTCACTCTCACCTTTTTCATCTCCCTTTTCTCTCCTTTCCCCCTTCTTTCTTCTTTTCGCTCTCACCTTTTTCATCTCCCTTTTCTCTCCTTTCCCCCTTCTTTCTTCTTTTCGCTCTCACCTTTTTCATCTCCCTTTTCTCTCCTTTCCCCCTTCTTTCTTCTTTTTGCTCTCACCTTTTTCATCTCCCTTTTCTCTCCTTTCCTCCTTCTTTCTTCTTTTCACTCTCACCTTTTTCATCTCCCTTTTCTCTCCTTTCCCCCTTCTTTCTTCTTTTCACTCTCACCTTTTTCATCTCCCTTTTCTCTCCTTTCCCCCTTCTTTCTTCTTTTCACTCTCACCTTTTTCATCTCACTTTTCTCTCCTTTCCCCCTTCTTTCTTCTTTTAACTCTCACCTTTTTCATCTCCCTTTTCTCTCCTTTCCCCCTTCTTTCTTCTTTTTACTCTCACCTTTTTCATCTCCCTTTTCTCTCCTTTCCCCCTTCTTTCTTCTTTTTACTCTCACCTTTTTCATCTCCCTTTTCTCTCCTTTCCCACTTCTTTCTTCTTTTCACTCTCACCTTTTTCATCTCCATTTTCTCTCCTTTCCCACTTCTTTCTTCTTTTCACTCTCACCTTTTTCATCTCCCTTTTCTCTCCTTTCCCCCTTCTTTCTTCTTTTCACTCTCACCATTTTCATCTCCCTTTTCTCTCCTTTCCCCCTTCTTTCTTCTTTTCACTCTCACCTTTTTCATCTCCCTTTTCTCTCCTTTCCCCCTTCTTTCTTCTTTTCACTCTCACCTTTTTCATCTCCCTTTTCTCTCCTTTCCCACTTCTTTCTTCTTTTCACTCTCACCATTTTCATCTCCCTTTTCTCTCCTTTCCCCCTTCTTTCTTCTTTTCACTCTCACCTTTTTCATCTCCCTTTTCTCTCCTTTCCCCCTTCTTTCTTCTTTTCACTCTCACCTTTTTCATCTCCCTTTTCTCTCCTTTCCCCCTTCTTTCTTCTTTTCACTCTCACCTTTTTCATCTCCCTTTTCTCTCCTTTCCCCCTTCTTTCTTCTTTTCACTCTCACCTTTTTCATCTCCCTTTTCTCTCCTTTCCCCCTTCTTTCTTCTTTTAACTCTCACCTTTTTCATCTCCCTTTTCTCTCCTTTCCCCCTTCTTTCTTCTTTTTACTCTCACCTTTTTCATCTCCCTTTTCTCTCCTTTCCCCTTCTTTCTTCTTTTTACTCTCACCTTTTTCATCTCCCTTTTCTCTCCTTTCCCACTTCTTTCTTCTTTTCACTCTCACCTTTTTCATCTCCATTTTCTCTCCTTTCCCACTTCTTTCTTCTTTTCACTCTCACCTTTTTCATCTCCCTTTTCTCTCCTTTCCCCCTTCTTTCTTCTTTTCACTCTCACCATTTTCATCTCCCTTTTCTCTCCTTTCCCCCTTCTTTCTTCTTTTCACTCTCACCTTTTTCATCTCCCTTTTCTCTCCTTTCCCACTTCTTTCTTCTTTTCACTCTCACCATTTTCATCTCCCTTTTCTCTCCTTTCCCCCTTCTTTCTTCTTTTCACTCTCACCTTTTTCATCTCCCTTTTCTCTCCTTTCCCCCTTCTTTCTTCTTTTCACTCTCACCATTTTCATCTCCCTTTTCTCTCCTTTCCCCCTTCTTTCTTCTTTTCACTCTCACCTTTTTCATCTCCCTTTTCTCTCCTTTCCCACTTCTTTCTTCTTTTCACTCTCACCATTTTCATCTCCCTTTTCTCTCCTTTCCCCCTTCTTTCTTCTTTTCACTCTCACCTTTTTCATCTCCCTTTTCTCTCCTTTCCCCCTTCTTTCTTCTTTTCACTCTCACCTTTTTCATCTCCCTTTTCTCTCCTTTCCCACTTCTTTCTTCTTTTCACTCTCACCTATTTCATCTCCCTTTTCTCTCCTTTCCCCCTTCTTTCTTCTTTTTACTCTCACCTTTTTCATCTCCCTTTTCTCTCCTTTCCCTCTTCTTTCTTCTTTTCACTCTCACCTTTTTCATCTCCCTTTTCTCTCCTTTCCCCCTTCTTTCTTCTTTTTACTCTCACCTTTTTCATCTCCCTTTTCTCTCCTTTCCCCCTTCTTTCTTCTTTTTACTCTCACCTTTTTCATCTCCCTTTTCTCTCCTTTCCCCCTTCTTTCTTCTTTTTACTCTCACCTTTTTCATCTCCCTTTTCTCTCCTTTCCCCCTTCTTTCTTCTTTTCACTCTCACCTTTTTCATCTCCCTTTTCTCTCCTTTCCCACTTCTTTCTTCTTTTCACTCTCACCATTTTCATCTCCCTTTTCTCTCCTTTCCCCCTTCTTTCTTCTTTTCACTCTCACCTTTTTCATCTCCCTTTTCTCTCCTTTCCCACTTCTTTCTTCTTTTCACTCTCACCATTTTCATCTCCCTTTTCTCTCCTTTCCCCCTTCTTTCTTCTTTTCACTCTCACCTTTTTCATCTCCCTTTTCTCTCCTTTCCCACTTCTTTCTTCTTTTCACTCTCACCTTTTTCATCTCCCTTTTCTCTCCTTTCCCCCTTCTTTCTTCTTTTCACTCTCACCTTTTTCATCTCCCTTTTCTCTCCTTTCCCCCTTCTTTCTTCTTTTTACTCTCACCTTTTTCATCTCCCTTTTCTCTCCTTTCCCTCTTCTTTCTTCTTTTCACTCTCACCTTTTTCATCTCCCTTTTCTCTCCTTTCCCTCTTCTTTCTTCTTTTCACTCTCACCTTTTTCATCTCCCTTTTCTCTCCTTTCCCCCTTCTTTCTTCTTTTCACTCTCACCTTTTTCATCTCCCTTTTCTCTCCTTTCCCCCTTCTTTCTTCTTTTCACTCTCACCTTTTTCATCTCCCTTTTCTCTCCTTTCCCCCTTCTTTCTTCTTTTCACTCTCACCTTTTTCATCTCCCTTTTCTCTCCTTTCCCCCTTCTTTCTTCTTTTCACTCTCACCTTTTTCATCTCCCCTTTCTCTCCTTTCCCTCTTCTTTCTTCTTTTCACTCTCACCTTTTTCATCTCCCTCTTCTCTCCTTTCCCCCTTCTTTCTTCTTTTCACTCTCACCTTTTTCATCTCCCTTTTCTCTCCTTTCCCTCTTCTTTCTTCTTTTCACTCTCACCTTTTTCATCTCCCTTTTCTCTCCTTTCCCTCTTCTTTCTTCTTTTCACTCTCACCTTTTTCATCTCCCTTTTCTCTCCTTTCCCTCTTCTTTCTTCTTTTCACTCTCACCTTTTTCATCTCCCTTTTCTCTCCTTTCCCACTTCTTTCTTCCATTAATCTTTTCTTCTTACTTTTTCTTTTTGTTTTCTCGCTCAGTGTCTTTTTTAATCTTTCATTCCTTGTTTCTCTCAACCTCTATCCTTTTTTTTTTTTTGCTAACTCTTTCTCTCACTGATTTTCACCTTTAATTTTCTCCTCACTATGTTGTTTCCTTACTCCCTTTTCTTTCCACTTTCGCCCTCTGTAGATTTCTTTCTATTTCTCTTTTATCTGTTCCTCTCTCACTGTTTCCTTTTCTTTTTCACCCCTCTCTCTTTTCTGCTATTTCTCTTTCCTTTTCTCTACGCTCCAACATCTGCTCGCTTCATGAAACCACAAACCCTCACTTTAAAGTCGTTCTCACTTGGCTATTCGTATTGTGAAGCCGAGAGAAGGAATAACAAAAGGCCAATGAACTCTCTGAACAAAAAGACAGAGAAGATTGCGTACGGAAAGAAGAAAAACGCAAGAGGGTGGCGAGAACAGAACTAATGATCAGGTTAACAAGGCCATTGTCTCGTTGTGTTGATTATCATAAGAATTGTGATTGATTCATATCTGGTGCAGAGGTGAATGGGCTATGGGTGGCAGGGGAAGGCTGCTTCCCGGGGTCGGGTTAGGTGCCTTTGTTGGTACGTGAAGTAATTGAGCAGAAAATTACATATTTTGGACGCGTCAATCCACAGGCCAATATTCACTTGTGTAGACGTAAAAATAACCATTTCTGTGCGTAAGAAAGGAAAAAAAAACGGGCTACTAAAGTTATGTGTGGGGTTACAAGCGCAGAAAAGACCAGTCGAAAAAGACGTGGACATTTCCACCGGAAGTAAGTACGCGTACAAGATAACCCTTAACCCTCAAATGCATCTAGACGCCTAAACACATACACAGGCTAACCACTCACTCTTGTGTTTTCGTGAGTGCCGTCAATCCTTGCTGACTACACGGGCGGAAATACTATTTTAGATATATTCACTCAGACATACGTAATGGCGTGAAAACCTGTGCAGCCCACACAGAAATGTTCGTGTGTGTGTCTGTATGTGAAGAGTTACATTTGGTCAAAATTGTGTGTGTGTGTGTGTGTGTAAGCGGATTTGTCCTCTCTGAGGAAATCCGTGCCTATCGGCCACAACGGCGCTGACCTTTTTCATTTTTCATTTCCATCCTTTTTTTTCTTTATTTGTTTTTAATCTTTTCTCTTTTGGCATTCTCTTTCACCACATACCTCCTCATTTGACGCAGACATCAGGAGACGCCTACAAAACCTGATTGATATATCATGGATAGTAGTCTGTGTTCAAGCTGGCATGCGATCACCGAAGTTAAGCAACATTGAGCCTGGTCAGTACATAGATGCTTGACTGCTTGGGAATACCCGGTGCTGTAAGCTTGGGTGTGCGGGTGGTGTAATGGATAAAAGTTCGAAATTTTTAATTGGAGAGCCGGTTTCTTATTTCAGTTTAGTTCGCTGTATTCACTTACGCGCAAATACCTTTGGGAAAGTTATTAATCCATGTCATCTCTCTCCCACTATGGGTTAATTAGTAAAACGTGTATCATTGAACCATTATCATCTCCAAAATAAAAATTCTTACTATCTTCAAACATTTTGGGGTTTTAAATAGCCCGCAAAAGGGTTGATAAGCCGTAGAACATGAATGAATGAATCAATCAATATGTAAGCTGAGATAAAAGTCAAGAATTAAAATATTTTTCAAGGCAGATAGACTTTTCTAATTGAAAGATTGTTGCAACATAATCTTATACATTTAAAAATAGTCAAAATGAACTGGGATATGTTTATTACTCCTAAATGTATTTTTGCCAATAAGATTGAAATGAAAACCACTTTCTTTATGCCAGGATAATAATTCAGTTAAAAATAAAAAAAAAAGCACATTATAATTTCAAATACGGATACTATTTAATAATTTCGAATTGAAAATTTGAAATAATTCATTTTTAGTTTCGATAATAATTATTTTTTATTGTCATTTTGTCTTCCCCAAAGTGAATACTAGCCAAATGGACAGGATTTTTCGTCTTGTTCTAATCTATACATTGCCTGCATGCTTTCTATCGATATACTTCAAACCACTTATGTGGTTCATCGATAGTTGCAATGGAGTCAGTTGCGGGAGGAGAGCTGAAAGAGAAAGACTGCTTTCGATAAGGAAAACTCCATGGTCTGGAAATAATCACGTAGTAATGGAATAATTTCTAGATTTTTTTTTCTGTTTTGTTTTTTAGAAAAATCCTTGGACCCAAAATATTTGCAATACAAAACGGGTTTTTGAACGATCGTCTACTTTCATTTTTTCTCTCATTGTCTGAGAGTTTTTACCTTTCTTTCTTTCTTTCTTTTTTCGTTTTTTTTTTTTTTTTTTTTTTTTTTTTTTCACAGCCTGTCAGTTCTGTTACTATCTGGCCTCACTTGTCTATTCTATCTCAGCACCTCGATCGACTATCGACTGACCCTTGACTACTGGTTTTGACTGACCGTAAGCGCTTGGACGATCCTGAATGTATTGAAAAAGTTTTCTTTTGTCTTGTCAGAACTAATTACGCACGCCCATCAGTCAAAAAATAAAATACTCCCAGCTTTCTAGAAGGTTCCGTTCCCCGACCAATCAAAGCATATCTCGCTTTGAACTATAAATTTGTTACTAGGGCCAAAAATAAACTTTCGTGACCTAAAAGAATCTTTAACTAGGCGTCTGTCAAACTGGAATCCTATTTCCTATTGGCTATAAAAAAATGTTTTCCCTCGTGACCAATTTCTACACAGTCACTTCGCGAGTGATTTGGGATTCATTCTGATGCTAGAATGTATACCTTTTGTTATGCTGAGCCATTAAGATTTGCAGCATAAACATGGCATTGGTTCGATACCAAGTCGTACGCTCGTATCTTTGGGGTTATGGAGCAATACATCTGATTCTCAATATCCTGAAACCAACGTTAAAATGGGTGAGTTTTGATATTTATATTACATAGCGTTGAAATTATCATGTTATAATTCTTCATGTTCTTCCGTTTGTTAATCTGTTAGTTCGAACGTGTGTTACGCTATATCATTATATCGGATAAATAATGGAAAATTACTTTTTGATTGCGAGGAAAGACGGAAGAGAAGACATATCAGAGACGGTGGTTTTAGTGAGAAAAAGAAAGCTTACATAATAGGAAGGAAGGAAGGAAGGAAGGAAGGAAGGAAGGAAGGAAGTGATAATGCTCGTATTCGTTTAACGTCTGCTTCGGTGAAATGAAAAATCTTAACAATATTGAATTTATTTGTATCCTCTTAGTTCTTTAAGTAATGACATGCATTCACATTTATAATTGTTATTGCAATATTTTGCAAAAGTTATTAAACTTAAATATTTAAAGATGCAATAAAAGAACTTCTACTGGTATTTTATAAAGGGTGTTTCATTAAGACGGATCAAAGTCAGCAGTAAATAATTCAGTGTTATTGGTGAAAATTTATTTATTTCTCTATTGAATCATGTTATTTAAGTCATGGCAATTATGTGTGAAAAATAATATCGCTAAAATGTCCGCCAAGCCTTCGGCGGCATATCTCCACTCGGTGGTCAAAATTTTTGATGACGACGCTCCATAGGTGCTCCTCGATCTCACCAATATGTTTTATTATCTCATCCTTCAGCTGTTGAATTGTTGTCGGCCTGTTGGCATAGACTTTACTTTTGAGATGACACCAAAGGAAGAAATCTAAAGGCGTCAAGTTGCACGATCCTGTTGGCCAATTGACTTCGCTTTTTCTAGAGATGATGTGACCTGGGAACTTCTAATTGCATTTCTATTTCAACGTCCATTTTGGTAATAGGCTTCGATAACTTTAACTTCTTCTTTAATTGTTAATCTTTCCATGGTTGAAATTGCCAAAGACTTAAGTTGTTAAATCTGAAAGAAAAAGAAAATGTATTAGACGTTTAAACTTAATTCACATGTAAAATCGGTCTAAATTATTGGAATACCTTTTAGTAGTATAATTCGCAAGGAACTTATTCAATTATGAAAGTAAAATTTCATCAGAAAATTGAAATATTGGTTGATTGATTCGTTTTCTACGGTTTATGAACCCTTTGCAGGATATTTAAAGCCAGAAAAAAATTTACTTTTTAAGAATTTGTTTTTAGATAATAATTATTTAGTGATACATGCATTAATAATTAACCCACATCTTGGAGAGAGAAGAGATTGATTCATACCTTACTCAAAGGTATTTGCGCGTAAGTGAATATAACGACCCCGATTGCAATTGGAATTTGACTCTTTGATTTGTAATTCCGAGTCGTTATCCATTACACTAATCACATATCAAAGCTTACAGAACCTGGCATTCCAAGTGACCACCTTTATAGCTACTGATCACAATCAATGTTGTTTAACTTTCTGAACCAGTATAAACTGAAATTGGAAAACTGTGAAATGTTCCCGTATGACGTTTTATATAATATCCAGATTCTACACCCTTGTGCAAATTAATTGAAGCAAAACGAATAATTCCGTTCTTATTTACTTTTTCTCGTATTTTTCCAATGAAACATGACCCAGTGCACATGTTAGTACTGCGTATGTCCATTCCACAAAGTTATTCCTTGCAGATTGACCACAAATCCTCGATTGGAATTTAACCAGTCGAACCAGTCTAGAGTACTTTGACTTGCTCACTGGTAAGGCTTGTCGGTGTGTTCGTGCAGCGTTACAATTTTCGTACACTTCCTTTGAGTAACGTCCACCGCAGACAATGGCCGTAGGACAAGTAATCGACAGTCGAGACAGTAGTGTCTAGGCGTGATAAAAATCTGATGCAATTAGGGATGACGCAATATTTTTCAAGGCCAAAACAAATTTCATCATATACTTCGAAAATAGATTCATGTTACTGTACACCACTTCAAATGACCTAATCTGAGGAAAAAAATAGAAATCGATTACGCCCTGTCACTCTGTATAGTGAAAGAAAGGAAACTAATGCGGTTGTTTCAATTAATTTGCACAAAGGTGTACATATTCTTACTCGTTGCTTTTATTACTGATTACAAACACAAACTTTTTTCGAGATCAAGTCTATTCACCACGCATCAAAGGAGATGCGCTTGTAGGCACATCCGCACACGGTTACATGAAAATCCTATTATAGAGGAAGAGTTAGAAAACTTGTTTTGTCGACCATTCATTGGTATAGAAAGTTCTTAAAACTTGTGATCCCGTTCCGGACATTTGTATAGAAAGTACCCAAATCTTGTCCTGTTCCAGATATTTTTGTAGGGAGTTCCCAACACATGTTGTCCTATTCTGGACATTTGTGTAGGGAGTACCCAAAACTTGCCCTATTCTGCACATTAAAAAAAAAAGTTCCTAAAACTTGTAAACCTGTTCCAGACATTTGGGTAGGGAGTACCCAAAATTTTTCGTCCTGTTCCGTACATTTCTAAAGTTAGTAACCAAAACATGTGGTTCTGTTTCGGGCATTTAAGGGGTACCCAAAACATTTCTGGCCCATGCTTAGTAAAGAATTAAAGACATTCTACAAATATCCTACTACAGGCAACCACTACAGAGATTTACTTACTTATCTATGGAATTTTTTTTTTAATGAATTTCTTTAAATCCAACCTCGTTTTCTTAAACTGTTAAAATCATATCAACCGGCCTGGATCGAGAAATCCTACTAAAAGAAATGTATCATTCGTCTAGTTTCTTTTTTTTCATCAGGAAAAGCACTCCTACATCTGAAGTGTGCCGTTTCCAAATAGGACATGGAAGACTATCATGATAAAGTAAGTCTCAATAACCTACTAAAGAAATGCACATCTCTCGTTATGACTTCTTGGGTCTATATCTGCTAGCTTCATTTTTGTACCCTTAAGCTACCCCCCCCCCAACAAAAAATACGGAATTTGTAAATTATTTTTTAATTCGACATTACTTCTTATTAATATGAATATTAGTTTTAAGGAGAAAACTTGTTTGGTTGGACATCATTGTTTCATTTTTAAATAGTCAAATCAGTATCAATCGGCCTATATCTATGTTTCTTTAGTAGGACTCCCTGATCTAGGCCGATTGATGTTAATGTCACTGTTTAGAAAAAAAAAAGGAATCAGAGACGTCAACTTAAATAGATGTGCCCACTAAAAATAACATTTATAGTAATTAGAAATAGCTTTCTCTGTAAAAATGATTCATTGTATTTTTACAGGATACAAATGAACACTTTCGTTTTCTTCCTTTCCTTTAGCGACTTAGATTCTTCTCTTTCAAACATCATTTATTTTTCATTTATTAATTGGACACATTTTAATTTGTTGCCTAAGCGTTATTTTTAATGGTTACCCATATTTAAGTAGATGTTCTATTTTTATTTATTTATTAAACAGTGCGCATATTTTTTGTTATATACCATATCTATGAACACTAATGGGTATGTCCCAATCCTCACAAATACGTTGGACACTATTGTAAGTGGGGGTAATATGCTGTTTAAGTAGTCCAATACCAGCAGTGGTTTACCTACTTCAACCTGCTGGCGAGTATTTTATTTTATTGATGTTATAAAGATTACCATATAATTTCCAACCTCTCTTTTTGGTCATTCTTCATTCAGTAACTCTTTCTAGGTTTCAACACCTACCCAATAAGCTTGTGTAAATGGATGATAGAACAGTGACTGGGAAGGAAATTAAAAAGCGAAGTACTTAGAGTTACGAAGGATAGGAAGTTGTGGAGTGCAATGATCACCTACTGTTATATACCATACATATGAACACTAATGGGTATATCCCAATCCTTATAAATACGTTGGACACTAGTGAAAGCGGAGGTAATATGCTGTTTAAGTAGTCCACCACTGTCAGTGGTTTACCTACTTCACACCGCTGACGAGTATTGTATTTTGTTGATGTTATAAAGATTACCATTTCATTTCCAACCTCTGTAACAAGATTTCTCGAATATTCAGGCCGCTGGATGGAAATAAATAAATATATATCTATATATATATATAATATAAATAAATAAAAACAGGCCATCTAATCAAATATGGGTATCCATTAAAGATAACGTTGAAGCAATAAATGATTTATGAATTGCTTCTACCTCTTTTTCGATCTTTGTCCCCACTCAATTTGCTTACGGTGAAATGCATATCGAAGACAGTGGTTCTCGTTTGAACACGGCAATTAATCAGTGCCAAGCCTGGTCAGTACGTAGTACTCTCGGGAACACCGGGTACTGTAAGCGCGCGAACTCTTGCAATCTGAAATAAGTTTAGGCTTTCAATAACCTACAAGTTGATAACCCAGAAAAATAAAACAACTCAATAAAACATCATTCGTTGTTTACTCTTTCTTAAGTCTTTTCCATTCATAGTTTCTTTTTCTATATACATCCACTAATTCTTGTCATTACCTCAAGATATCATTAAAAAATTACATTTGATTTGATTTCAGTACTCAGCTCCAGCAGACACCACGGTCACCAACAACCTAGCACTTCAACCACCATCTCCATACCTCCCGAACTGCCATCTTTTCTCCCTTCCACTCGATTCTCTATTGTTCCTGTCCACTCAGTAACCACATTCCCCATTACTTTGATCAACGCTGCAGCTACTTATTATTTCGATGTCTGTTAATATCAAAATATACAAACATGATTTGACTGTCATGCGCGTTAGAATTTCATAGCCTTATACAGAGTTTGTGCTTAAAAAAAAACAAAAAAACAACTTGACAACAATCAAGTATCCTAGCCCCATCCTAAGCCCAAACAAAAATTTGTCAAGTATATTTAAGACTTTTTATACACCATAACATTACGTAAAGTACCATTTGTTCATGCTTGGCTTATTGCTGCCACATATAGTCTGATGATATATATTTAGAGATCCTTGATAAAATCCAGAAAAGAATCTGCAATGTTATGGTCTTCACCTGGCATCTCAACTTCAGTCGTTTTCCCTCCGCCATAATGTAACTTCCCTGTGCCTTTTCTATAAATATATTCATGGTAATTGTTCTGATGATATCTAGATTACATGAATTAAACGCAGTACTAGATTGGCGGCATGATCTCATTCTTTTACATTTGAAATGGATAGATGTAACCGCAAGTTCTATGTTAACAGTTTCTTTCCTCGCATTTCTCGCCTGTGGAACTCGCTTTCGGCTTCTTGGTTTCCAGTCAACTTTGATCTTCAAAAATGTAAATGCAATGTCAATCGTTTTCTTTTGTCTATTCTTCTTTTATTATTCTCATACCTTTTTAATTTTTTTCTTATATTCTTTCACAGTCAGTAACCCATCAGTGTTAGTGGCTGTGTTGCTATGCTTGGGGTGAAATGATAAAAAAACTTAAAAGAATTGTTCTTCTACATTCAAGAATGTCAAAATAATTAACGATTGTGCAAACTGAGTTGTTTGTTTTGTTTTGTTTTACGGCATATCAAAACCTCAATGGGTCATTAAATGCCGACAACTTTTTTTTTCTGGTAATATTTTTGTTTTGTCAAAAATCTATTTCTGGAAATATTTTTTCCTCAAAATTGTATAGCTGGTAATAACATTTTCAAAAACTGGCAGTAGTTTTTTTTTTTTTAAATTCTGGTATTAAAACCTATTTTTACACTTTTATAATGCTTTTTACCTCAGTTTCAGGGTTAACTGTTTGCCCATAGCTGAGACCCTAATAGGTGCTACCACCCCGGGTCAGGGTGGACCTGGGAACATCAGCAATTAAGAGGTGGTTCCACGCTACTCAAAACCTCCTGATCAGAGGCCTTGCTGTTGGACGTAGTTTATTGTCTTACCCTGGACGCGGATGTAGTTTATCGTCATACCCAGGACGGGTCCAAACTGATTAATTATAAATTATCAATAGAATTTCTTGTTTGCTCCTTTTTTTTTTGGCAATCATCAAGAAGTGTCTAAAGAAACTTTCAAACATCAAGTTTTCTAAAGAAACATGTTATTTTATGGGCCGCATCCATTCAGAATATAGGCAATCACAACTCTCCACAGCTTTCTATCTTGTACGGCTCTTAGCAAGTTTTCTCCTTTCTCAGGGAACCGCTCCTCGTTACACTATTCATTCACACAAGCTCGTCAGGTAAGTGGCTCCCTACTTTCCCCGATGTCTCCTGCCCTCAATATGCGCCGGTAAGTTTTCAGTCCCTTTTTCTTTATTATGTTTAATTAATTTCAGTTATGTTTTCCTGATTATGAATAGAAGCGTTCTTTCTGTTGCTATTTTCTTTAAAACTCCCCCGACGGTTACTCGCTCCGTCTATGGAATTCTGCAGAACGACATTTCTGCTACCTCTAGCTTTTTTTTTTCATCCGTGGGGAGATTGTCCAGCATTCACTGCTATATAGAGCTAAGCACTCCAGCATTCTTTTCTTTGTTTCTAACGATATTTTTCTATTCCTCAGCGTTTTGCTAATTTTTTGGAATGACTTCTCACCGTTTATATTAAATAAGCTTTATGAAACTTATAGTTAATCGTTACTGAGCTTAATCTGGTCTGGCATAAAGATCTGAAACCACTGGTATTTGCACTATTTACATTATTCGGACTATTGTCCTCATCTTTGTCGCCATGGTTATTACAACGTTTCGGCCGTTGTACGCTCCTGCCTTCTTAAGGTGGTTGAAATGTCGAACTGAACCCTTTATTTCACTCACTGTTCTAGTTCCACGTGCCATGTTTAATGGATGTCAGTTATCAGTTATTTTTTGTTAATTTTCCTCTGAAAGTTCTCCACTGCCTTAACCAGGTATTATTCACTGTGTCTTGAGGACATCTGTGTATGAATTTCTGGCTATTATAAACCTATTGTCTTCAGCAATCATTTTTACTAGTGCTCATATTGCAATTTTTGCTTTTAATTGCATGTTTTTTACCAGAGCTCATATTGCAATTTTTGTTGTTATTATCGCTTTTCTCTGGCACCCCTTATTACTAGTTCCCATATTGTATTCATTTCTATGCTTGGCCGGCTCAGGGGATTTTTGTGGCCTAGCATATGTGCCAAAACGTTGTGATAAACATGGCGACAAAGATGAGGACAATAGTCAGAATAATGTAAATAGTGTACATAATACCTTATCTCAGAAATATAGACAGACAATAGTATTTGATTGTCTAATTTATCAACGAATGATCTTCGGTCGACGTGAACTAAGTTTCATCTGACAAATTAGATACGAGAATATAAGACTGAATCCAAATATAATTCTCCAACAATCCTTTGAGAAGTTGACCTTTTGATTACGGCTCAACTGTGTGTTTTTTTTTTTTTTTTACTTAAGGGTTTTGCATCCTAAGTAGAAGTTTATGAGATAACAATGAAATACAAATCCAGATTTCTTTTATTTGAGTTGAAACATTAGAAATTTCCATTACGTCTAAACTAAGGAGAGCAATCTCGAGTGACTTCCACTCATCAATTACCTACAATCTGCCCGTTAAGTAGGGGTGCGTTCATCGGTTCAAATGTCACAAGCGCCGATACGTGTATACAAGCCAGCGTTTTAAGACCATATTTTTTTAGGTTAAAAATTACAGGTCGACACAAACGGGGATAACAGATTGATTAGAAATAAGCGTAGTTTCCGATATAAGAAGTATTCATCAGTTACCCCCTATAAATGACGAACTCATAAAATTCAGCAGATGACGCTCATTAATTTAATCTTTTCTCTTGAATAAACTGGGAGTCTCATTTAACAAGGTGGGGGTCGGGTCGTCTTTAAATTTCGCAAAAATATTAATAAGCGTGGTACTCAAATAAAAGTGTGTTTTTTTTTTTTCCAGAAGACATAAAAATATTTTTTTAATTTAATTCACAATATTGTTCACTCTGTACAAAGCCCAAGAGATACACGAGGTGGAGGGTTACAGGATAAGAGCTACGGTTTATCGCGATATGTGGGGAATATGACGGTTGATACTAAACTTGCACAGGGTAGGATTGTAGTGATCAGGGATACATCCCGTTGGTAGTCAGTTCTACAATAGTGCGGTTTGGGTGAAGAAGCTGCTCGGGTGGAACTTACATCTTACTAATGGAATACGAAGGGAATGAAGGTGGTTCGCTACGAATATGTCTAGCCAGTCCCCCCCCACACACACACTGAACTGTTAAAGCTAGGTCAGGGGAGAGATCAGATTCAAAGCGCCTTTCTTCATTTCTATCATCAGCGTAGATATTCACAAATGATCGGCGGTTTGAACCTTAGGGACGCCTGCGTTGTCCGTTTGGGTTCTCGCATGCATGACAGGCTGTTTAACAAGGGCGGTCTTGATAATTGAGAAAACTCTTCCAGTGATTCCATAGCTAGAGAGCTTGTATAGTAACCTTCTATGCTCGACCTCGTTAAAAGGCTTTTGAAATATCTATTGGGATCGTCCTTGAGATGTATTTGTAGTATAGTGTCTCAAGTGTGGTTGGAACTTTAATACATATGAAAGATCAATAAACATTTATTTTTCACATGCATACCCATAATAAGCATAATTATCCTCGTTTGTTCAGGAGGCAAAAGAACGACAGGCTAATTTACCAACCAATAGTGTCTTGTATCAAAGCTTTTTTTACCCCCTTTTTTTTTTAGCAGAGTCCAGCTTCTCATGTATGGTAACCTAGTAGTCATATATCTGTGGAGCGATATCGGAAATATACGCCACGACTGTCAATCATCAAATAGCAATAAATGGTTTCTCAGCCGTAGGATCCGTGCATCCTTCCAATTAATAAATTAGAAAATAAATATTTAACATTTTTCAACCAATGGGTCGTGTTCCCGCCGATAATTAAAAACAAACATGCTCTCTGATACATTTGAAGTGTATTTAAGCAAAGCTTCCAGACCAGACAAGCCAGTAATGATATAGAGATGGAAACATGCGACATCTGTTCACAACAACGGCTTCAAACAGATTCCATTACTCATTCATCTGTCTTTCTCGCCAAGCTATGTGACACTTACACTCTCCTTCATCAAGTTACATGACACTTACGCTATTCCTTACCAAATTACGTGGCACTTACACTCTTCCTTATCAGGTTACATGATATTTAAACTCTTCCTCACCACGTTACTTCATATTTACATTCTTCCCCAACAAGTTACGTGATATTTACATACTTCCTCTCCAAGCTACGTGAAACTTACACTCTTCCTCACCAAGCTAAGTGCCATTTACACTTTCTTCTTCACTTTCTCCCTTGCTTCTTTTTCACGTATACATGCGAGTAAATCACATTTCTTTTCATCTCCCTAAACAATTACAGGCAAGGAGCTTTAACACAAGATATTTAACGCTCATAAAAATATGAGAATAAAAATATTTTATATTTTTATATTTAAACAGCTTTCTCACCTTTTTTTGTTGTGGATTGATTCAAATCAGCAACTAATCTAGGGAAACTAATTAAAACCCCTTTTGATTCTCATACAATATGAACCACAGCAAAACTATATTACTATATGTATCAATACATAATGTTCCGTAGCAGATGACCGCTATCACTTTTGACAAGTTAAATCTAGCCCATTATAGCAAACCGAAATTAGTTTAATACATTTTATGTTATTATTTACACTATGTACATTGCTCGAACTGTTTTCTTCACCTTTATTGCCATATTCACAACGTTTAGGCCGTCGTATGCTCCGGCCTTCTGAAAATTTCGAATCGAACCCTTTATTTAGTCCTCAAGGACACATGGCCCAGTGGCGTTGGTGGATAGATCTAGAAGTGAAGTGACGCAAAGAGTTCATTCCCTGGCAACACGAGAGCGAAAAAGTGTTATGAAGGATAATTAACTAAGAACTGAGATAACAAAGGCCTGACACTTGGGATTAGAAAAATCTTCTCCCGTGGACTTAAACACTATGTAAATAGTTAGAACTATAAACAGATGTTATTCTATGATAGCAAATGATAAATTTTAGGGAGTTTTCTCAAAACCTGTTTCAAATGCTATCAAGTATAGTTCTATGTCAGGCTTAATTCTTCAAATTCTAGAGGTCATTACTTCTTCTTCGACGAGTCGTGAGCATTCAGGACGTGGGCGATCATGCCTCTCCACAATTTCATATCCTTTTTTAACCTCGAAGCAATAATTATTTCTTTATTATTCCTCTCAGCCTATGTTATACCATTTATCCAGTTCCCATTCCAGACAAGTTTCGTAACATTCACTTTCGTTCAAATATCCTTGGGGAAATGTATGATTCCATGAATGTAAAACAGACTAAGTTCTTCATCCTTGTTTGGTAAACAGTCTAGATGAAAGCCAACTCTAAATGCAAAACCATATGTTGCCCTGGTTAAGCACATACTATTCAGCTAACGGCCGGCCTTGAAGCTTATAGTCAGTCAGTCTTAAAGAAACTCGTTTGGGAGGTAACCTGTAGTTTCCATCTGCACGATCAGTACACGAGCCAATGTTCGACCAACAGTCAAGAGACTTATATATGGGTATATAGTATATTGAAACACTAGACTGAGGTTGATAACTGATTCGAAATTTGGTTTGTAAGCTACCTCCCTTCCTTAAAATTTGTAATTATTTTTCACCTAATACAAAGCCCCAAAACCACTCAAGGTATAGGTTACTGAATAAGGTTGTTGTAGGAACGTATGAGGGCGAGGTAAGAAGTACAGTTTATGAGGATATGTAGGAATGATTACGTGTGGACCCTAGACTTGAAGAGGATAAGAGTGTAGCAACCAGGGAATTATCCACTCAGGAGTCTGAATGAGGTTGTGGTATGAACATAAGAGGAGGAGGTAAGAAGTGCAGTTTATGTGGACGTATAGAAAAGATAGCAGTTGACCCTAGACTTGAAGAGGTTAAGATTGTAGGGATTAGAGAAACGTCCTCTTGGGACTTAGTCCCACAAAGTAGCAGTTCTTGGGAAGAAGCTGACCGAGTGGAATTTCTTTCTTACGAATGTAAAACTAAGAGAATGGCGATGATTCGTCCAAGTGTAGTTAAGTGGCAGGTCTTAGCTGTGAAAGTCCGAACTGGTCGAACTGATGAATATAGCTCGTCAGAATATTTGCCATGACGGTAGCTAGACACTTTTGAACTCGAGCAAGTCTGGAAAGTGAAGACTGGACAGAAATTGCTGGCTCATAATATTTTGACGCAGGCTGCAAATAAGATTCTTCGCAGGAGACTGAATCTGCAGTTGTTTTTGTAAGTTCATTTTGTTTGACTCTAAACTTTGAATTTGAATATTGATTCGTTGCTTAATTAACTGCATACTCATCACCGACGCTAATCAAAAAGGTAGAATTTGCACAGCATATTTTAAACGCAGGGCTTCTTTTCCAGCCCAAGGATTGGGACAGTACCACATGTTGCAATGTGTTAGATCAATCCATGTCCTGAGCTTTTATCCGTAAGTCGTTCCGAATAAATTCGTTAATTTTGTCTTTACGAAAACCGACCGCTTACCAGTATATACAATAGAACAATGTATTGTATATCTGAACAAGAAATGTTTATAACACTCTTGGACTATTTCTTTTGCACCTTTTGAAAATGATTTTTTTTAGTGCCATGTCCTTTCAGAACATAGACAATCATGGCTTGCCACAAATTCCTTTTGTTTAATCGCTATGGTTTCTTGGGATTGACGGTGGATTAGTTTCCGTTGCTTCCTCCGCTGTTTAGAATTCAGAGATGTTCTTTCGTTAGACTTGTTGCTACCCTAGCTTAGGTAAGCCTAGTCTATCCTGCTATAACTTGGGAGGTAGGAAGCAATGGATTTATATCACTTCCATTGGTATTAATGCAAAATGAACGCAACAAACTAAGCCAGGAAATGAACTCGGTTCGGCGTTTCCACATTTGGTGACTATTACCGTTACGCTACTTTCATATTCTTGTAAAATATAACAAATACGATAGTTATATAATAAGGAATCAATAGATTTCATAAAAATATGAAGCCAACCGCAAGAACGGTGAGGATTTTTTTGCTCAATACAATATTTTTCATGTTGACATGATGTGAAATTATAAATATTGTCGGAAGAGAGTGGCCTAACTCGCCAGATCTCAACTCTTATATGGATCTCATTCTCGCAAAACTCCTTCAGAAATATCGAAACGTTTATAATGTTGACGCCGCTTTTACCCTATACACCTTTCACTCCTCGCCAATGTTTATTAAGATTATAAAAATATGTGAGCTAAGTACAATGTGACATTTATTATTTAGCGTTTTATAAAGATTTATTATTTATCATTTCATAAAGAAATAAATTTAAAAAGAATTTTTTTATTCTAAACATTATAAAAAATATTAAAAATTATCACAATATGAGAACAAACTACAAGCCGACATTATCTATGAATTATATAGCTAGAAAATTCAAATAAACATTTTTCCAGAATTATATATGTTAAAATTATTTTATATCTTCTTGTTTTAATTTTCTAATTTATTTTATAATCGTGATCTACGATCACCACATTGCCAATCGATTCGAACTTTATAAAATGGTAAATAGTAAAGATATAAAAAAAATGAGATTTGTACAACCACTTTCTCTGTTCAGTGGTTAAAACTGGCATCGAATGGATGAAACCTGTACGTTTTTGCGAGAACCAACCCTCTTCCTACATCCTACAATAGCGCTTTGGAAACACACAAAAAAGAGCTGCCCCAAATAACAGAAATCGCATGACTTGTGGACTATCAATAACAGCAATAACTAAATTAGATAGCATATGTGACTCGAAAATAATTATATAGACGTTCCACTCTACTTCAAACAAAAGGTTAGGAAGGAACTTCCTCCCCTCAATACTTGAAAGACCAGTGACGGCAAATTTAATTGAGAAGCCTATTTTCCCTTAAAGATTATTTTACGAGAAATATTTTATAAGTTTCAACCAAGAGAAATATGATCAATGAATTCTGAATGTTTCCTAATAGAGAAACAGCAAATATTACCATTACCATTAGAGAACAGTTACTACAATTTGATCCCAGCTCGATTGTCAGGGAGTGAAGAAGGTGTCACAAGTTGCACTGGCTGCTCGGACAACGAATGCTGATTGCTTCCTTATAAGGAAACAGCAAATATTACCCCGTCCTGGGCATGACGATAAACTACATCCGCGTCCTGGGTAAGACGATAAACTACGTCCGACAGCAAGGCCGCTGATCAGGGGGTTTTGAAGATCGTGGGACCTCTTAATTACTGGTGTTCCCAGGTCCAACCTGACCCGAGGTGGTAGCACCTGTTAGGGTCCCAGTTATGGGCAAATTGTTAACCACCAAACTGGAGTCAAAACACTATGAAAGTGTGAAAATACCAGAAATACTTTGTAGAAAGAAAATTATTACCAGCAATATATTTTTGAAGAAAAAATATTACCAAAAATAGATTTTTGATGGAAAAATATTACCAGCAACAAAAATTTTGTCGGTATTAAATGATGTTGATGCCGTAAAACAAAACAAACCAAACCAAACTAATATTACCATTACTTATTGAGGTATTTGAAGTAATGTCACATGTAGATTTCACATGAAGTAATGCCACATGTAGATCTATTTTGATTATCATTTCATGCATTAATACAGAGACACTCATGGAAGAAGCCATCAAGTTCGAACTTCTAAATGTTGTATCGGAATGCTTATAAAATCAGCTTTAAATTCATAACATTTCTGAAAGTTGCGATGGTATAAATGACATCCCCGAATATTCGCTGTGGTCAACAATGACTATTGTCAGCTTCTTGGATTCTGTTGTCGTTGCATCACTCAATCAATAAGTTCTTGATCACACTTCTAGGAATCAGTTTGTCAAAGAAAGAATGGAATTAGTTGAGAAGAGAAAAAGCCGACAAGAAAGGCCGCTGTCAAGCCAGTTGGACTAGATGAAGAAGAATGGTAACGGATTAAACACGGAGGAATATCGTGGAAAAGACACGTAACTAAGAAGAATAAAGACAATTCTAGTTAAAAGAGGGAAGGAAGGGAAAATAAAAATGAATAGGAGAATGTAGACTGCGATTATTGGAAAGAAAAGCATCAAGAAGGAACAGAGACGAAAGAAAACAAAACGAAAGAAAGAAATAAAAAAATGAGCGGAGAAATAACGAAATAAATGAATTTAAAAAAAAAAAACGAATTAAGTAAATAAAAAAATTCTGAAAAAAATTGCAGAAACAAGAAATAACGCAGAAAACAAAAAACAATGAAGTGAAATTTTAAAAGAATTAGAACCGTATTTTCGTTCTTTCTTATTATTTGTGTTTTTCTGGTTGCAGATGAGACATCGTCTGGAATGGAGAAGAATTGGATCAACAAAGATGTACGGACGCATCAACACATGTTTCGTAATAATTCTCTCGTGATACTAAAAGGCACATCCGTTAATTTATAATTATCTACGAGAGGTGAGGAGTCACAAACTTTTACGAATATGTGACATGCTTCTGGATTCGCAGGCAGCGTAAGGGCTACTGGTGAGAAAATCTTAAATTTCGTTCACGTTGACTAATGTTCTTAGAAAAGATATAAATACATCTTCCTCAAACGATGTGTTAAATAGCAGGACAGACTGAGCTCTTTAGCCTTTATAGGGTGATCTGCATAAAAAAATATCCTTAAAAGGGTTGACTTCCATGAGGCTATCAAGCTTCATACACAGCAGTTGTTGCTCCAGTTGCAGTACAGTCGGTATTCCAATGATTCTAATGATTGGGATACCAACTGTTCTGTACTGTAAGGCTTACAGGATTCGTGACCAAGAAGTGTTTTTATCTCTAGCGGTTCGTCTTGAATTTAGACAGTTTTTGCTTCATAGAATTTACATTCACCAAAGCAGAAGGAAGGCAGGGAAAGTTTTGGGGGGTTTGTTTTAGAGAAAATGTTAACAAAAAGTAAACATTTACTTAACGGAAAGAGTAATTTGTATTAAAAGAATACGGCAGTAGAGCAGACAATCAATGAATATGTCTGGTGACGAGTTACTATGCAAAGTATGGTTGGCAGACCATTTGGCATCGAAGAAATATGGACATCGACAATTTCAAAACGGAAGTTACAAAACACAATACAGTGATTGATACAGATCGTTTATCAGCAAGAAAACATGTTCGTTTTATATTATACTGGATATTTTATTCTACAGCTTAGTTTTGAAATGGCGGACTGTTAAAAATGAGCATTTTCCCGAAGAAACTTCAAGTGCTAAGTGTACAAAATACTTTTCTACTAAATCGATGAAGACAAGTGACATGCAAAAATGTTTGCATGTCATAAGCATTGGTGGCTCAAACCTCTTTATACCCGACCTTCTTGCCATATATGTCAGCATGTAAAATAAGGCAGGTTGATTTTTTCGCTTCTTTTAGAAAATCAATATTGTACTCGGTGTGAAATGTTGGGTTTTATGTGATAAGTAATGACACCAAAAATTCGGACCATCTTTATTTCTGAAATGAAAATTACAACTTTCTAAAAAGTAACTTTTCTTGGTTTTTGTTGGCAAATTCTTCAAATGACATCGTCAAAAACTATTTTCATCTGTCAATTGTCACTCTTTAGACGGTAGACAGTCCACAATATCCACAATATAGGAGGACATAGTTTAAATTACTCGAAATCGAAACGATCCTTTAATTGTAAATACTGTCCCGACATTAAAAAAACACTTTTATTTCAATACAGCCTATATAGGCTTATCGCCTACAGTAGACACGTCAGAAAAGCGCTGGCCCCATAAAAGTGCCACCCGGGGCAAACCACCCACTCCGTCCCACTTTAGTTACGCCACTGCTTATATATATATATATATATATATATATATATATATATATATATATATATATATATATATATATATATATATATATATATATACACACACACACAGAGAGAGAGGATGGAGTGAGATGTGCTTGTGTGTGTGTGTTCTTACATTTTTTCCTTACAGAGACTAAGAGAATGTAGAAACTGTCCGTTGGGGTTATTATCTCAAGCGCTTTCGCTCAATTCATTAATTATTTTCAAGCTGCTCCTTGTTAATATATTTTTCTTTCTTTCTATTCTAACCTGTGTTGTGTGATAGTAGTAGTAGTAATAGTAGTAGTAGTAATCAGTGAGTTATGTGCCATGCGTGATACACTCTTAGGCGATCATGTATCTTTCGATACATGTCTGACTAGGCAGATTTTTTCTTTGCAGTAGCTTGCCACTTTTTTCTGCGGTAGACCAGTTGCCATCCAAGGCTGTAAAAGCTGGTCTGTCCTGCTACTTACCCTCAGCTGGTGAGAGAAGAAGAGGATTCATACCTTTCCCAAGGGTATCAGTACTTAAGTGAATGCAATGGATTCGACTGGAATTCGAACTCGGCTCTACGATTGCAAAATCCGAAATTCTAAACCCTTTTCGATAGGAGTAACAGTAATTGCATATTGTTGTGTCTTTAGAACACCTCTAACACATTCGTTTGAAAGAAAATGATTTTAATGGTTGGCTTAAACAACTTTTTTAAAAGTGTTTCCATTATCATTAAACGTCTTTTACAAGTAAATATTTTTAGAATGACATTCTTATCTATAAGAATTATTCTTTTAGGAGCAGAGACGTGTGAATATATATATATATATATATATATATATATATATATATATATATATATATATATATATATATATATATATATATATATATATATATATATATATATAGAGAGAGAGAGAGAGAGAGAGAGAGATAGATATATAGTTATTATTATTATTAAAACAACCAATGGAATCAACTATCAAACTTATTTTTAGAGGAATTTTGGGAACGAATGCCAAATATTTGTAATTGAACAATCAGAGATAAAGGCCGATATTTTGAAGAGATCAAAATTTAATCATAAAATGCTTTTTCATTTTTCATAATAAAATTTTTAATAAAAGAAACATCTCTCACTTATTTTTACCATGTATAATAATTTTCCCTTATTTAAAATACAAAAAAACTACATTTTAGCCAATTTAAAAAAGTTACCAGGGGTTGCATCTCAAACTTTTAGGATGCCAATAAAGTTACTATACAGTTACTTACAATAACAATTAAGAAAAATTCTGGTTAATAACAATAAAATGTTATGGTAAACAATAGTAAATTAATTACCGACAATCTTCGAACTGAAAGCCACCTGCTTCAATGCTTTGCTTATTTAACTGTATATTAACTGTATAGTGACTATATATATATATATATATATATATATATATATATATATATATATATATATATATATATATATATGGATTGGGATCAAATATCGATCGAATATTGATTGTATACATATATATGATAAAAACATTTTTTAATGTCTGCTATATTTATAAGTAAGAGTTCACATTATCAGTTATAGAGCGTTTTAAATATAAAAGTGAACACTGAAGTGTACGCCGATTGGTAACGGTCTGTTTTATTCTTGAAAACGATCTTCATGCCCTGATGACATCATTCCAGAATGAAACAGATTGTTTCGTATGTTGGACTACTGACACTGATAAGAACGGTAGGCTGCTATAAAGTCATTATTGTCTTTGTTTAGAGAATCTCAAAATTATCACTTTAAAATCAACCTCCTACGCACTTGAATGCATACCAGTCTGTCCATTTCTGTTCATAAAAAGAAAAAAAAAATCGAGTCAGATTGCAACGAGGAATTTTTGAAAAAATGGATACAAAAAAAAAAAAAAAAAAAAAAGAAGGAAAAAAGATCGCTTATAATTAGAATCCGAAAGAGACGGTTGGAATTTCTAGGAATCCTAATGAGGAAAGAAGACTTGGAAAATTTGACAGTCACAAGGCAAGATAGGCAGAAGAAGCAGCGAGTAACCTACCTAACGAGCTTGTGTAAATGGTTGGAACAGGTGATGGAAGGTATAGTAAAACGTCAAACATTGTTGATCTACGCAGGATAAGAAGTTGTGGAGAAACATGATCGCCCACGTCTTGAAAGGACACGGTGCATAAAAGAAGAATATACCAGACATCCGAATGCTTTGATCAATTTGATGTAAATTGCCTTGTGTGTATGCGTGTGTATGTGTGTGAATGTGTGAGTGAGAGAGAGACAGACAGACAGACAGACAGAAACAGAGAGAGAGAGAAAAATATGGTTGTTAAAGACAAAGATGCCGCAAGAGCAACATAGGCAGAAGGTGATGCAAAAAGCAATTCTCAGAGTGTAACCTTCCAACAGCCTCTTAGGAAGCTGACTGGCAGAAAGAGCATTGAGTAGCCTCCATCTTTGATTATATGCCCTATCCGTTGATAACACGCTAGTGGCGGGAAATGGAGCTGGCGTAATGAAATTTAATCACCACCGGAGAAAATGTCCGGCACGCGTCAGGTCGCGAGGAATGTGAAACGCGGCGCCCTCTAGCACTCCACCGTCGCAATGACAGGAATGCAATCAACAAGAGGCGATCAGTTTGACGTTCGGTCAACTCCCACAGCTTTGTTCGCCGAGTTAGTTTACGTCAGATTTGTTTTTGTTTGTTTTTGTTTATAGATTTATTTTATTTATTTGCTCGTTTGTTTTTGTTGTTGGTACCTTCTTGTGGGCGTTTATGGGCGAAGGAGCTATTTCGAATGGCACGTGCTTTTCCTTTTTACTCTTGAGAGACGTGATTTTTAGTTGTCATTTGCCACGTGGCATTGGTTATACGAAGGAAACAGGGAGACAAAAATAACAGGTGCAGAGAAAAAGAAAGGGACCTGAAATAGAGTGAGAAGTAAACAATCTTCATAGGGGAAGAGAGAGAAATGGTAAACGTATATTAGAGCTTCCTTTATTTATATTCTCAGTTGTTATCTTCTTGTTTGTTTTTTTGTTTTGTTTTTTCCAATGAAAAAGAAAACAAAGAAACAAAGAAACAAAGAAAGGAAACGCGATTCAACGAAAGAAAGACAGAAAAATATGTAAACAAGTAAAAAAAAAGAGATAAACAGGAAAAGCTGTAAAGAAATAAAGAGTGAGATAACGAAATAGATAGAAAAAAAGAAGAAAGAAAGAAAGAAAGAAAGAATGAAAGAAAGAAAGAAAGAAAGAAAGAAAGAAATGTGGCATGATCTAAAAAAGAAAGAAGACAAAAAATGTAAACAAAAGAGAAAGAAAATAAATAGCTTTCAGAAAGGAAAGGACGAGAAAATAAGTAAAAGAAAATTAAAAGATGAAAAAAATGAACAAAGAAAGAAAAAGAAAGAAAAATGTAAAGAAATAAAGAATCGAAGATAGAGAAAGGCGAAAACGATGCAAAGAAAGAAAGAATTAAAGAAAGAAAGAAAGAAAGAAAGAAAGAAAGAAAGAATGGTAAAAAATAGAAAGATAAAGAGAAGAACAGGAAAAGTATGTGAAAAGGCAAGGCACATATGTAAAGAAAGAAAAAAAAGAAAGAAAGGTATAAAGATATAAAGAAAAAGAAAGAAAGAAAGAAAAGGAAGTAAAAAAGAAAAGCAAAGATGTAAAGAAAGAATGAAAGAAAAAGAAAGAAACGTAAAAAGATAAAAAGAAAAGGATATAAAAAGAAAGGTAAAGTTTTAAAGAAAAAAAAAAAGAAAAAGAAAGTAAGACAAAAAATAGAAGAAAGAAAGGAAAAGATTTTCAATTCCGAATACAAAGAAAAATCTTATCAACATTTAATATGAAATCAGAAAAGAAGTGACAGCAAAACATTTTTCAACTATTGTTAAAGGAAAATCCGAAATTGCTGATGGGCCCAAATAGTTTTGAATGTCTCCATGCATCAAATGTACCTGGCACTTCATCTCTTGTCTCAGACGTACTGAGTAGCCGGTGTAAAAAAACTTTGACAGCAATAATACGTTAGATTCCGGCGCCTTTTGTGTAAAACAGTCTTCAGAGACTAAGAAGTTAATTAGAGCAACGGCGACGCTAACTGATAATCAGTTAATCTTTGAATGAAAATTCTCAGTTTTGGCTGCTCCTGACAACCGCAAATGCTATCAATGTATCTAACCTGATTTTGTCAATCTATTTGTCTGTCAGCTCTCTGCCAGTCATTTCAGTGGCCTTGGATACCAAAGCAATTGATACGGATGGAAAATCTCGACTAACATCAACTGAATGTATAAATTACAACAGTTTGGTCTCGAGGTCATCACCAGCTCATCTTTATTTGAGCTTTGTCGTTATGTCTTTCGTTAATTGTTACTTAAGTAATCGAGTGTTTATCTGGTGTTTATATTACAATTTATGTTCTAGTTGTTTTCATGTCCGCAAACGTAGACTTACACAACTGGTTTATTAAAATATCGTTTTGCGTCCCAAATTAAGAAGCTTTCTGTTTGGTCATTTCAAGCACGATGACTGTTTTTTTTAGAATGTTCACTTCCACTTTAGATTTATAATAACATACCAGTCAGATAAATTGAAAACATTTCCAGAAGATTTCTTTCCGGTTAGACAGTATCAAAATATAATGTTAGACAACAAAGTCTTGCCCATTTAAAACAATGATTCCCAACATGGGGTGCATACCCCACAGTAGGGCATGGTAATATTTTGGTGGAACATGCGTAGGATGTGCACCCATCAGCTTACTATACCAACAGAATAAGGGGGCAATTCGAGAATGAGTCATTAACAGTGAATTGTTTGTGAGCTCAAATTTCATTTTGCATTATTATTTCATGATTAAAATGATCAAAGTATATTACAGAATAAGCTTTCATTTAAATATTTTATATTTCTGCCTTTCAGTTCTATATTATATGTTTTGAAACTATATATATTTAACTGTCTTTTTGTTTTTTTCATTTTTCTCTTTCATGGACGCCATGTTCTTTGGAGGCTTGTTTAGAGACCAAGTTAATGGCCTTTTAAGCTTCCTTCACGTAAATTGCAGTAAACTTTTAATAATATAAGAATTAAATATTACAGCAGGGGTATCAGAATTTTAGAAATACCAAAGTTGGACATGGCCCCAAATTGGTTGGGAACCACTGATTTAAGAGGTTTTCATAAAGAAAATTGATCCGTTTTAGGATTAAAGGGCACCTGCGAATGTGGCCGGTGAACATGCTATCAATAAAATGGTGAATATGTACAACATCGGATACGGGATATAGTGTAATAGTTAGCAGCTCGAAACGAGAGATCGTCGAGCCGTATTCGAATTCAGGTCTAGTTTGTTGAAATAACTTACGTGCAAATAGTCTTGAGAAAGCTTAGAATCCATCTTTTCCTCACTTTGTTAAAGAGCAGAGTGGACGGAACTCACTAGCCGTGATTGGTAACCAGTCAACTAGAAGAGCAACTCCTGAATTCGAACCCGTACGTAGAACTGCCGATGCGCATACTACGCAACCATGGAAACCATTATGGAATTCACAATTAACTGCAACCATATCACGGTGAAAATATTACGGCCATATCACGTTGAAACGCCAGTTCTCCTGCGATCACCGAAGTTAAGAAACGTTCAGTCTGGTCAGAACCTAAATGGGTGACAGCTTACGAAAACCAGGTGCTGTAACTTTGCATGTAAGGGTGGTGTAATGGATAACAAATGCGAATTAGGAATCGGAGAGCCGAGTTTCAATTTCAGTAGGGATCATTTTATTTCAGTCAGTCAGTTATGTGCCATGCATGATACACGCTTAGGCAAACATGTATCTTTTGATATATGACCGACAAGGCAAATTTTTTTCCAGCAGTAGGTTGCCATTTCTTTCTGCAGTAGACCAGTTGCCATCCAAGGCTATAGAACCCAGTCTGTCCTGCTATTTAATCATAGCTGGGGTGGGGAGAAGAAGAGGATTCATACCTTTCCCAAGCACATAAGTGAAGGCAATAGATTCTCCGATTATTTACTTGTAAAAGTTAGCAATCCGCCTATTCTTATTCTCGTCTTAATAAAACTTGTATCAGTAAATCATTATTATCTTCAAAAAATTATTGTAATCTAAAAATATTTATTTAAATAACGTGCAAAAGGGTTGATAAGCCATAAAAAACATCAATTAATTGCAGTACTGTGGATTCTATGATAACTGACTGAACTTGAATATTAAAAGGCTTCAAAAAATTAAGGAATTTTAAGTCTAACTGAAAAAATTACATATTGCTAGAAGTAATATAATGATCTAATATAATTAGCAATTATTATTTGTTTTATTTCGTTTAGTACATATGTTATGAATATCATGTTTATTTGAAGTTATATGTGTATTGTTTATTATTATTTCTTTCAATTTTTTCCAGTTTCTGGTTTTCTCTATATTAGTATTTATTTGTTTTCTATAACTAACCTGAAGATCGTTTCTATTCTATTAAATTTCTGCCTTTGTTTACCTAAACTTATATTTATCACTTTTGCGTTTCCTACTCCCATTCATTTTTTATCAATTATATTTTAGACGTTAGTACTATAAAAAAGCAGCATAAATTGTTTTATGTTAAATAATGAATCCATAATTTCTGAGTATTTTAGGCTTACATCCAAATTTATATATAATTTTTTGTTTATCTTTTTTTAAAATTGACCAAAATTTTCGATATTTGTGTTTTTTTTAGTTATGTACTGTTTCGTAATTTATCTTGCTTGCTAGTGTTTTTGTTTACTTAACGTTTTATATATTAGGTTGGTGCAAAAATAATGACGGTTTTTGACGTATTTTTAACGTCAAAAACCGACATTATTTTTGCACCAACCTAATACTTAAACTTTAATTTTTTTGAGCTTCTAAAACACGTAAAGTATAAAAAGTATTTAGTCTGTCGTAGTGGAGTGGCTTGCACGCCATGAGGAATCTGAAATCAATGCCGCCGGGAGCTTCATTTCCTGGTAGGGTCACCCATGGCAGTCATGATTCAAGGAAAGGACCAGAGTAAGCACGATCCAACGTCTGGCGAGAAGGTGGTCAAATCGTCGTTCTACGTACGAGAACAAGTCGTCAGCCCGATCCAAGCTGTCATCATGAACCTGCCTGTCAAGCCCTAGATTGCCGTAGCATTCGGTATAGTGTATATGCCGTAAAGTGGCAAGCGGGGATTTACTTGACTGAGCCATGATGTGACACAAGGTCGATTTTTAACGTCGGGACCCGAGTGTTTCCACTCAGGCCACTGGTCTAAGGTGATCCTAGCTTGTCCAAGCTGGTCTTAGTTGGTCATAATTTGTCTCAATTAGTCATAGACGGTCATACCACTGCTACGTAATAAATGTCACGCAACGGTGTGGGGAACGCAAGGGGGGAGAGAAAGCCTCATGCAGAGAACAGATACCACATCTGTAACATCTATCTCCTCCTCTGCCAATCCCTCCGAAATAATCTGGAAGGAAAGCCCCAAAATGATTTTCCAAGCGCAGCTTAGATGTGGCTCAAGGCCGAAAGCATGGGTCACCCAGTGAGCACTGAACTCACTACACAGTTGTAATGGTTCTAGCGAGAAATATTTTCTAACCATTATACAACGTGATACAGTGTTTATAGACGACACTCGAAGGAAATTACAGGAATATATATATATATATATATATATGTGTGTTTGTTTATTTTGCTAAGTTTGCCGTGATATTTCCATTTGCTTTTAGGTGCGTCGTTGCTTAAAAAGGTTAGAAACAATGGTTTCGACATTTCTGAATAAGTTGGATGTCATGCATGACATCCATATCTGAGTTTCGAGTTGACAGATTAATATACTAGTTTTGTAGCGTAATCGGTTGTTGGGCAAAACTACCCCTAAACTCATTCTCTAAGTTCAACTTCCTTATTTCCTCTACTATTTTTTTTATTAAAGGCTGAAGAGAAAAGTTTAGGGCAGGACGTAATAAAAGTATAATTCTTTTTAAGAAAACATTTTGTCAATGTAGACTTTGATGATCAAACATTCTTAGTCTATTTTTGAAAGCATTGCGCCTATCTGCCGTAGAACTGTAAACTATTTCTCATTAATCTATCACTCCTGGAATGGATAGAACTCTTACTGGGAGTCAGATACGGGTAGTTTTGGGTCAAGCTAACTAAATCATTGGTATTGTATGAAGTAATTTTAAAGAATTTAATATTTCAAGTATATTATGATTTAGTCATATTGTTTTACTATTTAGTTTGAGAGATTCAAAAGCGATTAATTGATGATGGAAGGCAGAAAGTGTTTCTCGGATTATTAACGGAGAGTATTGTTATTTTGGACGCGCTAAAAGTAACAAGTCATTCTTTGCCCCAGTAAACAACAAACTGAACGTTGTTTTTGACGTCAGCTGCCAATTTGACTTTATTGAAAATTTCAGACTTACTAATGAGACAGGAGAAAATGGTTGTTGTCAAAAAATAGCTAGCATGATACAGTGAACCAATTTTCTTAGCAGCTGAGCTAGCAATGCATTCAATATAGTCTTTTGACTTCATGTTAGTCTAAGAAGGCACAATGAGTCACTCCAGGAGAGTTAGCATCAGCCGTGCTGATGGAAGGCAGAAAGATGATTAATAGAGAGTAGTTTTGTTTTAGAGGCGTTAAAATTAACAAACCATCCGTTGTCCTAATTCTAAACAGCAGATCTTTGGTCACTTTTTTAGACCAGCTGCTAATTTTACCTTATCAAACCGATAAGACTTACTATGCGCTTATTAAAATGTTGAAAATTAAGACTCCCCATTAGAACATCTTGTTTATTAAAATTTCAGACGACAAACAGTGTATATCGTAAACAATTTAGGTTTATCGATTTGATTGTGAATTCGTAGCATATTCTGTTACGTTCAAAATTTCAACACATCCATTCTATTTTATAAGTATTTAGGAATAAATTTTAATTACTTCTACCTTCAGAAAAAACACCCTTTTCTATTTAATCGCCTCTACCCTGTTTATTAAATTTTTGGAACTTGAAATACCGGTACTCTTATTTGACTCTCTCCAACGTTTATTCGAGATTCGAATGTACAAGATGGTCCGAAAGTCTTGTTACCACTACATAATATAATTTTTTTATTTCAGCGCTCTGTGGGTATTATCACGAAGAGAGTTTCACATGAATGATATCAGAATGCCCGTCAGTTGAAGGACGCCGTTCGGAGAGCCTTTGCAACAGGGCGCAGCTTTGTAAAATATCACACAAGACATGGCACTGCATTATTTTGTGGCACGAAAATGATGGTGTTCATACAGACCTCCTCGATGTGTGACAGCGTCAATGAAAGTGGATAAACTGAATTTAGTTCATGTGCTTTGTATTTGTTGTTGTTCTATTCTTATTACTTTTTAGTAGAGGATGACAAGATTTGTTGGACCACCCTGTGCAATGGTGCGCTTATGAGGTTCATAACTCAGAAAGATATAAATACCTAACCTTAATGGTCAGTAAACTTTTTACAATTGTCTATACTTAACTATGACAGCTAAAGTAATATTTTTCTCACTTCCGTCCTCCCACAAAGAAGTTTGTTAGATTTCAACGTTAAGCAGTATTAGGAAAATGAATCCCTGTAAATTTCAAGTCCCTCACTAATGTCGACTATAAAATAATATTTTACATGGATAATATTCTGACCTAATTGGAGAATTCTAGCGACCAGGTCGGAATGCCTAATGACGATAACAATTTGGTAGTCTCTCTGCGTGACGTCAATCACCAACTGACTGCACATGTTCCGGACTGTGAAAAGAAAGAGGAAAAAAAATTGATCCTTCTCAAGAGACTTCGTGTTGTTCGCCAAATGTGATTAAATTCTGTCCATGTAATTTCGGCGTTAACTTTCTTTTTCGAGGTTTTAATGAACAGGTTTCCTGCGCTCGTGATGAATGCATACATTACCTAAAGTCAGATTAATATGGTCTCCATAAGGAACAAAAAAAAAAATGGAAAAAAAAATGGACGTTTCTTACTTGTGGATTTGCGATTAACTATGCATGTTTCTTTTTAGGTCAGAACGAGTTGAACACTGTAAGAAGAAAACGTCTAACCGCTTTTTATTGCATTAATCCGTGATTTTCAACATCACTTACATTAATTATGGATGAGAGTGATTTGGATAAAAATCTTTTCATTTATCCAAGTAAATGGAAAGGATTTTTAACGAATACTCGACGGAGGTTGTTTCATTTCTTTCGAATCAACCAATCACAGTTAATTTCTTAAAGATGCTTTCGAATAAAGCAGGCATGACGTGGTGAAGCTTCTACACGACTGAAACGAACTCTGATGACTAAAAGTTTAAATTCTTCCAATTTCTTACATTAAATCTTTGCCCCCACTCCAAAATATATTCGAAAAGCGTTGTTCATCGCTTGTTATCTATCACTCTAAGTTCTCAATAGCAAATTTTAAATCCCCTGTTCACACAATAAACTGATAAATATCTTGAATAAATGAACACATATTAAAAAAAAATTGTCCGTCAGTAATTACTTCTAACTGCAAATGGATGGTTAAGCTAATTATAAAGAAGAGTTAAAACAAACCAGAATCTGAGACGTTTCGAATTGAAAACACACTGCAAATCAATGCGATTTCTCATCTTCAGCACAGCTATTCATTTCTAAGCCTGTTCATGTGCTCCGATCCGCTTGTATTTCTTCAACACTCACAAAGCCAATTGCAACTATGTGAAGTGGTCCTTAGTTACACTTCAAATAAATGCCTCTCTTGTCCTTTCTCTATACTGTTTGCCAACCACGGCTAGATAGATAGCAATTTAACCCATATCTCGGGGAAAAAAGATGGATTCTTCTTTTTCCTAAAAGTATTTGTTAAAAAATAAATGTAACAAACTCAAGCAGCATTTTACATCATAATTATGTGAATTTATGTGAATTAGGTTTTTCTGCTCTCGCCACAATTAAGTGCAAAAAGAGACGAACTCTTCAATGTATTGATGATGAAATGAGAGTTTGCCTGACAAATATATTCCAAAACATTGAAAAAAAAATCGCTAAGACTCATCAGGCTCATTTTTCTCATAAACACAAGAATGAATAAACTTAAGGTATGTTTCATTTTATATTTTTATTGCATTATTTCTTGTCTGCAATATTTGACTTCATTATAACATACGTTTCCGAAATAATTGTATATAATGCTCCTACAATTATTGGTTGGATTTCATGTGCATTCCGACTTCAAACATTTCGAACATTTTTCATATTGCAGATTTTACTTAGAATGTAAGTTTTTTTCCCATTAACATAAGTAAGTAAATCAAAATATCATAAGATAAAAAATCGTTTATAATGACAGCTATGTGTCAATTATTTGAGAATTCACAAAGATTTGAAAGAAAAAAATCATCTTTTTGACAAAGCAAATTACAAATATTACTTTTTATCATTATTTCATATGAATAGAAAATTATATATATATATATATATATATATATATATATATATATATATATATATATATATATATATATATATATATTAATTCTCTCTCTCTCTCACTTTCTTTTTTTCTATAAATAATTTCATTGTAATTGTTCTGATGAATTTACCTGTATGGTACCTAGACTTTACGAATTTAAGTGCAGTACTAGATTGGCAGCAAGGTCTCATTGTTTTACAGTGGAATTGTTTAGATGCAATCATAAATTCTATGGTAAGATTTTCTTCTTTCACACTTCTTACCTGTGGAACTCTCTTCCGGTTTCTTGTTTTCCAGTTAAATTTGATCTTGTAGAATTGTAATATACCTTCTTAATTCGTGTTCTTTTATTGTTCTCCCTTCTTAATATGTTTTTTGTTTCTCATTCTCTAACATTCAGTAATCACTTATATCTTAGTGGCTGTATTGCCTTTGATCTTCAAGGACTTAAATTTAAGTTCAATCTTTATCATCTGCCTTCTTAATTCTTGTTCTTTTATTATTCTCTCTCTCTAATAATTTTTTTCCCTAAATTTTGTTCTCTCATATTCTTTAACATTCAGTAACCTCTTGTGTCTTAGTGGATTTATTGTCTTGCTTGGAGTGAAATAATTAAAAAGATGATAGTCTGAAATCATTAAAAACAAGTCGGAAGACTTTAAATTCGTGATGGCATTCGCTCAATTACGACTTTCTTCGGACTGATGAATTTTTATTGTAAAATCGTTTACGGCGTATTCGAAAGCACATGATAACGCCGCTCCAGTGTTGACCGGCGGATACTGAATGTAAAGGTTCTTTTCGAGAATGGAGACAAATTATAAGAGATTTTTTTATATTTAAAAGATAGATATTATATACGACAAGGGAGATTCAGTTTCTTCCCGTAGTTCCAAAAATTAAGATATATTTATAATGCAAAGAACTATATTTCATCATTGTCATTATCATCATCCCCATGACTTTTATAATCATAGTGCGGATCCGAAATACAGAAGCCACAACGGTCTATTAACGGCAGCCATCAGCAATTATGGTACAGCCATACCTGTCCATTTTTTTAGATATTGCCCAACCAGTTTTTACGTTGTTGCCCACCTTCAACGGTGACTTGCATGATGCATGATGCTCTTGCACAGGCTGTCATGCTTTGTAATGTATCCAAACCAAACTATTTTTTTCCGTTTGACAGTGGTAAGAGAAGTTTCTTGGTGTCCCACAAAACTTTCAACCCTTTCTTCACTTCTCTCCTAAATATCTTACGTAACTCACCTTGTAAACCGCTTCAGCAGGCGGGCTAAATCACGTAAAGGGTATTGTCTTCACTGCGCTACTAGGCGGATGATTTGCACAAGCAGCCAACAGCTGGACAATGGATTCAACAACCAAATGCAACGACCGAAGGTGATCCGCATCATAAAAGTTGTTTCGGCTGTCGGCCAAGAACTTGGAGAGGAGATGGGCGCAGCTAAGTTATCTACAAGCCCATAGAAAGGATTATGAAGCAAAAGAAGCCAAAAATAAAAAGAAGGGCATATTTGGTTGATTTCTCCTATTATTAGGTTTTTGTATGTGTTTCTTGAAATACATTTTTGTCAGTTATTACGATTTACACATTTATGTGTCTGTATCCCAATGGTCACCGATTCATTTCGTTTTTGTCAGCTTTCGGCTTTTTGTAGATTACGCAGAGATTTTCTCGTGTGTCCCTTCTTCAAATGGTTTGTCATTTTGAAGCCATCAATACAATGGAAATTTATGTTTCGCTTATTGGCGACATTAAATCTTGGAATTATTACAAGCAAAAATATAAAAATACACTTTGCTTACTATATCTATTATTTCTAAAAAAAATCTCAGTCTGACCCAATTCCTTAAAACTAACCAAACATTTTAAATATTTAGGTTTCTTGGTGAGGCTGAAAACTTTTCATCGCGTATTTGTATACCCAAATTTACCAAAATTAAGTCATTTTAAGACCCCCCCCCAAAAAAAAATAACTCATCAGCTGCTGTTAATTTTATTATATGGAATGAAAATCCGCTGGTTTTTAACTAGTTCCTTGTGAGTACATAAGTGGAGACTTTGAACTCCATAGGAGATTTTAGCTGTATTTTTTATTGAATTATATTTTATTTGAAAATAATAACCGTGAACCTTTGAATCATATTTAATTTAAATATTAGCGGTTATTTCACATATAATGTTCCACTCATCCATTAAAATGGCTAAAAAAAATATCTCTCCTCTCTGAAAAATACAACCGTGGTGAGATACTGGAAGACCGTAGTAGATCTATTTTTATAACACTGCCTCAGAAGCCAGGGGCAAACGAATGTGAATATCAGAAAATCAGGCTAATGAACCATAAAACAAAACTTATCAGAATTCTGATGAATAAAGCGTGCAATAGAATTAGACCGGAAATAGGTCAAGAAGAGTGTGGGTTCGTTAAAGACACTGAGGCAAGAAATGTATTATTTATTATCAGAATTATATCAGAAAAAGCAATACTAAATGCAAAAGAATGCGTGTCCGTGTTTTATAGATTATGCAAGTGTCACAAAGAACTGTGGGAACTGCTGAGTGACATTGACATATTTCGGAAAAATATTAGAATAATCCAGAATCTATACTAGGAGCAAACCTGCATGCATACGGATAGAAAATGACTTGAGTAAATACACAAAAATAGAAAGGGGTGTAAGACAAGGATGTGTCTTCTCACCGGACTTATTCAACTTATACAGAAAGGCGATTCTGAGAGAATTAGAAGTCCTACCAATATTCATTATTGGTGGTCACAATCTTGACGGCATAAGACATGCAACTGACACAGGGTTGATAGCAGATACAAAAAGCAAACTACAATAATACAAGAAAAGTTAGTAAAGGGAAGCGAGAAGAAAGGACTAAATGTCAATTCCAAGAAGACAGAATACATGGTCGTCAGCAAAAGGGACATTATAACATGAAAATTACAAATTGGGGACACCAACATCAAACAAATACAACCATTTACATATCTGTGAAGTCTTTTAACAGTGGATAGAAAGAACAACACTGGAAGGCGCATTGGGATAACTAAAGTAAAAAAAGCTAAAGAGTATTGAACTATTATGCAATATAAGTCCTCCAATAGTGATTTTCCAAGCGTAGCTTAGATGTGGCATAAGGCCGAAAGTATGGGAAACTCAGTGAGGATCGAACTCACTACTCAGTCACAATTGTGCTAGCGTGACAAGCTTGCTATTACACTGCCTCGAGGTGCCCAAAATAATAGTTTACACCGGCAGTAGGGGTCTGCTCACAGTACCAGGTGTCCCCAAGCGGCTCCACCATCTAAGTACTGACTTTGCCCTACGATGCTTAACTTCGGCGTTCGAACGAGAATCGGTGTGTTCATCGTGAGTTGACCGTAAGCAATCAGTCCTCCAATATGGCAGTGATTGCTGGACAATCCACTCAGAGATGAAGAAGAGATCTGCATCTCTCTTCAGTTTACATGGATATTAACTGGAAGCATTATTTGCGAATCGTTCCTCCCAATATAAATCTCGTCCTTTGCACGTTACATTATGCAGTTTTCGAAAATTGTTTAGGTTCCAAAGGCCTTTTTAACATTTGAGATCGTTTAGGCAACGAGTAGGTGGTTAAATTATTGGTTACTTGTGTCAGCTGTCAGTCAAGCACTTGCTGATCGGAAAGGTCCGCAGGACGTGATCTATAAACACAACGGAGTCGGGAGATCACACAGACGCAAACGGAAGGACATGTCACATGCCACAACCCAACTCGTTCTTAAACATCACTGGCTGTCGAATTGAAAAATACACATATTTAAATCTGTCTTACGGTAAAAACTGATTTATGATTTCCATAAAAAAAATAGTTGGTGGGTTTTGTGATGTTTACAGAACTGAAAAAAAAAACCGATAAAGTGCGTCACGCAACAATAACGCTAATAAAGTCTCCTAAATTTTCCAGACACAGGAAGTACTTGCAGATACAGCTATGTAGTTAGAAACACAGATTGTGGGTTTGGCAGTCTCTTTCTCTGACATTTATTATCTCACGTTCATTTCCGAAAGCTATCTCTATAAAATGCTTTCACTAACTCGCATTTCTTCATCAACTTATTTTGTGTCTGCAACGTAAGATTTTTTGCCTCCAGCTTTAGATAAATACCAGACTAAGCTTAAAAAGAAGCCATCTTATCTGCTATCTGAATATTGTTGTCACTAACAATAATTATATCAGAGTACTTGTCAAATCTCTGATACTTACATAGTGTAATGGTTAGTAAGCTTGTCTCATTAGATCAGTTACGACCGAGTTCGATCCTCGCTGGGTGTTCCTTAATTTCTGCTTTGTGCCACATCTAAGCTACGATTTGTAAATCGATGCATTGTTTAAGAATACATTTATCTAATATATGACATCGAGTTGATGTGTCTCATCACCATACACTCAGAGAAAAGGATGATAGGACCTCAAACTTTTATTGATTTCAGTGTTGAATAGTAAAACTCATTTTTATTGAATCATATCCTAACGTGCAAATTGAAAACCATTATCTCATAGCATTCAAAGATTTTGTGATAAGGCAAATTGGTCAAAGATCAAAGAAAGAACATTTCAGTTAGGGTTGCGAGTGTCGTAATGGCTTTTATAACATGCAAGCATGCACCGAAAACCGATGTCATGTCTGAGTCTCGTGACATCATTTTTATTTATTTATTTTTGAAAAATTTTTAACCAATTCACCCCAAGCAATGTAATAACATCAATGAGACGCAAAAAGCTACAGGAAGGGAAAGAGAATGAAAAATACTTTAGACAGAACTGGAAATCCAATAATAGAAAAATTTAGTTTAGGCGAAGACGTTATGAGTATAAAGTTGAAGTCGAATTTAGAAGGAATCGGAAATCCAATCCTAATCAGGAAACAAGGAATAAATCTCTATTCCTGTTCAAAATACCGGGGAGGTGTGTGAACGGGACGATTAGCGTTTGAAGACATGAGCTACTAAAACTAATTGTTATAGAAGTTTTAATCAAACCACATAACTATTCCATATTTTATTCAAGACGCTTGGTGCTGCCATCCTTGGTATTTTGTTTAGTAATATAGTAGTATCAATAGTATAAATCATAAATAATTTCTGTGTATGCTCATCAATTTTGTTCTTCAAGAACTAAAGTATAATTACATTTTATTTAATTTTCTACATACAACGTGTGAAAGTACGTGCAATAACCTTTCATCAGTCATCAAATAATGGAGGTAAATCAGTTTCGGTGGCTAAGGCGGTACTGCCACTCCTGGCGCCACCAGCAGCTTTTGCTACAGGAGAGGGTATTGTTTTTCTTTATAGCCGTGTCAGTTTCTGTCGGGATAGGACAGACCAACCGGGTGCCAGACTCTTTCCCATGTTCATCCAACTGTATATATCTCATGTAGGAGAACAACATTGCTTCTTTAATCCACTGTGTATGATGACACTACTATGCAAAATCTAAGGTATGTGAATGTCTTTTAAACCTATCCTTAACTGCCAGGCATACAATTGTGTTCAAATTATTTAGATTTCAGCATTAAATAATCCATTAGGTTAGTGAAACCCCAAATTAAATCAACAATACATTTTTATAGTAAATTTGCCAACAATACATTTTATCGTAAAATGACCAGCAATACATTTTTATAATAAAATGAACAACAATACATTTTTATAGTAAAATTATCAGCAATACATTTTTATAATAAAAAGAGCATCAATACATTTTTGTAGTAAAATTATCAGCAATATATTTTCATAGTAAAATTATCATCAATACATTTTTATAATAAAATGCCCAACAATATATTTTTATAGTAAAATTATCAGCAATACATTTTTATAGTAAAATGACCAACAATACATTTTTATAGTAAATTGACCAACAATACATCTTATCTGTAGTTGAAGGCATAGAATTGTGTTTAAAATATTTCGATTTCGGCATTAAATAACCCATAGAGGTGTTGATATGGCACTAAACAAAATCAACCAGCCAATTCGTATTTCTAAAGTTATTTAAGGCTTATGGCTACATTTCGTTGAAACACCTGCTCGCGTGCGATCACTAAAGTTAAGCAACGTTGAGCCTGGTCGATACAAAGATGGGTGACAGTTCGAGAATATTCAATGCCGTAAGCTTGAATGTGGTGGTGTAATGGATAACGGGATTTTTATTCAAAGATCCGAATTCCAATTCTGCTTGGGTTCGTTCTATTCATACACGCGCAAATACCCTTGGAATAGTGATTAATCTACCCTCTTCTTTCCTAGCTATGGTGATTATTTAGTAAGACTTGTCTCACTTAATTATTGTTATCTCTAACAACAAAACACCTTACTGTCTAAAAATATTTTCTGGCATTAAAGGGTTGACAAGCCATAAAAAACGTAGTTATCAATCAAGTTATTTACCTTTTTATTACGAATGCTGAAATTAAGATGCAAGTAATACTACATAAAACTGAATAATTGTCAATAATACAATTCAAGACAAGACTATTAGAAATATTCACTTCGGTTTCTTGGTCGTCCTCTATAGCAAGTTATCTGAGAAATAATAAAAGAACGAGAACATGAGAAGAGTAAGAAAGGTAATTCAGTAGGAACTCTACAAGCGACTGCATTTTGAACGCACAGACTAATTGTATATGCGCAGACCAAAATCTCTTCCAGAATACACGCCATTGTGGTTGAAATTATTATTATTATTATTATTATTATTATTATTATTATTATTATTATTTTATATATATAAAATTCACTCGAAGGGCTCCAAATGCAACTGGAATTATAAATAAAATAATTCCAGTTATAGTTGAAACCCTAGGATTGATTGAAAAAGGTTCCGAAAGACTAATTGAAAGGATTCCTGGTAGTCGATGCTTCACAAGTACAGCTCACTCATTACAAAGGGCTTTATCTATGTCAAATATGTGTGATATTAAGTTGTTTTGTTTTTATTTTTATTTTCTTTTACAAAAATGTTCAGTGGAAGATGTTATGATGTCATTTTTGACCTTTGGTTTATAGTTGGTACCCGGAAGGAAATGACTATTCAACAGAAATCAATGGAAATAATAATAATAATAATAATAATAATAATTATTATTATTATTATTAGTAGTAGTAGTAGTAGTAGTAGTAGTAGCAGTAGCAGCAGGAATAGTAGTAGTAGTATTCAGTAAACTATAAAACAAGTGGGATCTGCAGTATATGGGGTTTTTGCTTTTTATGATGTTGTCATTTCTTCTGTGCCGTGTTACCTGAAGACGTGGGCGTTCATGGCTCTCCACAACGTCTTGACCTTTATAGATCTTAGTAAGGTTTGGCTTCTTACTGTCTTTGCTAATGTCTGTTCTATTAAACATTTACAGAAGCTTGTTAGGTTATTCGCTGCCTTTCTCTGTTTCGCTTGTCTTCAATACGTTCTTATGAGTCTCAAATTCTCAAAGCCCTCTTTCCACAAGCTGTCTCATTCTGATTCTATGTATAAGCATCGTTTATCCTTCCATTTTCACTAAGACTCGATACTATGTAACATTTCATTACTCTTTTCTTTAACGAAATTTTCTTGTTTTTTCATACTTTATTTAGCTTTTGGTAGGTATCTTTCTCTATCCCAATGCGCCTTCGGATTTCGGTGTTATATATTCCATCTACTGTTAAGACACTTCCTAGACATTCAAATTTGTGTACTTCTTTGATTTTGGTGTCTCCGATTCGTGGTTTGCGTCTTGGGATGTTCCTCTTACTGATAACCATATATTCTGTCTTTTTAAAATTGATAGTTAGTCCTTTCTTCTCGCTTTCCTTTACTACCTTCCATAGTTCCTGTCATTTTCTTCCTGTGTTTGCTTTCAGCAGTGTTTTGGGGGTGATGCATATTCCCTTTCATTTTTTCTCTCTTACTCTGTTTCGCTTTGCTCTTACCACACTAGCGAGCTAATTAATTACCTCGCTTTAATCATATACCTATAGGTAGCTAGTAGCTAGCAACCGCCATGTTTTCAAAACTTTCTTCCCCCTTCTCTCTCTCTCTCTCTCTCTCTCTCTCTCTTCGTCTTACAAAGTCTAACCACATATTTTCCTTCTACATTTTTCTTTCTACAGATTTTCTCCATCGGAATTTCTGTGCAATTGAGTAGAACATTTTCTACTCAATTGCAATGACTTTTCATAATTTTTTTTCTCCTCTCCCTGCATCACGTTCAATTCTTTTATTTTCCTAGCAAGAATGAAGATTCTCAGAACGGGTAAAGTGGCTCTTTCAAAAACAGATTGATTTCAGAAATATCAAAACAGTAGAAGTTGAAAATGCAACTCCCAAAAGCTTATATAAATAAAATAAAAAGGACTGATTTGAAGAGAACCATTTTAGGTGAAAATCAAGAATAAGTAAATTATGTAAGGATGTTGAATGATTTGTCTGATTGCCTGTCACTGTTTGTCCATAATTCTGTTTTACTGTACATCTTTTGTCTACATTCTGTCCGTGCGTCTGTCTATCTATGTGTGTCCCTTTCATATTTTACCCTGCCAGGTTATGTTTCTCTATGTCTGCCTCTGTTGAACAATCACTGAATTATTATTTTCTTTTTTTTTCTTTCTTTCTGTCTTTCTTTCTTTCTTTCTTTCTTTCTTTCTTTCTTTCTTTCTTTCTGTCTTTCTGTCTTTCTTTCTTTCTTTCTTTCTTTCTTTCTGCAGTTTTAATTCCGTCTTTCTTTCTCAAACAATTTTAGCATATTCTTTCTTTCTTTCTTTCGTTTGTCTTTCTTTCTGCAGTTTTAATTCCGTCTTTCTTTCTCAAACAATTTTAGCATATTCTTTCTTTCTTTCTTTCGTTTGTCTTTCTTTCTGCAGTTTTAATTCCGTCTTTCTTTCTCAAACAATTTTAGCATATTCTTTCTTTCTTTCTTTCTTTCTTTCTTTCGTTTGTCTTTCTTTCTGCAGTTTTAATTCCGTCTTTCTTTTTCAAACAATTTTAGCATATTTGTTTTCTTTCTACGAAAGGTATTTAAAGTTTTGTTCTTGAGTTTTCCTCCTTACACTAGCTATTAGGTTGGTGCAAAAATAATGTCGTTTTCTCACATAGTAACATATATAATAAACAACTTGAATGGAAATATTTTCTTTTCTATGCATTGACGGAACATCTGTAAATTGTCCGCCCTGTCTTGAATGGGACTTAAACAGCAACATTCCGGTGACGATGTCATCACACTTAACATTTCGTCACGTTAAAATGTTATATATAACACGAATGACTACTAAATTATTGAAACCTATAGACTTCCTTTGATTAAGACATTTTCGTTTAGACCACTTTACGGAATCTGTAAAATCAAAGTCGAACAAACGAATTATTACGGCAGCGTAGCAAAGGAAACAAATTTAGCCTGTGCATAGAATTGGGTGGCATAAGATTATATTGCTCCGATAGGGAAAAGCCAGCTAGCCTTGAAAGTCAGCAATGGAAATTCTTCCTGATTCCGAGCGTTGAGGCCAATGGGAAATATGCAACTAATCCAGTTTCTACTTATACCAAACACTATGCCTGTGCCTCTCTCTCTCTCTCTTTCTTTCTTTCTTTCTTTCTTTCTATCTATCTATCTATCTATCTATCTATCTATCTATCTATCTATCTATCTATCTCAGCCTGTTTACTATCTATCTATCTATCTATCTATCTATCTATCTATCTATCTATCTCAGCCTGTTTACTATCTATCTATCTATCTATCTATCTATCTATCTCAGCCTGTTTACTATCTATCTATCTATCTATCTATCTATCTATCTATCTATCTATCTATCTCAGCCTGTTTACTATCTATCTATCTATCTATCTATCTATCTATCTATCTATCTATCTATCTATCTATCTCAGCCTATTTACTATCTATCTATCTATCTATCTATCTATCTATCTTAATCAGCCTGTTTACTATCTATCTATCTATCTATCTATCTAGGAGTGTTCTGAAATGTTTTTTGTTTAAACTACTACTCAAAATCTGACCAAATCACCAAACATGAGATCTTGTTGTTTCTTGATCGTTCCGAGAACTTTTCAGTACGCCTCCTATCTGGCTGACTGCAACAATAACAACACGGTATCAAATGGCAAATCTCATCTACCGGATTCGTCACTGCTTCCGTCAATGTCACATACATTGCAGCTTTTCCAATTCGATTCCTCTTATCATTAGTTCGACTCGTTCTTTTCAGTTTTCCATCCACAAGTGGCGAACGCTTTGGAGAGCCTCTTCAACAATGACGTCATCAGCGGGCGTCATTCTCATCGGAAGTGGAACGTTTAAAGAACTAAACCTTCTCCGTCTCACATGTATGTATTACACGTCTTTTCAGTTTCTACTTCCTTTGCATATGTAACCCGGGTCTCATTGATTCTGACGCAAGAAACAGCGTAATTCTTCTCATGATAACCAGCCATGCTTTCGCCCGTTTTTCTTTATTTGTCTTTTATTGACATCTTTTATTGTTTGTTTTCTTTGTTTATAAATCATCCTTTCTTTCTTATTTCCATTAATTCTTTCTTTCGCTTTTGCCATTTGTGTGGTCGTCATTCTAAGGCGTCTGCCTCGTAGCTTAAATGTTAACGTCATTAGACGGTATTCGAGCTACTCAAAACAAATATTTAAGGTCAGAAATCTTGCTTTAGTGGTATTTAAGGCAAGCAAACCCTATCTCCACTCTAGTGTAGATCCAGTTCTAGTATCTAATCGTCTATCGGTTTTTATATTTCTCTAAAATCTCTAAAAAATGACAGCCAAAAATCTAACATTTTTAATCTTATAGTTTTCGATTATTTTACAACTTTCATGACAACTCTGAAAAATTTGTACATAGGTATAGATATAAATATAACAATGGATTATTATAATATTGGAGTATTGGTTTTGAGATCAAATTTTCTTGACCGTCACGACGCTAGAAAGAGGTACAGTGTAATCCGCCCATGAAAATATGTATAAAAGCAAATTAGGAGAACGGCTCATAAGATATTCTTAGCAAAAAGAAAACAAAAAGGCTGAAGAGTATGTTTTGAAATTTGCCGAAACGTTAAAATAAATATGATTTTGCTTTTCTCCGTCAGCCTGTATATATATATATATATATATATATATATATATATATATATATATATATATATATATATATTCTTAAGGTGTGCTATATTTATCGGATAAAGAGCTTAATATCAGCGATCGACCGTGTGTAAATATAAAATTGAACATTGACGTCAACACTTAGAGGCGACAGGCTGTTTCATGCTAGACGCAATCGTCAGACCACGAGTTTTGTTTTTTTTTTCTCCGCTATTTATATATACGGATCAGTGATGCATTTACACAAACACTCTGAGCTTATCTCAAAATGCAGACATGAAAACAATTTTTTACTACGTTACTAAAAAATCGAAAACTTAAAAAAATAAAATAAAATACATAAATAAATAAACAAAATGACAATAAAATAAGTAAAATAAATTAACCCAAACAAATTACCAAACCACACCCGTTAGAATAGACGAAATAGAATAAATAAATAAATAAAAAAATCAAAAATCAAAATCAATGAACCCAAATAAATAAAGTAAATAATAAACAAATTAGAAAACCATTATGACCAAAATATTAGTTAGAATATAGAAATCAAACCAAATATCGGACGAAAAACATCGCTATAACTGTTATATAATGATGAAAAAAACACTACGTTACTTCAAAATCGAAAACTTAAAAGAGTAAATAAAATATACAGTATAATAAATAAATAATAAAAAACAAGTAAAATAAATTAATCTAAATTAATACAAATAAATAAATAAACTAACAAACCGATCCCGATAAATTAATCGTTAGAAAAACAAGTAAAGATAATGAATCCAAATAAATAAATGAAATAATAAACAAATTAAAAACTGCTCCCGCTAAAATAATAGTTATAATAATCTACAGCAATCAACCCAAAAATTGAATAAATAGCTTTATCTTCCCAAACCAAAACAAAACTATTAAATAAGCGATACAAACAACTTTTTACTACGTTAATAGAAACACCGATTAAAATTAAAATAAATAAATAAAATATATAAGATAAGAAATAAAAATAAAAAATAAAAATAAAATAAAAACAAGCAAAATAATCTAACCCAAATAAATAAACGACTCCCGGCAAAAAATAAATAAATAAACAAATAAACGACTTCCGCTAAAATAACCGGCAAAATAGACTACTCACAATGCACCCTGACTTATATATATAAATAGCCAAGAAAAAAAATCAACACTCGTGGCCTGACAATTGCGTCTAGCATGAAACAGCCTGTCGCCTATAAGTGTTGAATTCAATGTTCACTTTTTTATCTATCTATCTATCTATCTATCTATCTATCTATATATATATATATATATATATATATATATATATATATATCGTACTTGTGTATCCTATTACTTGTAAATCCTTGCTTGGCCCAGCTAATGCTCTACGATGGAGCGGTTCGGGGGAAAGGAAGTCGTGGCTCTTGGGGCACTATCCTTTCGGTTATTAATACTTGGATAAATATCAACACGGAATTTGTGAGTAACGGCGCTATATCGAATCTATTCAGTTACATCCCCATCACCAAGGACGCTGGAACATTTGGTATGACGCTTGCGTTGTATCGAAACAGTCTGTCTTCGAATCTTTGAAGTGAACGTGTACTGCTGATGTGCCTCACAAGAGGACGAAGCGGCCGCTCTTTGCTTTCTGCATTCTGTTAAGGATTCTTCTAAACTCGATGAATTACTGTAATGAATTGCCTAAATCCCTAAAATTCTATGATATATATATATATATATATATATATATATATATATATATATATTACTATTTTCACCTTTACGGCTACGTTTCGACTGAAGCGTCCATTCTGCCAGCATCCTCAAGTTAATGTCACCTGTCGTTATTGGCTTTATTTTACATAGTTATAAAGCCTGATGCTGTGAATTGTGCCCCATTCGTATTGTATATCCTAATTCGATACCTGTCGGTCCGCTGACGTTTTGGGAAAATTAAATAAAATCAATAAATATAATAATGAATAATAAAAAAATTTAAAAAATGAAATAGATTTTACCATGGTGCTAGTAATAAATGTTATTATTCTACTTGTCTTCGTCAAACACCCGTGGGGCGGCGCTGTTTAAGTTTATAAAAGGACAAACATTTTCCTTCCTCTTCTTCTTTGTCCTTCTTGTCAGGATATCGAAGTACGTGAAAAAAATCAATCCCCGCTAGGTCATGTTCGTTTCTCCGCTTCACTAACTGAACTCTCTCTACAAAAACCACCACCTATGAAGTAAACCAGCTTTTTCTTTGGTCACCCCATCTCGTAGCATGGCTAAATTTAGCTCGACCATTATAACGACACTCCAACGATGAAATAAGTACAAGCTTTACTTTAGTCATTCCATCTCTGCGCAAGGCCGACTTGAGCTCGACCATTATAACGATGGTTAGCCTTACTTATCCTAACTACTGCACCAAAAACAGAAAACGGTCATATGCAAGAGATGACGAAAACTTTGTTTTCACTGTAGTTTATATAAAATAGCGAATAAACGGTCCGTAGTAGAAATATTTTTTATTCTTCTTCATTAATTGTTTATATATGAACATTCACCAACCAACCTACAATATACACAAACATACAACCTTTAAATTCTATAATTGATGACCCTGACGTGACAGGAAAGCACACCCGCCTACAATATACACAACTATACATCCTTTAAAATCTATAATTGGTGACCCTGACGTGATATGAACATGTACCCTCCTACAATATGCACAAACACACAACCTTTAAATTCTATAACGGCAAGATGATCAAATATCAGATCTAAATTGATTACTCATTTAAAATACTACATTTAGTATTAAATATATTCACTTAAGATAGGAGTTATAAAAAAAAATTCAAAGGGTCGTACATTTCGGATTATACAATTTTGCTATTAACCAGTGGTTGTTGCCAGATTAAAACGAAAATTAGACCTCTCGACATAGGTGCCCATTTTTATTACATTCAAATGGAGTTCATTCAAATGATTTTCATTTAGATTTACCTGTGCCCGTGTTTTAATTCACCGACAGACAGAAAAAAATATTTCTCAAAAATTAAAAAAAATTGCTTTATAAAGAAATATTTTTATTACCGATAAAGCACAATAAAATCTGAAAATTATCTGATATTTTGCAGTTTTAAAAAGAGGACGTGTTTTTTGTTTTTTTTTTGTTTGCTTTTTTTTTCTGTCTTCGATTTTATGATTTTATTGCTCAGCTCATGTTTGAGTTTGTTAAGACAGAATAGGAAGTGTTTGACAGAGGACGATAAACACGACGTTGAGATCCAAAGACGTATAGGGATGGCCAAAGACACATTCCAAAAGCTAGGCAGAGTATTACGAGACAGAAGAATTTCTTTGATAACAAAGAAAAGAGTACTGAGCTGCTACGTAACGTCTGTCCTCCTTTACGGCAGCGAATGTTGGACGGCCTCCTCGAAGATGAAGAAGAGACTCGAGGCAACATAGGTATGGTTCTACAGAAAAATGCTAAGGATATCATGGAGCGAGCGTGTGAGCTTTTGAAGAGGATTCAAACAAAGAGGAAAGCCTATACTTAGCACCAGAAAGAGGCAGCTGAAATTTCTAGTAGACATAATGAGAAAGGTGGGCGTGGAGAATCTGATATTCGCAGGTCGAATAGCGAGAAAGAGGAACAAGGCTAAGCTACGCATGACATACCTAGCGGGCTTAAGCAAGTGGATGACATAATATGGCTTGGGAAGTAGCAAAGGGAGAAAACTTATTGAGAGCTACAAGACAAAAGGAGAAGTGGAGAGCCATGATCGCCTACGCCCTGAAGGGACAGGGTACATGAAAAGAAAAAGAAAGATAGGAAATTGTGTCATTCCAATGACTTATTTCAAATTCAGTGAAATTTTTGTGAATATACGCGCGCTTGTGAATACATTAAATGGCACAAACACATGTAAATTACTCACACACAACACAACACAACACCAATAGGAAAAGATAGGTTAACCTTTCGTCCTGTTCACATTCCTCCCAGGTCTTTCGAAGATACAGCGTTTCTTAGAATTAGATGTAATTTTTAAAATTTTGGGGGATCTTGTGCATGTAAATACATATGACAGCCGACCTCATTCGGCTTTCTATCGTTTTTATTTTTCTCAATAGGAGTAGATAGGTACGCCTATTGCACGGTTCATACTTCTCCACCGTTTTTTGAACAGGGGTATAGGTTTATCCCTATCTTCGTATTTAGGATTAGGCTTCCGGTCCTTTCTAAAGTCTACTTCAGCTCTCTATTCCTAACACTTGTCCTTTCTTACGCTAATACAACTCCACACAGTAACCGTCTAGCTCGATTAGCTTTTGGGCCTTGTATTGGGTGAACATAAGTATATATATATATATATATATATATATATATATATATATATATATATATATATAGATAGATAGATAGATAGATAGATAATATTAGTGGTAAATATACATATATATGCAAAATCCACAGGTGCATATACACACATGTATATATATATATATTTTTTTTTTTTAGATAAAAAATTCCGAGAGGATAGAATCCAGGTAGAACTCAATGTCCAGGACAGAGTAAGGATATAATAAAAAGGCTTAAACACTAATATTCCATGGTCATAATTTATTCCATTGGAATCGTAAATACGATCCAATTCATCAGACCTACAAATTCAAAAACTTTGAATTTGTAGGTCTGATGAATTCATACACAAACAACCCTTTAAAAAAATCTGTATGTATACAATTACAAATTTAACGGCGAAGCAAAAATACCGAAAAAATTTTGTCGTTGAAAAAGACCAGGCAACATGCGTTGAACTGATGTCAACATTCTTTGGAAAAGGCACCCCTACCCTACCTTGACTTAACCTCTTTTCGCAAATAACTGATATATTGATACAGTGAAAATGAATATCCTACTACCCCTTGTTAAAATAATTGGATTTCCTCATTTCTTTAGAAACTAATATTAGGAATGTATATGCATATAAAACTCAGTAAACTTCAAAATAAGTTATTCCAAAATTCGCTTGAAAATGAAACAGAACCAGGGACTTTAATTTAATTCTGTAATTGAATTTGAAGTTGTTAACTTCTGTTTTTGAAACATGGTAATTCCTTTGTAGCGATCGAACCATATTTTTAAAGTAATTTTATAATATATATATATATATATATATATATATATATATATATATATTCATACGCGTTTGCAAAGTCAGTGACAGACAGTGTGCGACGGACAGACCATCATGTCTTCTTTTATAATATAGATTTATGCCAATTCATTCTGTTTACCGTTGTCCAAATTCCTTGACTTGCATGTCGTTCTTCTTTGCAATGCCATGTTCTGATTCTTCTCTCGTTTAGATTTTTCTGGTTTTATACCTGCCACTTTAACTTCGAATCCAGCGTGGGTATTTTTTGTTAAGCCTTGCCTGATTCAGTAATCTTCTCTTGGACTGCATTGTATTCTGGGATATGAAAGACCACTTCCTCTTCTTTCTTTCTTTCTCTCTCTCTCTTTTTCTTTGTTGTGCGTTTAAAAGAGCTTTCTTTTCTGATCGTTTTGAGTAGCTGCTCGCATATGGTGCTTATATCTATACAGAATTTTGATAGTTTTTGGCCCAAAAAGAGAGATGAGGATAATAGTCCAGTAAACGCAAACACAGAAATCTTACCAATGGAATACATTTCTACTCTCAGAATGCTTTCCTGAACTCACGCACAGATACGTACATTCACACACATACACTATATATATATATATATATATATATATATATATATATATATATAGTTTTATGGCATGGTATATTTATTGGTATAAGTGCTCAATATCAGGATGGTGAGTGTGTATATATGAGTGGACGCTGAGGTAAACACCGAATGGTGACAGTCTGCTCCATGATTGAACGCATAGCGCGAAGATTGCGATCAAATATTAAACAGGCTGCCACTATTCGGTGTTCACCACAAGGTCAACTTTCATATATACAGAGATAGACATGAACAGAGATAGATAGATAGATAGATAACAGACTGAAATAGATAGATAGATAGATAGATAGATAGATAGATAGATAGATAGATAGATAGATAGATAGAAAGACAAAGATTTAAATACAGCAGTTTCTAAGAATATAAGGATGAGCAAACAAAAAAAAATAGTCGCAAATATATTTCACTGAATATTTGGTTAACTTGAAAAACGTATCTTGTGCATTTTCTAGTTGATAAACCACATGTCTTACATGGACAGATGTTTCTTCTCCCTATAAAACTTTTTCATTGGAAGCAAGTGAACATCATTTATTGGCATGTGCGACTTATATACAAGTAAAAACAGTGAACATGATTCAAATATCTTTAAGAAGCACGGCCTTTGAAAGAAAATAGTTGGCTTTTAATATGTTTAGAAATTAAAGAACAGAAACTGAAAAGGGAACAAGAGAAAAGGCCAATCGACTTCAAGCAAAAATTTATTGAGAGAACAAATAATAATAACTATATGATGTGGTTGGGTACAAAAGATATTGGCTAGTAATACTAATGTTTCTAAAGATAAGCTGCCTACAGAAGACAATACAATGAACTAGTTCTTAAATAATCTCGTCATATCGAGACTTTCATATGGATGCCACAAAACTCGTTCAGAAATAATGAAACAGCTGTATACAACTGCTTTCTGAGATCAATGGCTAAAAATGGCTTCGGTGAAGCGTATAGGTGTCAACAAAAACTAGCCTTCTTCGTATCTCGTGGACTGGCACTACAGAATCACAAACAAACAACTGTACCTGATGACATAATCCACATCACTTGATTTTCAACAGCAGCGACAACTAAATTGGAACTAGAAAAGAGGATGACATAAGGAAGTGTGTTTCATATTAGACACTATGCAAAAAGGCAAGAAAGGAAACTACTATCAATGCCGGAAAGAATAACAACAGCTACAGAACTTGAGATTTCTGTTTTCCTGAAAAATTGTTTTAATAGAAAGATTTTATAATTTCAACTCTCGTAAGTAACTATGGCTTCTTGGTCAATGAATAACGAATGTTTCCTGATAAGGAAAGGGCTTGTATTAACATTATCAAACGACTAATATTACAATTAACAAACGGCTAATATTACAATTAACAAACGGCTAATGACTACCATTACCAAACGACTAATATTATATTACTAAACGACTAATATTGCTAGTGCTAAACGAATAACATTTCCCTACCAAACGACTAATACTACTATTACCAAACGACTAATATTACCATTACTAAACGGCTAATATTGCTATTACCAAATGACTAATGCTACCATTGCCAAACGACTAATATTGCTATTACCAAACGACTAATATTACCATTACGAAATGGCTAATATTGCCATTAGCAAACAACTAATATTACCATTATCAAACGACTAATATTGTTATTGCCAAACGACTAATACTACCATTGCCAATCGACTAATATTACGAGTACCAAACGGCTGATATTGCTATTACCAAACGGCTAATATTGTCATTAGCAAACGGCTAATATTGTCATTAGCAAACGACTAATATTACCATTATCAAATGACTAATATTGCTATTATCAAACGATTATTACTACCATTACCAAACGACTAATTCTACCATTATCAAACGACTAATATCACCATTACCAAACGGTTAATAATCCCATTACCATACGACTAATATTACCATTACCAACTGACTACTACTACCATTACCAACGACTAATACTACCATCACCAAATGACTAATATTACCATCACCAAATGACTAATATTACCGTTACCAAACGGCTAATATTATTATTACCAAACGGCTAATATTATTACCATTAACATGTGAAAATACGTTCACTTGCATGTAGAGCAACATAGCTACGAAGACACTTATTCGCTAATCAATGCTTATATGCAAAGACATGCATGCTTTTTCTTTTCTGCTATATCCCTTCAGGACGTTGGTCATCATAGCATTCCACAATTTCCTGTAATTTGTATCTCTAAATAAATTTAGTCTTGTTGCTATCCCTCCTAAAGCCTGTTCTACCAGCCATGTTTTTCTCTATTACTCTTGCCTTCAATATGTCATGTGAGTATCAAATTTTCCAAGCCCTCTTTCTTCATCGGGTTTCCTATAAATTTTAACTCTCTTTTTCTGATGTTAAGTTCGGTCCATGGTATTCTCAGCATCCTTCTGTAGTAATAAATTTCTCTTGGCTGAAGTCTCCTCTTCATCTGTGAGGAGATCGTCCAGCATTCATTGTCATATAAACATTCTCAAATAATCACATCAAAAATATGATTTTCTCATTCATTATCTGCGTGTGAAGACAATCGGTTTATTCTTATAAATATGTTTTTTCCCCAATTCTAGTTGTAGTTTTCGCCTCCTCTATCACAGCCGGGTCATTATCTATCTATCTATCTATCTATCTATCTATCTATTTTTGTGTTCAATACATACCTGTCACTGGTCTTTTCTTTCTTTCTTTCTTTCTTTCTTTCTTTCTTTCTTTCTCAAACAAATGCTTTGTACAAACTAGAATCAATGCTCTGCTGTGACATCAAACGAAATTATAAATGAAGTTCACCGAAGCCCTAATAGTGTTAGTTAGGATCGAACTCACTGCCGCAGGGAGTTGGTCACCGTGGAAACCTCTTAGCATCACTCTACAGCAAAAAATACGACAAAAAGATACACCTGAGACATTTGAAAATCAATATTTTGAATTGTTATTTGGACCGTCTTCAAATTGAAACAAATTATGCGTGTGTATGGGTTTGTTTTTGGCCAGCAATCCTTTAACAACGCACATACATGAGATTTTAGATTTTGAGACTCTGATTTTAAATGGTTTTTAAAGTTTATTTTAAAAGTTTTAAAATGCCGAATTTAAACATCAGTCTACATACAAGCGCACATACATACTTAGAAACACACGCGCACATACATACTTAGAAACAGACACACACACACACACACACACACATATATATATATATATATATATATATATATATATATATATATATATATATATATATGAGTGTGTGTGTGTATGTGTGTGTGGAGCCCCATTTTAGAATTTTAGAAAAATGCTAATAGATTTAAAACTGAAAATTAATCACATAGAAAGTAACTCAATTTTTGTATATTTCCGGGTCCAAATATTTGAATTTGTTATGTATATATATTAACCAACCAGCAACTTCGAACGAGACGCACGGCGTTCTTTGAATTCTTTCTTTCTATGTGCCGTGTCCTTTCAGGATTGTAGGCGAACATAGCTTTCCACCTCCCTCTATCCCTTACAGCTCTCAACAAGTTCCTTCCCCCCTGCCACCTCCCCCAGACCACGTTCTGTCATCCACTTGTTTAAAGCCGCTAGGTATGGCATGCGTTGTTTTCCCTTGTCTCACTTTCCCTTTATTTGACACTTGAGTATCAAATTCTCCAGGCCTTCCTTCCTCATTATGTGTCCCAGGAACTTCAGCTGCTTCTTCCTGATGTTCAACATAAGCCTCCTCCTTGTTTGCATCCTCTCTAAGACCTCATCGTTGCTCACACGCTCGGTCCATGATATCCTTAGCATCCTTCTGTAGAACCACATCTCCGTTGCCTCGACTCTCTTCTACATCAGCTTACCTCCTATTTCATTGATCATATCGACTGTTTTTGAATTTTGTCTATCTTTAAAAAAATACAATGAAAAAAAGAACACCGAACTAAAGAAAAGAATATGAAACGAGCAAAAAATATTTTTGAGAATGGTGAAATGACCCTTTAATTATTCATTAAAAGCGAAGAAACAGTGACTAGAAAAAGACCTAATCTCATTCTAGATAGCAAGCGTTTTTGGAAAGTTGCTATCAACCCCCGAAAGGAATGCTATCTTGTGTCTTGCGCCGCATGCGAACACAACAAATTTTCATTAAAGCCCTTGAGAGAAAGAGAGGGAGTGAGTCGTGTACGATGGTTATTGGCATAAGGATGTGGCTAAAATTTGGCACCTAGATTTAATATAATAAATGATCAATAAAACCAGCTAAAGATGATGAATCCTCAACATGAATTTTCAGATGCCTTCAGCGATAAATGAATTTGAGGAGTAATTTCTACTTAGCCATTTTGAGGGAAAAAGCCAAATTTTGTTGATGAAAAGAGAAAAACGAGAAATAGACTTACTATTAATAAAATAGAATGAGAGACGTCATTCTTAAAATGAAGCATCGTGTGCGAGGCAGAAACTCATCTTTTATGGCTGATGGCATTATAAAAGATTTTTCTTCTATTTAGTTCAACCAATCAAATACTGAAACTTACTAACTAAATTTTAAATAGTGGAATATTATAAATAGAAGTCTCCCCGGGTCTTATAAGGGTTGATCAGTTAATGTTCGTAGACCAAAAATATTATTTCATTCTTTGTCTGAAACTGTCACTGAATAATGTTCGTTCTTAAATGAAGAAAATATAGGTTAAGTGCATTTGACAATGAAGATAAGGTTGAAAAATAAAATAATTGTTCTATAAAATATTAGTTTGACTCATATATAATTTGTTTTCTTTCTCAAATCACAAAAAGGTATTTTTCTATATTTTACTCAATTTTATATTCGCTGTTATTTACAGTGAGTGATTGCCCCATGCCAGGTAGCTCTTTGATAGCTTTTGAGATAAATTCTGTAAGTTTTAAAACTGAATCTAATTTAAATTAGATTATTCCCTATCAAAGTGTTTTGCAGAATCGAAAAAAGTAATAATTGGTTGGCGCAAGGTCAAACGAATATGACAAGAAGTAAAATAAAATTCTAACATTTTCCCCTGCATTATTCTTGTATACACAGCGATTGTATTGCAACAACATTCTTCCTTTAATTCCTCTGTATACGCTGCTACTATTTTATGTTAGTTTACTCAGAAAAAAGAACGATAGCCAAACTATTCATATCAATGAAATTATATGACTGTAAAAAAGATACTTTTATTTACTGTAAATCCAAGAAGACAAGAAGTCCGGATGAAACAGATATTGCCATTGTGGAGCGATGATTTTCGTTCCTAGAAGGTATGTTTTCAGATAAAATAAGTTTTATTGATTAAATCAATCACATATAAAAAGAGAAAAAGACACAGGGGGAAGAAATACAGCAATTCTCATTTGTAGCTTACATCGAAGTATTAAAGTTTATAGACAGGCTCAACATTTAAATTTTTACATCCGATGTGTTAAAATTTTATAGACAGCCTACCTCATGTAAATTTTACATGACTTTTATTTTCAGTGTTTTTGTTCTTAACTATCGTGCATAAGGGTCTGTAATGTAATCGATCCTGACCTGGCATCTCGACTTCAGTGGTTTCCCTCTGTCTTTTCTATAAATATTTTCATGACAATTGTTCTGATGGGCTTTCCTCCTTGGTTAACCTCGACTGCGTGAATTTGAGCTTGTTACTAGATTAGCAATTAGGTCTCATAGTTTTTCTTTCGAACTAGCAGAATGCAAACAGTTTGTTCTATTCCCATAATTTCTTTTCTCGTCTGTGGAACTCCCGATTTCTGTAAGTTGGGTCTCTGTGTCGTGCCAGAAAGTCTTTCTCATCAGTCCATTTTGCCTATTTTCAAATCTAACATTCGCCCATGCACTGAATACTGCTGATATATCTGATCTGGTTTTTACCAAAATCCAAAGAAGAATCTGTAATGTAATCGATCCTGACTTAGCATTTCGACATCAGTTACATTCCCACAGACCTGAATTGACTTCCTTCAATCTTTTTCGACAAATATCTTCATGGCAATTGTTCTGAGGAGCTTTCCTCCTTGGTGCCTCGTCTGTGTGAATTTAAGCGTGCTACTGGGTTGGCCGTTAGGTCTCATAGTTTTACTGTAGATCTGGCTATATGCAAACCTAAGTTCTCTTCTAATAGATTATTTTCTTGAACTTCCTTCCCATTTATTGCTTCACTGTTAACTACAGTTTTCAAAAGTTTCACTGTAAAGCCAATCGCCATATTCTGTCTTAGTGAAACTTGTTCTCCTATGTCTTCACATTCTCTTTCACTCCCAGTAAACCCCATCCATCTCCGTGGCATTATCGCTTTGCTTGGAGTGAGATGATTAAAATATAAATATAAAATCCTGCTTCAGGATATATTGTTTTTGATTGGTTTGGTTTGTTTTACGGCATATCAACCTCAATGGACTATTTAATGCCGACAAACCAAACCAAACTTTCACATTTACTATTGAACTTGCTAGACGCAACCGTCTGTTCAATTCTAATAGTCTATTTTCCCATACTTCTCACCTTTGGAACTGTCTTTTGGTTTTCTTGCTTCTCCACTACCTACAATCTTCAAAAATGTCAATATAATGCCAATGGCCATTTCCTGTGTTCCTTTTCCCTGTTCTTTTATTATCCTTTCTCCTCACCAAAGTCTTCTCATACGCTTTCGTTCCAGTAACCCTTTGCGTCAGAGTGGCATTATCTCCTTGTTTGGTATGAAATGATTAAAAGAAAATTATATTAGTAGTAATTTAGTAGAAAATGGAGATATGTTGTATGATTCTAGACGTAAAATCACTATGGCAAATTTACCTCGAAAATCAAATAACTGATTTCTGTTTCTCAGAAAATGCAAGGCGTGTTCGTTTAAACAAGCAATAACAAGGAAAATAAAATAGATAAAGCTGAAATGAAATAGTTTGCTTCAACTTCAGACAGTTGGCTGGCCAAAATATAGATGTTAACTGTCTCTGTGTCTCTAATGTTTCGATGGGAACTGTAAACAGTGTTTATTGTATTTAGAAAGATTTCACAACTTTTTTATATATAAGATTTATTCCATTAATAAAACCGTTATTTTGTCTAAATAAACGCGTCACTTGTCTTTTATTTACTGATTAAACCCTGATATATATATCCCTGTAACCTATCGAAGATTTTTAGCACTAATCAGTTATTGCTTGCCCGTACACAGAGCCTGGCCCAGGGATAGAACTCGGGATCACTAAAACATCAAGTACAAGAAACAACGCTTTTTTTCATCTAGTTCCTTAAACCAAGATAAGTACAATATTCCGTATAAAAATAGTCTAAATAATTATTAATTCAGACAGAACATATATATAATATATGTGAGTGTGTGTGCAGATATGTGGAAAAATAGGGAAGAACACGTTAGGTAAATAATCCGGAGTTCTTTAGAGTTTTTGTTTATATTTATATATATATATATATATATATATATATATATATACACACACACATATATATATATGTACACACACACACACACACACACACACACACATATATATATATATATATATATATATATATATATATATATATATATTATATTTTTAATTTCGCTTACAGTATATCAGTGAATCTTAAAGATTATTGAATAAGTAGCGATGTTATTGAACAATTTAACTTTAGTATTTCAAGATATTTTTGGGTACTTATGGTAAATATATCTCTTAAAATGAGATGTCAGTGTTATTTTCATCTTTGCGTAATTTGGACGACAATTTATCTATCGCACCCTTATATATATATATATATATATATATATATATATATATATATATATTGATATTCATATAATAATTAATAGTTTAGTTTTAATATTTTATATTATTATGGTCAACTTGCATTATATATCAAGGGATTTAATACCTTTACTATATATATATATATATATATATATATATATATATATATATATATATGTGTGTGTGTGTGTGTGTGAGAGAGAGAGAGAGAGGTTATTTAAGATAACGTTTAGAATCAAGTTTATCTACTAATCTACTTCAGTACATTCAATGAATGTGTGTGCGCTCGCGCGAGTGTGTATGTGCGTGTGGGGTGGTGCGGTGTGCCTATTTTGGTAAAGAGGAACATAGAATGAAATATAGAAAGTGAAAGAGAAGGGTAGAAGGGAGGGAGGGAAGAAGTAGAAAAGGGAAGTCTGGCCTGGACACTGGATTTTCTTCTGGCGTTCGCATGCAAGAATTTCTATTTCCTTGCCTGCGTGTCGACAATTACTTTTCTTTTCCTTCTTCTTATGCGCCGACGACTCCAAGACACGACACCGCCATTCTTCCCAATCATTAACGTACTTAAACTACGAGACATTCTAAACAAACTAGACAATAGCTTGATGATTCCCTAATGAGAGAAAACAAATATGAATATATCGCCGAGCAAAAGGTAACAGCAAAAAGAAAAGGAAAAAAAAAAAGGATTTTTATGAAGAGAACTGAACATGCAAACAGCAATACAAACCAGCTTCTCGTTTGTTTATAAAGTTTGGAAACCGTGTTTTGGCATTTAAATAAAACAACAACGTTGCAAATAAAACATTGCCTGTCTGTATTTCAAACACAATGTCACATTACATTTGCGAAATAATGATAACAAGTTCAATAATATTAATAATAAAGATTATAAAAATCAAAATAATGTCCATGATGATTATAATAATAAAAATATCGGTAATGCCTGTATTACTAGTAATAATGTTAATGATAATAACGTTTATATTAATGTCGTTAGTGATTATAATATTAATAATAATGTTGATAACAGTTATAATAATTATCCTGATAACATTAATAATAAAGATGCAAATAAAATAATCTTGTTAATGATTATAATATGGTTAATGATAATGTTGATAATGTTTGTAATAATGATAATAATAATAACAACGCTGATAAAGACGCTGTTAATGATTATAATAATAATCTTGATAAGAATTATAACAATGATAATATTAATAGTAATAATAATGAAGTCGATAATAAAACTAATATTGTTAATGATTATAATGTAATAATAATATTGACGATTATAATAATGATAATGATAATATTAATAATGTCGTTGCTAATAAAATAATCTTGTTAATGATTATTATTAGGTTAATAATAATGTCGATAATGATTATAATAATGATAATAATAATAATAACGCTGATAAAGATAATGATATTAATGATTATAATGATAATGTTAACAAAAAAACAATATTTTTAATGGTGATAATAATAACAATATTAATAATAATGTCGATAATTATTGTAATAATAATGCTAAAAATAAAGTTGATAATAATAATAATGATAATTATTATAACAGTATTAATATGAGTTATGTCAATAATGATTGTAATAATTTTTATAATAATGATGATAGCAATAATTAAAATGTTATTTAGGATTGAATTAATAATGATTATAATACAACTACTATTAATAATAGTTATAATGTTGATAATGATTATAATGATATGATTATAACGATAAAGAATTTTAAGGAGAGAGATGGAATAATAATAACTAAGAAGATGAAAACCTTACTAATAAGTGTAATGTCAACAATGACTGTATTAACTCAAACGTAATGACATCATTAGAAGTAATATTTTTTATCAGTTTAAGAACACCGTTGTAGCAATAAATATCAAAAAAAAGAAATAACAATAGGGAAAATAAAACTCATAATAAAGTAAGGATAATAAACGGTAGGTACGGGAATAAGGATGATAATACCTGACGAAAAACAAGAGCGTTACAAAAGATGATAGTAATAATATAAAACGAAGTCGATAGTAATGTATAAGAAAGCGACAAGAAGAGAAAAGAAGAGAGAAAGTGTGAAATAAGGAACTAAAAACGAAAGAGAATGAGAAACAGAATCCATCTCCAGAGAATGAAACTAGTTATAAACATGGAGGGAAAAGAGGAAATAAAAAAGAATGAAAAAGAAAAGAAAAGGATGAAGAGAAAGAAAAAAAAGACCACTAAGACAAGGAAGGCAGGACGACATCAAAAGAGGGGGTGAAAAAAAAGTAAAGGTAGGAAATTAAGCGGCGTCCAATATTGTGTGCAACCCGCCAACAAAATCACGTGGTTCATAAGCAATAAGCCAGCTTTTCGTTTCACCCGGTCACGAAATCTCGCGTGAGCCGATCACGTGACGAGATAGCAGATTTTTTCGATATCTTAATGTAGCCATATTTCTCGTTGCGTGCTCCGCTGCTCGCTTCAGAGGGCTGGAGAATTTTCGTATCCGAACACCATTACTCGTTTACGGATGGAATGATACAGAATGCATTGTACTCAGTGTGCACGGGAGCTAATTACTGGTATGGAAGCTCATAATGTCATCTTCTTTTCACTTCAAAAACATATTTCAGCTGACAATGATGAGATTTCAATAATCATTGTATATTTTCTGTTGTGTATTCCGACACCAGCTACATTTTATTTACTTGAGACTGAAGCCAGCCTGTCTCGACAAATATAGGACAAAAATTGAATGATTCAATGATTTATTATTATTATTATTATTATTATTATTATTATTATTATTAAGCAACAAAACATGAAAGATGCAGAAGAACAAATTACCATCAAAAGTGGATAAAATAAAGATAGAAAATTTAAATGCCTTGTTATATACACAAATACTTAGGATAGATAGATAGATAGATAGATAAGAAAAAAAAGAATAAGATATATAGATATGAATAGAATTGATACGAATAGAATAAGATATATAGATACGAATAGCTGTGACATAGATAAATAGATAGATAGATAGATAGATAGACAGATAGATAGATAGTGTTGCGGTGTCCTCCCCCTAAAGAGTTTATGTTGGACTCTTCTGCCTAGTATTTTTAATAGGAGAGAAGGCATTGAGGGAATAGTCGAATAGATTGAATGTTGGGTCAACCGACACACACTCACTAGTCGTGTACTACTCTTCTGTTGTACTTACTGTTTAATATATGATATATCTGTAATACTTGTTTTGTTATTTCTTTAACCATTTACTTAGTCACAACAGACAGATAGATAGATAGATAGATAGATAGATAGATAGATAGTGTTGTAATGGAATGTTCCACACTCCCTATCGCTTATGTGGACTGACTATATCAGTATATATATATATATATATATATATATATATATATATATAGTAAGCACAGAGATAGAGAATTTGAACGGTTGACATCTTTGCTGAAGAGGCAGCATAATTTAACAATAATTATTTAATAGTATGTTAATTAAAAAGGCTCTTTAAGAAATAAAAGAATAAAAAACAAGAAAGATTTATCAAAATTACAAAACCGGAAAAAAAGAAGGAACTTAAATCAAAATAATCAAATAAATGAACGAACCAAAACTTAAAAGTACATAGATCATATAAATAAATCAAATAAATAATAAAATAATAAATTATATAAAATTATATTTAACAGAGTATAACAGTTAAGTAAAGCGTTTTTATATGTAGTATTAATAAAACAAAACAATAGGAAATGTTAAAACGTCAGCCGAACGTATATACCTCTATATAAAATATTATCAATAATGTTTAAAGGAATAACGTACATATTATAGTACCTCAAAAAACCTAACTTAATCAGGATAAGTTTGAAATATCTACCACAGAATCATTAATCATAAAAGAAGTGATTATTAAATTTTAAAGTTTAGCACAATTGTAAGGTCAAAGACAAAATATGCTCGCAATTGACAGTTTGTTCAACTCTTTGATTTAACAACTCGTGCCTATTTAAAAACCTGATTATCTGCATTTGCTCCTGTAAACAGAGAAAACAAGGTTAATATAAGGATCTACATGTTAGAGCTAGTATAAAAAATTTCCATTTATCTTTAGGGGTTTTATTTTCTTCTTTCAATTTCCAAAAATATTTTGAATGTGAAGTTCTATTTCTACAAGTAGCATTAGCAACGATCTTTGAAAGTGTTCATATTGCTTTCAATATAAAACTTTTCAATCCTCGGATTTTCTATTGAGGAAATAGAACACATATACACAAGGGACAATGGGAATTGGTTAAAATTCTTACAATCACATTGGTCACTATCCTTAACCATATTAGAATTAGTACTTGCATTATGGTTATTATTGTTAAATTTGTTAATTGTTTTATTGTTGTGCAACTTAATTATTTTCTCAAGATTATTAGTACAACTATAGCTAAGTTTTAATGTAATCCTATTAAAAGTTTTACTCATTAAATTGCTTTTCGGAAAATGTTTGTTAATTAATTTTAGAAACTTATGTCCTAATTTTGTATTAGCTAATTGATCAAATGGAGGTGTGCACCTGATGATCTTCCCTTTTTTCTTTCTTTCCTTAGAACTACCATTATATTCTATAAACTGATTTTCTGAGGACTTATACCCACTATCCCTAAGGACTTTATTATACACAGTTCTTTGTTTCTCAAAAGCCTCATCGTTAGAAGAGTGTTGGCTAATCCGACGTTTTACATAGGAAGGAATACGTCGGGTTACGGACGGTGGGTGGTTGGAATTAGGATAGATATTCATTGGGTTGGCATTGTTCTTTATATGAGGCTGAAAATTTTCACAGACTAAATTTAATGTTATATCTAGATAATCAACCTGTTTCATATTAGTAGTTTTTTTCACATTAAGATCTAAACTCTTAAATTCACTATGAATCATTTTCCTACGTTTATCAACTGTACTTCTCGTAGAGTTTTTTTTACAATCATGAAACCATCATCCCTCTATAGCCCTATACTATCTAGAGTAATCTCATCATAAGCAGTAAAATTATACAAAATAAATAATCCAACCAATATATATATATATATATATATATATATATATATATATATATATATATATATATATATATATATGAAAGTTTCGTTAAAAACGACTGACACGGTGCTGCGGTTAAGTTTTTTTATATCTTATATTTTTTAATGTTGCTTCCCATGAAACTTTCATAAAGCGGGATTGCTGCCCAAATACACAACTATTAAATTACATGTTCTGCTAGCCAACAAAGAAAGTAACACTAAAAAATATCATATAAAAATAACTTAACCACAGTACCTTGTCAATCGTTTTTAAGGAAACTTTCATTAAAGAGGGATTCCTACTCGAATACGCAATATATATATATATATATATATATATATATATATATATATATATAATTATCCTAATTTATTCACTGTCATTTTAAAGATGTATTTTCGATATATTTTAGTTATATCTGACACACACATACAGACACACACACACATATATATATATATATATATATATATATATATATATATATATATATATATATATATAGGTAGAGAGAGAGAGAGAGACCGAGGGAGAGAGAAAGAGATAGATAGAAGTGGAAGGGGCAGAACTACTGCGTTGTCACACCAATAAATTTGATCCCAAATAATAAATAAAAAACAACATATTTATTTTGTGCGTGTATATGTATTTACAGTAAATGTTATGCATAATAATAGTAATAATAATAATCTAAATGGCAATCAGGTTTCCATAGGTAATTGCTGTCCGAGAGAAAACGTGAAGGTCAACAGTTAAACAATCATTTACCGAAAATTTGGTTTTATTAAAGTTACATTGATTTAGTCACTGAAATTTCTATTCTTCAGGCATGGCGTCAACGAGCCTCCTCAAAACTCAAGAACATTTCGGAGAATCCTCGTTGAGAAAATGATGGCAGTTCTCTGGAGGACTATAATTTTGGTCTTCGTCTTCTTCTAATTATTATTATTATTTAGTATCATAATTCTGTTGTTGTGTAAATGTCTTGAGTGCCAGAAAAGATACTGCTTGTCAGGTCATAACAAATAACTTGAACAGACAATACTTTTCAAAGTATTCTATATAACAGGGGTGGCCAAAATCGCTTCATGTAAGAGCCATACACAATAAATTTCAGATATTTGAGAGCCGCAAGACATGAACAAAATTTATACATACGTTTTTGTTACATACACATTCTGTTACAAAATCTTTATATAAATATTAAGAAATGTATGTCTAATAATATTTATTCACGTATGCAGTTTTTTTAAAACTGTTTACTAAACGTGAACATTAAACTTACGTTTTCATCCAATGGCAACCAAATTTTATCCAGTAAATAATTATAAAGCTTTAATTTTTTTAAATTAACCTTTTATACTAACTGTGATGAAGAAAAGAGCTCAGGAAACATATTTCCACGAGTCGTATATTAAAGGTCAGAGAACCACATGTGACTCCCGAGCAACGCTTCGGCCTGTCGTGCTGCTATATAAGGTATATTTTTGTAGCGTTCACAAAGTCTTTTACACTAAGTTGGTCGATACATAATTTAAAATTACAATCGAATGGATCTGAGTGCTCCAATCTTTACTGGGATGACTAACATATATTTGCTCTTCGGTGATCAATAATTCGATATGTTTCAAAGTCTTCGTCCCAGACTATCTCTGATTTGTGTCATCTCCTTCCATTACTCTCAATTATACATGATATCGTACCGTTTCTCAGGAATCATGTAGTGGTACGATAATGTACCATTATTATTATTATTATTATTATTATTATTATTATTATTATTATTATTATTATTTCTGTTGATTTCTGGTGTTTACTTATTACTTTCCGGGTCCCGACCAGAGACCTAACGTTAGACATGGCATCATGGCATTTTCCACTAGTCATTCTTGAAAAAAAAAAGATCACATATTTTACATAGATAAAGACCTTCGTAAGATGTGAGCTGTACTTGTGAGTACAATTTTTTTTATATATCTTTAAGGCATGAGTTACTAGAAATTCCTTCAACGAGTCTATCGGAACATTTTCCAATCAATCCGAAGGCTCCAACTACAACTGGATTTATTGATGTCCTCATATGGCACATCTTTTGAGATTTCCACTTCAAGAACATTGTATTTTGATAGTTTTTTGAAGAACTTCACAGATATATTACAATCTGCTGAGACTGGCATATCAATAAGAAAGCACATTCTGTTCTTGTGGTTTTTAATTACGATGCCTGAACGATTAGCATTGATTGTTCTATTTGTGTGTATTGTACAGTCCCATAAAATTGTCACAAGTTCTATCTATGTAACTGTAAAAATTGCATATTTTCCAGTGTCGATATTGGCCCCTTCTATCATGCCGAGGTTTATATTTAGTCGGTGCTAACACTGTGCAAGCTGATATAAGATGGTCAATTGTTTCTGGATATTTAACACAGAATCTACATTTGGAGCCAACACATTTTTTTCAGTATGTGTGCTTGGTAATTTTTAGTTAGAAAACATTAGTCGTGTGCAGCAAGAACGTTTCAGCTTTTAAGCCTGCAGTTCGTGACCACTGATGGGCATGGGTTTTATCTACATCAGCTGGTTGGATACGGGCAGAGTATTGACCATGAAGACGCTTACCTTACCATTGTTTCTGTATTTGGTACATTGCATTTGCTTCTGCTTTTGCTTTTGTTGTTTTTTTAGGCTGATGCAGTAGGTGTATTTTTGCTTACTTGCACTTTATTATTATTATTATTATTATTATTATTATTATTATTATTATTATTATATTTTCTTCGATTTCTGGTGTGTACTCATTTCTTACCGGTTACCACCAAGAAACTGAGGGTCAGAAATGGCATCATGACATTTTCCACTGAATAATTATAAAAAAACAAACACACACACTCACATATTTTACATAGATAAAGCCCTTCGTAAGGCGTGGGCTATACTCGTGAGACTATTTTTTTGTATTTCTTTAAGGCATGGGTGACCAGAAATCTCTTCAATGAGTCTATTGGAATCTTTTCCAACCAATCCAAGGGGTACAATAGGGATTGTTGGTGTTCTCACGTGCCACATTTCGATTTCAAGGTCCTTGTATTTTGATAGATTTTGAAGATCTTCAAAGATATATTGCAGTCTGTAGGGACTGCCATATCATTAAGGAGGCAATTTTTGTTTGCGGTCTCTAATAACGATGTCTGAACGATTAGCTTTCCTTCTTCTTCTTCTTCTTCTTGACTTATCCAGAGATTGAACTTAGAGAATTTATTACGTCAGTAAAGCGCAGGTGACATTGTCAACTCCTTCATGTTAAGATATACGGTCTATACTTGAAATATTCGTGTCGAATCCATTTAAGAAACAGTTTTATCGTACGCTCCAGCACTTATATTCAACTGATCACACAACTTAAATTTTTAACACATTTCGCCTATTTCATGCATTCTGTGATTAAAAACATAAAATCAATCATACACTCATATTTTTTCTTGAATTGAAACGCCTTCTTAGGAAAGACAGTATAGTAGTTTCCTGTATCTTCTTCACATTTTGGAATTCAGAGCTTTCCTTCTCTTAAACTTGTTGCTTCTATTTAATCTATTACCTGGTTGGAAGAGCAAATAGATTAACACCATTTCATATGCCATGGGATTGCTGGTTCGAATAGCAAGGCATATATCAATAAAAAAAAATTGTTAGAAAAATAAAGGAATCTAAATTAATAAGTAAATAGTTCTTTCACTTGTGTAATGGTGATTTTCTAAGCGTAGATTAGATGCGGCACAAAGCCGAAAGAATGGGGCACCCAGTGCGGATCCTAATGGATTTAACGAGGCAACATTGCTAGCCATTCCACAACGTTGAACTAGCCTTTTCTCTTGAATAATGACCATTAATTTCAATCGTCTTTTCACTTGCTGTCAAGAATACGCCGGCTTCGTCACGTGCAAAGGAGTAAACTCACCCTAAAAAGGGTCACCTGTTTATCGTACTTATCTCAGCCTGTTAGACTTGCGTGCAAACAGGATCTATATGCATACCAATATATTGTTTATGAAAAAGGCAATTATTTTTAAATGATTTTGAAGATGTTGATATGCTATAAACCAAACGAAGATAGGATTTAAGCAATAATATCAAAATAGTTTTCATGAATTATTGTAAATTATTTTTTTATTAATTTATTATAAATATTATGATTTAAAAACACGTGTGCCAATGATAGAAAATATTTTCGCTTATATTTGAATATCTTATATTTACTCAGGGCTTTACAGAAGGTAGTAAAGGAAAGCAAGAAGAAAGGACTAAACATCAGCTGTAAGAAGAGAGAATGCATGGTTGTTAGCAAAAGGATGAGCCCAAACTGCGAATATGGGTAACGAATAAAAAGCAAACAAACATTTAAGTGATAAAAATCTGTTGGATTAATAAATAACTACTTCATTTTATATGCATATAGCCTTCCACAGACAGACTGTTTCGCAGCTCATCGGTGTGGACATACATCCGATTGCTTCAAGCCGGGATCGAAACCCGACCGATTTGGCATATCAGAGAATCTACCCACAAACTATCGTCGCACGAATGAGAGGAAGGGAAATTTTAACGTTTTAACTATGCGAAAGTCGTCAGTAGCTAGGAGAGCTCGATTCTAGTAGAGGAGTATTATGGGTGTATGTGTACATATATATATATATATATATATATATATATATATATATATATATATATATATATATATATATATATATATATATATGAAGAAATAGTTCTATGGTAGGGTATATTTATGGGATGAAGTGCTCAATATCAGAGATAGAGCGTATGTAAATATCAAAATAAAAAAGTGGACATTGAAGCCAACACTCAGACGCGACAGACTCTTTCATGATAAACGCAATCGTCATGCCTATGTGTGTGTCTGTGTCTGTGTGTCTGTGTCTGTGTGTCTTCGCGCCTTCTTTTTTCCCTTTCTGGTAAATCTGAGTTGATTTATGATTTGCAGGCATAAGCTGCATTCCCTACTTGGTTAATTAGACGATGATTTAAACTGAGCTGACAAAAGAATGAAAACTGATTCATAAATAGGATATCGTTACTCATCCTTACTATAAGAACTCCCCCCCATATATATATATATATATATATATATATATATATATATATATATATATATATATGTGTGTGTGTGTGTGTGTGTATGTATGTATGTGTGTGTGTGTGTTTATGTATGTCTGTGTATGTTTCCGTGTCTATATATGTGTTGCAAAAGAGCAAATAAATAATACATTATCATTGGGTTAAATCCAACTAGCAAGTCTCACTGAAAACATATTACACTTGAACATGTAGCATAATAGAATCGAAGAAAAAAGTATTGGTAAGTTATGATTCATCTGTATGAAAGCACATACAAATCTTGATCTCGAATAGTTTGTAAGAAGAGCAGTAGTATCCTCATTCACTGAGCAATGTTCTAAAGCTATTCGTTTCAGTGTAAAATGGAGACTATTATGAAGACGGTGGATATTTACTTAACTTAACTTTAGTCAGTCACAGGCCCACCTAGAGAGATTAGAGGTGGGAGAAATATGAAATTCTATGAACTATCATGGCGGCTGGAGCGAATATTTAATTACCTTTAGTATTTGTTCTTGTATTGTAGCCAGTTAAGTATGAATCGATCGAAATATCTTCTATCTCTCTATCTCTCTTTGTGTAGCAAGTGGGGGGGGGCATCTGATTTCCCTCGAATTGAACATATACTTTGGTCATTCACGCGGAACACGAGACAATATCTCGCTGGCAAGTAAACTTGATAAATCCTTTATTGAGAGAATTGAGCGGTCGTAGATGCGAGAAAACGCCTAGTCAACCTTTGCCATTATCAGTTCCATTCTTTCTTTCAGATTTCCATATTTACATGCTGAGTGCCAGTTAATAGAGCGAATACGATTCGGGGTAAAATGCGATTGAAACCATTCTCTTTAGATATGAAATATAATTACTCCGATTGGTTGGATTGCGAATCATCAGTTTGTATATTGTTTCAATAAAGCAAAGCACATATGGCATACCAAATTTTCTAAAGTTACTAAAACCTAACTAGCCAAGATATATATATATATATATATATATATATATATATATATATATATATATATATATATATATATATATATCAGCTGTTTGATGATAACATTCTAGCGAAGATTTTCAAATATAACGTCTGCGTTTGTTGCAATTTTAAATCTGTATGTCACAACCTCTTACTTAGCATAGGCCATTTTGATTGGTTGAACCGATTATAAAGATAAAAAGTTTTGCTATTTTACACACTCTATGCATTCCTATATTTTTTTCCTCTTCTTCCTTTTCTATAGAAAAGAGATAATAACGTTTTCTTCTTCTCATGCTCTTTTTCTTTTCTTTATCTTTTCGCGGAAAAGAGGTTGTATGTGATTAAAATCCTAATAAATTGTAATAATCAGTCACTTGTTGATACACAGTGTTGATACACATTGAAACATGAGTGCATTTATGTAGCGTTTTTCTACATGTTTGAATATAATATCCTATTATATTATATGTGTGTGTGTGTTTATGTGCATAAAGGTAAAAGACAATAGGGAAACTGTATTATTAGCCGACGCGTTTCGTCCAATGTGGACTTTTTCAAGGCAAAAACGAAAAAATTGCCTTGAAAAAGTTCGCATTGGACGAAACGCGTCGGCTAATAATACAGTTTCCCTATTGTCTTTTACCTTTATACATATTGTCTTTTTCTACAGGTTAACTCAGAGAAATATTTCATATATATATATATATATATATATATATATATATATATATATATATATATATATAAAGTCCGACAATTTTCACTGTCGGAGGAAGAATATTTTCTGTGAAAATTTCTCGGACATTCAGGCCGGTAAATGTTGTTTAATACAGTTTATTATAAACAGAGCATTTACTTAAATATTTGTATCTATAAAAAGAATGTATAAACATAAAAATGTCTTAAAATATCCAGCAAACATAACCATATAGGCAGATAGATATTTTAATATCTAAGAGAAAATACAAAAATACATTCTATAATTACGCTAGATGGTAAATCTAAATAAATAAAGCGCAGTGTATGTGTGTCTGTCCGTCTGTCCGTTTCGATTTCGCTGATCATAAACAGCCTGAAGAAAACATATAGTCACTACAGAAAGTTACACACGATTAAAGTTAAATTTAAATATCGAACAGAGTGAAAAGTTTTTAAAAATTCTTGTTTAAATGTTTAACTTTGATTTCCCTTTTCGTCTCAGTAGCAATTGATATCGCCTAATTAAACCGTCATTAATACTTAGGCAGGGCAAGGTACGTTGCTCATATGTTTTTTTTCTTTTTCTAGCACATATACTTTATTGGACATATTACATAGTTCAGGTTCCCTAATGTTCCCTAATATAAAGTGTGACATTATGAGAAGGGATCATAAAGAATGGTGATTTTAAAAGAAAATAAAAATTGCAACGCAAAATAAATGTAAACAAACTACGGAGTTCGGATGCGTATACGAAGAAAGATTATGCCGAATTAAGGTGTCGAATAAAAATAAAATAATTTTATTATTTCTCAATTTTTATAACTTTTACATACATAGGGCGCTGAAGCTAAAAGTTGAAGGCCTAAATGCCCTCCGCAGGACCTAGCCTAAAGTCCGCTTGAAGGGCGGATTCTAAGCTAGTTAAAAATAAAATTAGCCGAGCAGTTTTCTTTCTTCACTTTCAGACATTCGTCAAGGTCTAAAAGGAGGTTACACAGCTACTGAAATGCCAAGAAGATTAATAAATACCAGATATTTTTGTTTAACCATTTCCCCCCAAACAAGGCGATAATACAACTAGTACACAGAGGGTTACAGAGGGTGAAAGGGAATGAGAAGACTTTAGTGAGGAGAAGTATAGAAATGACAGTAAAGGAAAAGAAGATAGCGATAGACATTACATTTAAATTTTTGAAGATTGTAGGTGGCAGGGAAGAAAGAAATCAGAAGGGAGTTCTACAGGTAAGAAGTGTGAGAAAAAACGAAGGGACGGTTGCATCTAGATAGTTCGAAAGTAAAACGCTGAGACCTAGTTGCCAATCTAGTAGCGCGCTTAAAATCATGCAGTCGAGGCACTAATGAAAAATACCCATCAGAACGATTGACATGAGAATATTTTTAGAAAAAGACAAAGGAAAGCCACGTCACATCGGTGAGAAATTGACTGAAGTCGAGATACCAGATCAGGATTGATTACATTAGAGACGCTTCTTTGAATTTTGTCAAATATTTCGAGATATACAATAGTAGTATGCCATAAACGTATTAATAATATATTAGGTTGGTGCAAAAATAATAACGTTTTTTGACGTTAAAAAATACGTCAAAAAACGATATTATTTTTGCACCAACCTAATACTTAATAGAGCCAAATATAATAAATTTTAGAAAAACAATGCTCAAGCATTACCACTTTTCCGCGATTTTTCCCGTAGACACCCAGATAGTTAAACTTACCGCGACTTAATGTTTCATGTGGAAAACTGGATGGTTATGCTTACCGCAACTTAATGTTTCATGTGGACACCTAGATAATTAAACTTACCGTGACTTAATGCTTTATGTCGACACCTAAATTGTTTAGTTTTTCGCGAATTAAAGTTTCATTCGTACAAATCTAGATGGTTAAATTTACGGCAACTTAATGTTTCGTGTTTACACCTAAAAGGTTAAACTTACCGAGACATAATGTTTCATATGCATATCTAGATGATTAAGCATTAAGTATCTCGTCATTTTTACGGCCTTTACATTGTGAAACGAACGCTTGAACACCTAGGTTGTCTTCATTAAAGTTTAAGCAGCGGAAAGGTAGTAATATATGTATCTATTATTTACACAGGAAGGGCTATGAAAACTTAATGTGTATGGCCTGCTGTACTTTCAAGTAAAAATTCAAATATGCCCGACTCAGGGCTCTGAACATTTCTTATGATAAAACATAGCCCACTGATTGTATGTGATAAATGTTCAGCTGTCAAAAAACCGGGCGAATTAAAGGAACGATAGAAATTAACCCATTCACATTTACGAATTTAGATAGAAATTTATTCGCTATCACATGATTAACAATTATCTAATAAGCCATTCATTGTAATCAATTTTGTATAATCGATGCGAATCTTCGTAAAATCTTTGCAGGAAAAAAAAACACAGGCTCCTCCAATGCGAAGACACACAAGTATTCACATGCAGAGACGCACAAACGCCAACATCTTATTGATTTATACATAGATTCATATACAAATGCTCACACACAGTCGAAAATTTATATCGATTGGCATTATCATCTTAAAATGGTAATCGATTTGTGTTTGTCCACAGATAAACCACCCCCGTAGAAATTCCTGGGGTCGACGCCAGGCGAGTAGAAAGCTAGACAGCAGAAGACTACGCCTGTAGGAGCACACCCACGCATTTTTCAGCAAGCTAAATAATCCGGTCGACTTTTCCTCCACCCCACATATATATATATATATATATATATATATATATATATATATATATATATATATATATATATATATATATATATATATATAATTATTTATTCGAAAATTATACCATAAATAAGTTATAAAATAAAGTTTTTTTAATTCTCTTATACTTGTATTTTGATTGGTCATTCCAGCTTATGTAACAGCGCTTCCCCTAGAGAGAGGTGTTTGATTGATTTGAACGATTTAAAACCCTTTATTCTACATTCAACACCATCACTTCATAAGACAGCAGAAGTGTTGAAACAAAATGGCTATTTTTGTAGTGATTTTATAACATATTTAGGTTATAATTTTCGAATAAATAATTATATTTTCTTTACTCTGTATTGAGCACTCTCTTAAGAATAGTACTTGTTGGTTATTGGAATTTATTGCGTATACACCAATCCTATACTTGGATATACATATATATATATATATATATATATATATATATATATATATATATAGAGAGAGAGAGAGAGAGAGAGAGAGAGAGAGAGATATGTATATATATGCATATAAATATATATATATATGGGGTGGAGGAAGAAGTCGACTGCATTATTTAGCTTGTTGAAAAATGCGTGGGTGTGCTCCTAGAGGCGTAGTCTTCTACTGTCTAGCTTTCTACGCGCCTGGCGTCGACCCCAGGATTTTCTACGCGGGTGGGTTATCTGTGGACAAACACAAATCGATTACACACACATATATATATATATATATATATATATATATATATATATATATATATATATATATACGTATGCATATATATGATAAAATATAGTTTCAAGGCGTAATATATTTTATGGTTAAAATGCTCAATATTAGAGATAGATTGTATTTAAATATAAAATATTAAAGTGGACACTGAGGTCAACACGTTAATGATAAAATGACCTTATGAAATATCGAAACGATGAATGTAAGTTGGAATATATGAAAAAGAGTTAGATGTTTAAATTTCTCTTCTCTTGTTAATGCTTCGTTCATCATCAGACCAACTGAAAAAAATAAAGAAAGATCCTTTACCCTTGCAGCTCTGCTACTTTGAAAGCCTGTGATTAATATGAAAATTTAACAGTTAATAAAGTAAAAATTAAATATTTTAATAAAATAAATGTCTGTGACGCTAGAAATGTGACTTGTACAAAGCAAAAGTCAAAATCATGTCAGATTTGATGATATGACATGAAGAATAAATCACGTTTATCTAAAGGGAACATGATTGTTTGATATTTTTACGGTTTATCAACTCATTGTTGGCTGTTTAAAGCCAGAAAACATTTGAAATTGTAAGAATTTAGTGGAGAGGAGGTAATCATTGTTTATTGATACAATTCTTACTAATTAACCCATATTTGTGCGGGAGATGTGGAGTCATGCCTTTCCCAAGATTTTTGAATTCTCTTATTTTGATTGGTCATTCCAGCTTATGTAACAGCGTTTCCCCTCGCGAGATGTGTTTGATTGATTTGAACGTTTTAAAACCCTTTATTCTACATTCAACACCGTCACTTCATAAAACACTAGAAGTGTTGAAAGAAAATGGATATTCGCGTAAGGGAATATAACGACCCAAACTGGAATTAGAACTCGGCTCCCCGATAAACAATTCCGAGTCGTTATCCGTTACACCTCTTGCACACCCAATCTTACAGCACCTGGTATTAAGAAAGGGTCACCAATATAGGTACTGATCAAGGTCGAAATTAATTTCGGTCCTCTAAAGGGAATAATGAATATATATTATTCAACTTGTAATTTATGAAAATATTATTGAGGTCTCCAGTAAAAATAAGACAAATTTTAAAAGAATATATAATAAGATTTTTATGATGGTGTCTAACCAGTATCTATTTTAAAATTGTTTTCTTGAAGTATCATCCCAGGCAGAAAAAAAGTAATATGTAAAAAAAAAAAAAAAACGAAAAAAAAAAACATAACTTTTTGATAAAAAAAGTAAATCGTGACATCTTTGTTGATTCAATAATAATTCTCGAATATTTATGACGAATAAATTTAACCATTTTGGTGCTTATGAAATCGGAATTATGATTTATCTATTGTATACATACATACATACATACATGCATATATATATATATATATATATATATATATATATATATATATATATATATATATATATATATATATGGTATACTGTATATGCTTTATAAATTGTACATTGGTGCATACAGAATTTAATATATCTCTGATTTTTATAGACGACGCCGATGCTTGGGTGCGATTGAGTGTCGACTAATTCTGCTCTGTTTGCGTTAGCGTTCAAGGGTATATCGACCTCGAGTAATGGAAAGAAACAATAATAAGAAGAAGTTACTCTTGTAATAAAATAATAATAGTGACGATGTTTCATCTAAAAACTAACAATAAGATGGTGTAACATTAACGAGTTACCTATTGAACATTGCACACACTGCATCTGTGGCGTCAATACCAAATTCCTTTCGTCATCAAAAGGACATCTTTTATTTCGTGAACACACGATACTGAGGTTTTGATGATCGTGGAACGACCACTTAATTGCTAGTGTTCCGAGGTCCAGCCTGACCCAGGTTGGTAGCACCTGTTAGGGTTCCAGCTATGGGAAAATAGTTAACCCCATACTGGGGTCAAAACGTGTAAAAATAGGTTTTGACACCAGCAATACATTTTTGTAAATTTTGGGGGAAATATTACCAGAAATACTTACAAATAGTTTTTGAAAATAAAATATTACCAGCAACAAAAATTTTGTTGGCATTAAATAACCCATCGAGGGTGATATGCCGTAAAACAAAAAAAAAACAAACCTTCTATTTATACATTATATCATCGATACTAAGCACTGTATATTATTTATAAAAAGCTACCTTCCTCCATAAACATAGCAAATTTTAAACAATATATATATATATATATATATATATATATATATATATATATATATATATATATATATATATATATATATATATATATTGTTTGAATAAAAACAGATCACTTTAAGGTTCCATGTAATAAGTTATTTCACCACAACCCAATGATGTTTTCATTTCAACCTTTGGAAGTAAAGTCTGATGATCCACAGCCCTGTTAAAGGGGTTGTGGTGAAATAACTTATTACATGGAACCTTAAAGTGGTCTGTTTTTATTCAAACATATTTGCTCTGAATTTACATTGAACTCTCTGGATATCATCCCTCTTGGGTCTACCCATACGGATTACCTAGTTTTGCATAAACTATATATATATATATATATATATATATATATATATATATATATATATATATATATATATATGTGACAACATTTATTTTTAAGTTATACGATATCTGTGGGTTAAAGTGCTTAATATCAATCGCTTACTAAGAATAAAGGGTTACATAAATAATAGAATATTGTTGCGTGTTACTGAACAATGAACATGAATGAAGAAAACATTTAAGCTAGTGAATTGTTTGCGTATGTGTAGTTTGCATAGGAGAAAGTCCTCGAAAAAAATGAAGTGAAAGGTGCTTATACACATGTGTTTCCGAAAAGAGAACACCTTCTTCCGCGAGGGGCTTACATGTTGACGTGTAAGAGGAAAAGTGAGAAGAAGAGGCCAAGAAAAGTTATCGCTGAGTACTTATAGCCCGGAAAGCGTCCCCTGTTAGCGGTTTCGAAAATTAGGAGGAGGTAAGCCGACAAATATATAAATTCACTTTCGTCATATGTTTAGGTTTTATTCCAATTCTAATCATTGCTTTTTAAAACAATAAGCATTTTCGAGGGGTGAAGGTAGTTAAAGAAGCAGTGTCATGGGAAAATCCATCCTTTTTACACAGCGTCATATTGAGCACGTTTTTTCATGTTTGCCGATTCATCACAGACTCTGATCTTAACGATTGGTGTGTCTTTAAATCTTTGAAGTCGATCGAAAGACAAATTGATTGAACTTTTATTAATTTATACAATTTTCCTTCCTAACTTACACACAAGTAAACACAGACACAAACACGCATCTATTCGTTATTGCTCATCAATTATTTATAACGAAAGGGAAATATACGAATACCCCAATAATATTCTATCTATATATACAATTCTGTAATCTCCATTAATCTGTCCGTCTGTCACACCCCCTAAAATAACCATGTATAGATCAATCGAAACTAAATTTGTGTGAGAAGTGCAAAAGTTAAGGGGGTACAAAATACAGTTGATTTTACTAAGGTCGTAGCTTAGTACAATAAATTTTCATAATTTTTTGGAAACATTGAAAGTTTTATTATTTAACATACAAAATAATCCCACGATTTATAAATAATTCAATGATTAAGATAGCAAATTAAAAATGTAATATTGTTTTATGCATATCTTTTCTTTAAGTTTTATATATACAAGAATCCAGTTTCCAGTTCTGCTTGCGTTTGCGAGAACTATAAACAACTCACAAAGACAAACGTTTCAAAGATTGGAATTTGGCTCCAGAAAGACCTATTTACGTATGGCCAGTTGTACTTTTCATGTTCAAGAGCAAGAAATTCTAAAAGTTTATTCTTAGTTGTTAAAAAGGAAAAAATTAATTTTCTGAAAAAATATTGTTAACCATCAAGTCCGATAAATTTAATTAAATTAAACAAATTATTAAACCTCAAAGTAGGTTTTTTATTAAAGTATTTTCAGAACAAATCGAATTATTTAAATTCCATCGACTGGTTTGAGAAATTGAACGTAGAGTTTTTAAATATCGACAAAAATGTTTGCAATAACTTCAACAATACTAAATACGGTGAGGATTTTTCTTCCTTAAAACTGTGATGGTTTTCTAACTGGATAGAAAAAAATTCTATCATTTAAGCTTAACAGATGAATTAATGCTACAAAAATTTAATATAAAAATGTCTAAAGCTGGAAAGAAAATCCAACGTTTATGAGGACGACATTAATAGAACTCTTGTTTTTTGAGGGTTTTTTTTTTATAAATTCTCTCGTTAGCTTCAAGAAGTCTGATCTGTGTAATTGGCAATTGTTCGTCATTTCATTTTGTCGACAAACATTTGATGAAACTGGACGAAGAGAGGAAATATATAATGACTGTAATGGCTATGTTGCTGTAGCCAGCTTTCTCTCAAACTGATATTTAACTCTAACCTTGACTCTACAATGTAGTGAAGCGCCGTCTGGCGGAAGAAAATGATCAAAACAAAACAGAATCCGGAGTTGCTTTCTGAAAATTAATTTCTGATGTACACTAGTTTATTTTTAATTTTGATCCTTTCCGAGTCAGTTGGATTTCTTTGCGTATCAATGAATTAACAGTTAATCAACAAATCTATATTCATTTTTTTTTTTAAATCAGAACCTGGCAGCTGATTTCTCATCTGATCAAGCTTTCACAGCTCAATGGGAGAAATGCTGACTTGTAGAATACATTACCTTCAAAACAAAACTAATAAAATTTCATCCTTACTGGACTTAAATTTACTACAGTGCTGGTAAACGGCTGTACTCTCAATGACGCTCTGAACGCCTATTTGGAATAAAGCTCATTCCAAACCTGAAATGGAACCAATATATTCGTACCATTTCTGAAGATGCTGAAAGAACGGCAGGTTCCTGGACTCCTACTGGCATACTTTATCTTTGCAAAATGGATCATTTCTGCCTTATCTGGGCTGTTGATTTTCGGTCGTCACTTTCCATCTATGACAACCTTCAAAGGCGATTGCAAAACCTTGTGGCTGATGAATTACCAGCCACCCCTTTCCTATAGGCAAATCGTTGCTAGCACCTTGATATTTTATTGCTAATTATAGTTCAGACTAGCTACATCCCTTAGTAACACCAGTTCAGGCCTGTTAGAGAATATGAGAAAAAAAAGGAGAGAGAACAATAAAATAACACAAATTAGGAGGACAGAAGATAACGATTGATATTGTATTTACATTTTTGAAGATCAATGTTGAGTGGAAAGCAAGAAGCCGGAAGAAATTGTTGGCATAAAGCCATCTAGACTCAAGGATTACTGGGTATCGAAGACTGAGAAACAGAAGAATTGCTAAGGAGTGAGAACAGTGAAGTGTAAATAAGGAACACAGCAGATAGTGATTGACATTGTTTTCAAATTTTTGCAGATAAAATTGGCTGGAAAGCATGGTGCCGGAATGGAGTTCCACAGGCGAGAAAGGCGACAAAAAAACCCTGTTAGCATAGAATTTACGGTTGAAACTAGTAAATTCAGCTGTAAATTGATGAGACCTCGCCGCCAGTCTAGTACTGCGCTTATTCCGACAAAATGTGAAATATTTAAGACAAGTTGATAAAAATGTTGACTTGAAATGTTTCGCTGATGATATATAGACATTAAAAATGAACTGCATTTCACGAGAAAAAAAAATTATATTATTATTAACGAGAGAAAATGTGATTCACCTAAATAATATGGACGCTTGAATTTTTATTATAACTGTGTCGTTATAGAATTTAGATTTGAAGCAATTTCAACTCAGTTTTTTTTTTAATGTTTTGCCCATCTCACGTTTTATCAGTCTTTTCGGACTGAAACAATCATGCTTAAAGAGAATCGTGTTGTTTCGTGAAATATCTCGTTAGAACGTCGGCGAAATATTTCAAAGTTAAAATAATTCCATCAAATTGTCTTATTTATTTACCATATATATATATATAAATATGCTTAAAAGAAAGGTTGCTGCCTATATATATATATATATATATATATATATATATATATATATATATATATATATATATATATTAAATATTAAATATTAAATATTTATTATATATATTATTTTTATTAATATATATTATTTAAGAGGTCAAATTGCCTGGCCTCTTGAATGAGCACACTTGAACTTAAGTAAATTATTAAAGATGGTTTTAAAAACAACCTTATCCCTATATTTCAAGATAAACCATAGTCCTCCCACCACCTCTGTCACCTTATATCAATCTAAAACTATCCCTCACAAACTTGTATTAAAAATAAAAGAAAACTTTTTTTGACTCTGTTCCATCTTCAAGCGAAATTTTTGGGGTAATTATTTCTGAAATTTACGAGTTTTAATAGTATGGTCAGAATTGAAATCAAAAATTTCCATGGTAAGGGCGGATTGTTTAGTATCGGCAGTGGTGGGGTGTTAATAATTTGTATCAGTATAGACTCTAGAGTTACTTTCATAGATGCCGGGTCAGGGTAAGGTGGGGGTGGCTAAATTTACGACGGAGGAAGTTTTCGCATAGTCTGGCTTGAGCGTCTACGGAGATTTATTTATTTATTTTTATTTTATTCTTTTATTATATCTCTTTATGAAAGGGATTTGTGTATATAAAAAGACCGTAACGTTTGTTATTTGATGACTTCATAAAGGGTTATCAATTCTTGTAGGGTATTTAAACTATGTATATGAGCTATGGATTTTAAAATTTATTTTATTGTATGCGTGTTTTTAGCTAGTTATTCAGAGCGTAAGTTCGGTTGTGTCGGCAGAAAACCGTTAATTCTTGCCGGTTGTTTAATAGGTTTTTATTGTTTAGAAGCTTAATAATGTGTAGTTTCTCATGGACGCACAAAGGGCATGGGTCATCTCAAGTTTTGCAAGTTCTAGTCCTGTTAATGATTTTCCATTTTACTTTAGGTGTCCTATTTTTTTCTTTCAGGTGCCAAAAATATTTAGATAGAGAGGTCTGATGTCTAAAGTTTATGTTGTTGAAGGAGCATTTATGCTGCCTCCATTTGGTTTTAAAGGCATTTTTCGTGGACCCAATGTATATCATATTATTGTTAGGGTTCTCCGTGGATGATATAGTGCATTGGTATACCACAGATTTGATGCAGCACTTATTTTCTAATGGACAGTCTACCGGGTTTCTACAATCGCATAATTTTTCCCTATCATTATCTGATTTAAGTGTAGAGTTATTAAAACTATTCAGGTAAGGGGGTTTGTTCAGGATTTTATTATTGTGTCTTCTTATTATACCTTCTAGATTTTCAGTGCAGCTGTAACTCAATTTTAGTGTGTTCTTATTGAATATATTACTAAGCCTACTTTTGGTGGGGAAGTGTTTATCGATTAGAGCTAAAAACTTCTGTCCTAGTTTAATACTAACCATTTGGTTGAACGGAGGTTTATACCAAATGATGTTTCTTTTCCTGTTTTTTTCCTTTTGGTTATTGCAATTGTCCCTATATTTAATGTTAGCATTTTTATAACCACTACTTTTTAGGGCAGTGTTATAGAAGTCATTATGTTGGTGGAATATTACTTTGTTAGCGGAGTTACTGCTAATTCTATTTTCTATTGATGAGGGTATATGTTTAATTGTGGATGGAGGGTGGTTTGACTTCGGGTGTATCTATAAGGGGTTAGCATTTGTTTTTCTATAAGGTTGGTACGTGTTGCTCGGTAAGTCTAGGGTTACGTCGAGGAAGTTTACCTTTTTCAATTTAGAAGAGACTGTTATCTTTAAGTTTAGATTTTTAAATTCACTAAACATAATTTTACGGATCTTCTCTATCTTAAAGCTAGTGGAACTCCTCACCACCATGAGCCCGTCATCTCTATACAGTCCGATGTCCTGGATATCAATCTCGCGGTGTGCCGTTAGGTTGTACAATATTAAAAGACCAACCAAGTCAGAAGACTCTGCAGAGTCTAGTGATCCCATTGTGATGTCAAACAGGTCGTTTTTGTTTTTTATCCATTGCTCCCCATTATGAATAATAAAAACCTATTAAACAAAAGGCTAGAATTAACGGTTTTCTGTCGACACAACCGAACTTACGCTCTGAATAACTAGCTAAAAACACGCATACAATAAAATAAATTTTAAAATCCATAGCCCATATACATAGTTTAAATACCCTACAAGAATTGATAACTCTTTATGAAGTCGTCAAATAACAAACGTTACGGCCTTTTTATATACACAAATCCCTTTCATAAAGAGATATAATAAAAGAATAAAATAAAAATAAATAAATAAATCTCCGTAGACGCTCAAGCCAGACTATGCGAAAACTTCCTCCGTCGTAAATTTAGCCACCCCCACCTTACCCTGACCCAGCATCTATGAAAGTAACTCTATACTGATACAAATTATTAACACCCCACTCCTGCCGATTCTAAACAATCCGCCCTTGATGTTACCATGGAAATTTTTGATTTCAATTCTGACCATACTATTAAAACTCGTAAATTTCAGAAATAAGTCATTCCCCCAAAAATTTCGCTTGAAGATGGAACAGAGCCTACTTTAACTCGAGTTATTTCAAATATTATTTTGAAGTTTTCGGTTCTTGTTTTGAAACATGAGACCTCTTATGTAGCGAGTTGGAATCATATTTTTAAATAAATAATTATATTTATGCTCTACTTTCGTATCGAGCACTATTTTTTTAAAATAATTACAAAAATACTAAGGAACTTTGGATTATTTACCAAACCAGTTTCTTTCCTATTTTCTACAATATTTTCACACACACACACACACACACACACACACACACATATATATATATATATATATATATATATATATATAACCAATCAAAGATGTAGAGATATATCAGTTTATGTTCACACACACTCACACGCCCGCATGTACATAGTGAACTCACATTCTTAGACGTTTTTGTAGAATATCGTAATAACACATTCTACATTTCGTTATAGAAAAAAAACACAAGTAGAAACTTTTGTCATCTTAATTTTATTAGTGAACGTCTACTTAGATATAAAATAGGTGTTTTGAAAAATTATTCAGTAATGCGGACAAGAATTCATTCTCTCGTCCATTTTTCTTTAAAGATGTGAAACAAATGCTAGTTAATAACAGTTTTCCGAACTGCCTCATCGATCACAAAATTAGACTATTTCTTTCTAAGTAACCACTTGCAGTAGTAAACATACAGATAAAACAAATATCATTAACATTTTCTATGACTAATATTTTCCTCTTTAACGAAAAGATTCCAGCATTCACATGCATGGCCTTGGTGTTTACAGACGGGATAATCTTCTGGTGGCCACGGAATTGTCTCTTGAGGCCCCATACTACTCTTTTGTGTGCTTCTGGCTTTCGTTAATAAATTCTGTGAGCTGTGTCTTTTTCATTTGTCTCTCCTCCTCTTTCCAGGACTGCAGTATATAAAAGGTACTTTCTCTCCACCCATCTACGAACATCATCGTCTTCGGTAACTTTAATTTCTCACCACAACAGGTGGCTTAAATATTCTAATGTTGCCGGTGTTCAGACATTAATTTTTTCCATTGCCCAACCTCTTCCTCAATATCATGGACTTCCTTACTCGCTTCCCTACCAAAATCGAGCAAACTACTTGATTTATTTCTTAGCTCCTCTCCCCACAACTGCCAAGCTTCGCAACACTGCCCTCTTGGTAATTCCAACCACTCTGAGGTAGCGATTGATATTTTGTTCCAATTCACTATTAGACAAGACCCCTTATCCACAAGAGCTCTTTCCGTTACCAGCTTACTGTTTGGGATTTTCTCCGTGACCGTCCTTGGACTGACATCTTTAAACTCCCAATTGAAACTTGTTCTATTGTTTTTTTGTTTTTTGTTCGGTCAAATCCGGTATAAACGATTTCATTCCTTCTCGCAAATATCATGTGGAAGCTCAGTCTTCTCCATGGTTCACACAAGCAGGATCGACCGCTGTAGTACAAAAGAACCAATATTTTGGGCTACACAAAGCGCGACGGCTCTCGTCACAACAGGTGTCTATGCGTTGTTGCGCAATAAATGTAAGGGAGTCTTCGAAGGTGCAAAGTCCCTGTTTACCTTGAGTATACTGAACAGCTTCTAACAACTTTGGCTCTTACGATTACTGGCGGCTCTGTAATTGGGCATTAAATAAGTGTAAGATCTATTTCTCCCCTCTTCAATCAAGGTGTTATCATCATCTGCTAATTAAGTTGAATGCTTTGCCAGTAAATTCTCCTCAAACTCTTGACTCATCCAGAATATCCCGGCCTAACTTCCATCCTAGAAGTGAGTCTCTGTTGAGTGATATGCTTATAACCACTACCATTGTTTTTACTATCATCTCTAACCCTCATCCCCACAAAGCATGTGGACCCGATGGTGTCTCTATAATAGTCATTAAGAAGTGTGATACCGAACTGGCTCCTGTTCTCTCTAAAATGTATAATAAATGACTCACTGCCTCCTGGTTTCTTGTCTGCTGGAAGTCACCATTTGTTGTTCTAGTTTTTAAGAACTCGTGTGAGCCGACCCGGCCCGACCCGACCCGACCTTTGCAACTATCGGCTTATTAGCCTTCTACTTCTTTTGGGGAAAATCCTAGATGCCCTAATCATTACTGAATTGGTTCATCATCGCATGGCCTTTTCTCAGACAAGCAATATGACTTTCGTTTCTCCAGGTCAACTGCTGATGTACTAATGATTAATTCGGAAAAAAATTATCAGGCTCTAGATAAAAACGGTGAAGCCGGGGCTGAAGCATTGGACACCTTGAAAGACTTTGACAGTGACTGGCTTTTCAGGTTTTTTCCACAAGCTGAAAAGTCACGTTGTCTCCGGACATTTTTGAACTGATCCTGTCTTTCATATTAAATCGTGAAATGAGAGTTATCCTGAACGGCCACTCGTCTAGATCCTTTCGTACTAAAGCAGTTGTCCTCCAGAGATCCATCCTTGGTCCTATTCTATGATTAATTTTCATTAATGACCTTTCTGATGACACTAGCTCTCAACTTGATATCTACGCTGATGACACAATAATTTGCTCTTGTCTCATTTGCAAGGCGTATCAGTCTAACAAGCTCAAAATGGTAGCGGATGTCCAAAACGACCTCAACTGGGGAAAAAGATGGTTTGTCAATTTTAACGATTCTAAAACTAAATGGCTGATGCTAACCTCCAGGAAAGTGACTCATTGCGCCATTTCGTCCTCACGTTCTCTGCTGATATGAAGTGAAACAATTGTATTGAATCCATTGCTAGGTCAGAAAGTCGGTTCACTATGTCGAGCGAGACAATTTTTCTCCCCAGAATCTATCTTACATATCTATAAATCTACCATTCATCCATGCTTAGAATATTGCTGCCCAGCTATTGACCTTGAGCTTCTTAATAAGATCGAAAGAACAATCAGTAATATTATTGGTCCTGATCTGGCAGGTCGGCTTCAGTCACTTTCCCACCGCCGTAATTTTTCTTCTCTGTCTTTTCTATAAATATTATCATGGTAATTGTTCCGGTGAGCTCTTCGCTATGGTATCTAGTGTTTTTGAATTGAAGCACAACACTAGACTGGCGTCGAGTTCTCATCAATTTACAGTTGAGCTGGCTAGATGTAGCCGCAATTTCTATGCTGACAGTTTCTTCTCTTTCTCTTCTCACTTGTAGAACTTCCTTCTGGTTCCATGCTTTTCAGACAACTTTAATCTGCAAAAATTTAAATGCAATGGAAATAGCTATCTACTGTCCACCCAATTAATCTCTTCTCTTTCTGCTCTGTGACACCTTGTGCTTTAGTGGCATTACTGCCTTGCTTGAGGTGATTGTAATTAAAAACATCAAACACACGTTTGCAGGAAAATGAATTTTCTCTTTGAAGCATTATAGAGAAATACACAATCCCAGTCGATCAGAAATAGAAAATTAAATTATCTACAATAAAAAAATTTAAAAAGCTAACCTTATCGTCCACAACAATAACAACCCAACTGCAAGATTCAAATTAATGAGGACCAATATTATTTTTGAATTTACATGGCCCTTAAGGAACTGCATTCCTGATCAAATAAGAATTCATGAATAATTCTATTGAACATATCACTACATGTCTATCAACCATAGCTCAATTAGGGGCCCATTTATTTAAACACACAGGGAAACTTATCAAACTCTGTCCAGAACATACTCGTAGAACATACAACTGTAACTGCCTTAACCCACACTTAAAAAAGGACAAAAAATAATGGATGCATGAATAAAAAAAATAAAATGGCAGCAGTCAATAATATCAACTATGAACACGGCCACAATGTGCTGACCGTGTTTGGAAAATTAAAAAGAAACTTTGCCATCACCCTAGATACACATATATCAAAAATATCCACTCATTCAGTTTAAGAAAAAAAAAAAATTCTTGATAATGGCTAATAGACTAGACGAAAGAGCCCGGATGTATAGAACATTCGGAGAGTTTTTACACACTTTATGTCCAGAAAAAAAAATGACTAATACGACCACATGAAAAAATGAATAAAAAGCTTAACCTCAATACCTTGTTAGTCGTGTTTAATGAAACTTACACATATACACATACAGATATATATATATAAATATAAGCGTTTGTATGTGTGTACGTGCGCAAATGTTCCCAGTTTCGTGTCTTTTGAAAACTAGAGACTGAATACACAATAGAGGACCCATTTACAGAAAATGTACTACATTGATATACGATAAAATAATTCGAGCGATAAATGTGTATACAGAAACTCAACAATCAGAAACTACAAGAAAAAAGCAAATGTTTATTTCCTTTGTCAAAATCCTAACACCTACTGTTTGTATATTTTGATAGCAAACAGTTGTTTGCCTCACGAAGAATTCTCACTGAATTCACTATTGCATAGAGAGAAGAGAAACTATATATATATATATATATATATATATATATATATATATATATATATATATATATATATATATATATATATATATATATATATATATTGTGTGTGTGTGTCTGTATTTAGGCAGCATTTTTTCATTAATGCATGTTTCGTTAACTAATATAGACAAGTTTTGTCTATTTATTTTAAGTAAATTCCTTTCATTTTTTCGAATAAGCTTTTTAGTATTATCACTGAAACATAAAAGAGAATCACGATGCGGATAAGTGTTTTTTATTGTTACTTCTGTCTAAGCTTTCTGCTTACATAAGCCATCTTCAGAGATTACACGTACATTACGATAAATTAAATAATAAATTAAATAACAAAGATGGCAATATATATATATATATATATGTGTGTGTGTGTGTGTGTGTGTGTGTGCAGTACGATCATCATCTCAGCATACAACAAGCAGTTATTTTTACTCTGCTTCTTAATTACACCTATATATATATATATATATATATATATATATATATATATATATATATATATATATATATATATATGCAATAGAACAATCGTTTTGGTGTCACAGCATTTTGAAGAATAGTCGAAAAATTTAAAGCATGTTTTTTTTTTTTAAACTAATTTATTCGCTCATATTGGGCCAGAAGGAGTTTCTCTTCCTGAAGGATTTTATCATATGATTCCAGAATAATACAGATAATGATGAACTTAACTCATTACTATATAAAGTTTTCTTAAAATTTTAACTCTTTTATTTAATCTATCTTGGTGGTTAATGGTAGTCTTAGGGTTGATGGATTTCAAATTTTAGGTAACATCCTTTCTGAAAAAATTGAACACCATGCACGAATAGGTTAAATCATTTGTGCATCTTGGATTTTTAGCAAATTTTAATTAAATCCCCCCCAAAATAAATGAAATTTACTAATAATTAAATCTATTGGCTGGCTAAAACTTTTGGTCTACAGTATATAAATATATATATATATATATATATATATATATATATATATATATATATATATATAATGGATAATGGCTCGTGACGAGAAATTGGAGAGTCGGGTTCGTTACATACATTGACGTAAAATCCCCTTGGGTGACCATGAATCGAAAAGAGATATGATCGCCCAAGCGTGTCACGTCGGCTCCTACCTCCATACATTGATCTATTGCAACAGAGTAATGTCCCATTTGTGTCCATGAATCTCGGGAAGGCCAAACGTCCAACAAAGAACTGTCACAGACTAGGAAGAAGAAAAGTTCTTGCAAAGTGATATCTGAACCAAATTGTTCCAATTCGTATAGTAATGATTGCAAAAAAATTCTCCGTCCCCAGTTTTGTAGGCAATGCACAAGGGATTTCTTTCTAGTCAATGAAAAAGGCCACTTCTCGGTCTCATCCGACTCAGTTCTTTCTTGTCTTGAAGCCAGAACACTACGATCGTTTGTCTGTATCCCCTCTTGTGTGTTAACATTATTATTAGTTTGTGAACAATTTTTGCCTTATTACTGTTGCTTTGCCTTATTACTGTTCTTTTGCCTTACGTATATTTTTTGTTTAGTATTCTTTTCTTTAATTCCCCCTCCTATTGTTTATTGCGAACTTTGCCAATTCGGCTTGTTGGGCATTTCTGATCATTATATTCATTTAACCAATTATATATAAATAAGCCGAGATCTTTCACGCAGCCATGTGGTGGTGGGAGTGGTAACATTTTCCATCCTATATCCGCTTTTTCAAATATGGCTACTTCGGTGGCAAATGTTCAGACGTGTTCTATTCTTTAGTGCCACCAATTCAGACCTTACAGCGAAGATCTGCTTTGCTGCATCCACAGAGTTGAATCCGACATATTCTCTATGTAAGAACGGTTTTGTGCTAAGAAGGATTCTTCCCAAAGACCGCTACTTTGTGGAACAGACTCCCGCGTAGTTGCTTAACACTACAATTTTAATCTCTTCAAGTCGAATGTCATTTTTTTAATCCTCTTTATCCTTATAATCTTCACTTTATACTTCCTCTTCTTAGGTTCATATCACATATCTAATTCAAAAGGGCTCTAACCTGAAAAGTGCTTTTGCCTTGTATTGGGTGAACAATTTTACAAATAAAGGAAAAAAACAATCAGTAAGTCACCTGTTTGGGCGGCTGAGATTTTTTCAGGACAACACTTTCCTCATCATCTTTAATCATGATAAACGGTATTTCTTGATATGTGTATCAATATTATCTGGAAACGTGTATTTTTTTTTTTTTTTTTTTGGCGATTAAAAAATGATCTAATTAATAAATGCATGATAATGTTATCTGTCCATCATCTATTTTTCTATGAACTTAATCGTTCGTCTAAAGTCCATACTATGTTTTGTAACTCGGAGCAAACAGAAAATAGAATAGGTACCTCTAAAAATTCAGTATACCTAAGATTTAAATGTATTTTTCATAAAGGAAAAAATCTTTTTTGAAGCTTTCTCTCAGCTTCAATTGAAAGCTAGAAGATTAAATTTTCTAATTGTAGAAAAATACTGTAGAGTATTTCAAATAGAAATTTCAATGATTTTTTTCGATTCTTCCGAAAAACCCATCGAAACGGCCATTTTAAACATCTTAGAGAAATGTAAACTTATTTTCTCGTTTTCGAAAATCCTGCTAAAATAAAATATACATTTCTGAAACGTTACTTTCGTAAAATTAGCAAATTTAAAGTTAAATTAATCTGTCCTGAAACAAATATCACTTACTTATAGTATGAATGTTTCGAGACAAACATTTCTTAACTTTGGAGTCTTGCTATTTTCACGTCTCCATCGATAATTTGATGGCTGAATGTGTTGAGAGGTTTAGTATGTTGTACCAGAATTGATATAGTTTTATGAATTCTAATTAAGAACTTTTTTTCTTGTTTTCTATAATAATTTAAAATACTATAAAAAAAATCTTATATTATTGAGTTACCTCCATAATGGTATTTCATTATTTAAAAGCTAAGATAACGATAAATAATTTTATTAATTATTAATATTACATTAAGTTATTACATTTTTAAATTATTAACTCACCCTCAATTATTAAATTTTTAACTGAGATAATATATTCCTATTCTTTATTATTAATCGTTATACTTTGATGGTTAAAGTTTTTTTTTTTTTATTTTACTCGCAAAAAAGAAAAGAAGCTGAAAAGAAAATAAAAACAAATTAAATTATTTTATTTAATGAAAATAGAAAAAAAACTTTAGAAATCATGAAATTGGAAAAAAAAACTTTAGAAATCATGCCTTGAGGATTTAAAAAGAAGCCTGTTGAAATGTAGGGACGATGAAACACGGAAGTGAAAGGAAAGTATTGCTCGTAGCTGAAAACTTATGTCAAGGAGTTTTCTCTAAGGGAGACAAACCTTAAAACACATCACCTTTTAACCATGACATCACTTACGATACACCATACTAAAAACTAATATAAAATTTTAACGCGCGAAAATATATCTTTAATTATGGTAAAACGTTTTGGGAGCATGATTTGTATTAAGATTTTAGTTTTTGCTTAGTAAATATAATCTTCAACTAATAAGTTATTAACCTAATTTGTACTCTATTTGGAAGAATTTTAAAACATTTTTAAACTAAAAGTGAGAACAATTCTTGAAGCATTAATGAAAATACAAACAATTCTTGCAAAAATTAATTATACATCGAAAAAATTTTTCTTCAGTCAATAATGTACTTAATGTATATTATTCATAAAATCAAATAAAAGCCTATCCAATTAGATAGTTTTATTGCATTTTTTATTTTACGATTTGGAGCAGATATTTTAAAAATTGGGAATAGTTGTGAAAAAAAATTGATTATTTACTTTCTACAAGGATTCTTGCTTATAAGTAATATAAAACAATTTGCGAACTGTTTGAAATTCTATAAAATTTCATAAAATTAAGTTGGTGTAAAATATTTTCACCAAGATTTTCTAAAAATAAAAATTAAAAAATTGAATGAATTCATTTTTGAATAAGTCCTGCAAGTTTCATTAAAATCTGACAATTATTTAATTTTTGCAAGAATTTCCAAATTAATGTCTTTTATACTGGAAACTGCCACACTAAAAATGTCTATTACCACAAGGTTTACGAAAGATGACAAAATAAACGAGATTTTTATCCAAATTTAGAACGTTTTAGAAAGGAGGAATTTTTTTAAAGTAATTTAAAAATACTTTATTCTTTCCTCTTAATAATAATGAATTTTTAATACAATTATTTGTTATTTCTTTAATTATAATAGATTTTTACATTTAAGTTGTTAAAATATTATAAAGTTAGTTAAAAGCCGCATTCGCTTTCGTAAGTGTCCTTTTTTAGCGCGTTGTAAATTGTATCGTTTTGACTAATAATAAGTAATTTTTCGTGATGAATGCAAAATAGAGTTACATTTAGGGAATATGTGCGAAGACCAAGTGGTCAGAAAAAGAAAAACAATACCAGATACACCTAACCACGTGGTGGACATGTACTAGTGTGGGGATTGCATTAAAAGGGATAACAGAAGAAAACCGGTAAAATTTAATGGAAAATCTAAACAGGAAAACTTGTATTATTAGTCTAATCTTCGGCCCGACTACGAAGATGGGAAAAGCTTTCAGAAATGTCTGTGCATTTTGCCACGCAACAAAAAGGTTTCTTGTGGATGATGATGTTTAACTTTAGGTAGAGTGGTCGCTCAAAAGTCTTGATCTCGATATAATTGAACCATTGTGGTGTGAAGTGAAGAAAAAAGTGCTCCAACGAAAATCACGCAATCTCTAAGAGCTTTGGGATTACTGCCAAGAAGAATAACAAAAGATTCTCAATCAGAATCTGGACATTGTTCCATTCAAAGCCACATCGAATTAGAAGCAATTATTCGAGCCAAACACTATTTATTAAATCCATGCTTTAACTTTTTTTACTTTCCGTAATAATAAAGATTACTTTTTGCCAAAAAAATCATTTTTAAGTTACGAAAGGAGCTGAAAGGTGAATTTTTGGCTAATGGCGCGGTAATCGTCTATTTTCAGCATCACTAAGCTTAAGATTCTTTATCATTCATTATACAGCACTAAAGAAAATGCCGTAACTTGTTTTCTTGCCCTCAAAGATCATAAAATGTACTAAGAAAGGTATATTGCTAATCAGTTTCGATTTTGGCGTAAAATGCACAAAAGTAATTAATTTACCAAGGTGGCCCAAAAGTTTGGCACGCCGGTGTACGTATTTGTTTGAATGTGTTTGTAATTGGTGTATATATATGTGTATGCATGTAGAACCGTGTGTACGCAACCCAGTGTCTGTATGCATGTGAACGACCTTCTGTTATAGTGAAAGGGAAATCATTATCAGAGTCACACACACACACACACACACACACACACACACATATATATATATATATACGTGCACACAAATAGTTGAAGTTGTTTGATTAAGTTAATTCCTTTCGGGAATATGAAAGGGCAAATTGAAACAATTTTCAAACATCAACAGCCATTTGTGATTGGTTGGCTGAACAGCCAATCAGGAGTAAAAAGTGATTGAAGAGGAGAACGCACTCGGTTGACGGTCGACATTATGGGCATTTTCCACTCTCGCCAACCAAAATTAGACAGCAAAAGCGAAACGCCCACATAGAAATAGAGAGAGAAAAGAGAGAGGGAAAGAACGGAAGATTGATCAAAGTAAAATTCTTTTCTTTTTTTTTACTGTTATAAAAGTAAATTTTGTTTAAAGGACGAAATATTTTTCATAAGTTTCATAATGAAACAAATAATAATAGAAGTGAATAAAATTTTGATTGTAACCAGAATTATTCTGAAATAATTATAATTATTATTATTATTATTAGGCCCGGGGGTCACGCA
>OZ010576.1:24167575-24247575 GCA_963932145.1 Acanthosepion lycidas
AATTGTTACATCCGTGAAATCTTTCTCTAACTTCCCCCACCCCCTATCGAAGTGTATGTCTGCATGTTTATGTGTATGTATGTATGTTTATATGTTTATAAGCACGTGAGTATATCCTTTGCAACTGAGAGTACTCAGAGAAATTCCACAGTGTTTCCCAAAATAATCTTATGTAATGTTCCTTATAATTTGTTGAAATGATTCTTTACCTTTGTATTATTAAAGGTAACAAATGATAAAATACTTTTGCCTTAACGAAGGATTTAAATTTAAAATTCAGGTGACAATAAATACTAAAGTAAATACGGGATTACAAATCCCCATTGTGTGTTGCCTGATATCTGAATCATATAATACATGATACATGATGCAAATCATATAATACATAATGCATGTTACAAATCCTCACTTTTTGTCGCCTGATAGCTGAATCATATGATACATGATACATGATACACTTTTTGTTGCCTGATATCTGAATCATATGATACATGATACATGATGCAAATCATATAATACATTATGTATTATATGATTTGCATCATGTATCATGTATCATATTACAAATCATGTTACAAATCCTCACTTTTTGTTGCCTGATAGCTGAATCATATGATACATGATACATGATGCAAATCATATAATACATAATGCATGTTAAAAATCCTTACTTTTTGTTGCCTGATAGCTGAATCATATGATACATGATACATGATGCAAATCATATAATACATAATGCATGTTACTAATCTCCACTTTTTGTTGCCTGATATCTGAATCATATGATACCTGATACAAACCATATAATGCATAATAAATGATGCAAATCAACACTTTGTTGCCGGATATCTCGGTCATATGATACTTTATACATATATAATGCACAATACATAATGCAAATAAACGTTTTGTTGCCTGATATCTGAATCATATGATACACGATACATGATACAAATCATATAATACATGATACAAACCAATATTGATATCTGAATAATATGAAACATGATATCAATATTGCATGGTGTATGATCAACGCATTCGGTTACTGATATCTGCAATACACGTGAATATATTATATTACATAATATGTTATATTTTATATTCATGTTCAGTGGAAAAAATTTGACCTAAATTGATTCTGAATTTAAACTTTACACATTTTCTCAATAATTTTATAGATATATTTAACTGAATACTATTTTTTTTATATTGTTATTAGTCCTGATCTGGCATCTTGGCTTCATTAACTTTACCACCGGCATATCATAGCTTAACTGTTCCTTTTCTTTAAATATTTTCACCGTAAATGTTCTTTCCTCTGTGGTACCTAGACTTTATGAATTTAAGCGCTGTAATAGATTGGCAGTGAAGCCTCATCATTTTACAGTTGAAATGGCTAGATGTAACCATAAGTTCTATGCTAACAGTTTCTTCTATCGCTCTTCCCGCTTGTAGAACTCTCTCCCGGTTTCTTGTTTTCCACTCGAATTTGATGTTCAAAAATTTACATGTAATATCGAACGTTATCTTCTGTCTTCTTAATTCTTGTTCTTTTATTGTTCTCTCTCCTTAACAATGTTTTTCTTTTTGTCATATTCTTTAACACTCAGTAATCCCTTGCATGTTAGTGGCTTTATTGCCTTGCTCGGGGTGAAATGATTAACAAACGACGATACTGTATCCTAATCGGAAGACTTTTTAGGTTGATTCTTTTTTTTTTTTTTAATAAAATCAAACAAGTATAACAATTTACCTATATGGGAAGTATTTTAACAGGACAGAATTCTGGAGGTGCATAGGAATAGTGAATGTGGTCTTCCAAAAGCTAAGCAAAGTATAAAGAAACAGGAACATTTCGTTAGAATCAAAGAGTAGTAAACTTTTATAAAGTAGCAGCCCTGCTATATGGCTGTAAATTCTGGACAATCTCATCACAGATTAAGAAGAAAATGTGTTTCTACAGAAGGATGCTGAGAATACCATGGACCAAACATGTAAGCAACGCCGAAATTTTAGAGGAAATGGAAACAAAACGAACACTTACACTTAACATCAAAAAGAGACAGTTGAATATTTTTAGGTTACATAATGAGGAAAGAGGGCTTGGAGAATTTGATACTTTAGTAAATAGATGGCATAATACATCTTACGTAACATTTTTTTAATCAATTCACCCCAGGAAAGGCGATGATGCCACAAAGACGCAAGGGGCTACTGGTAGTGAAAGAGAATGAAACAACTCTAGAAGGAACTGGTAAACCAATTCTAAACAAAGAACAAGGGATAAACCTCTACTCCTGTTCAAAAGCCCGGGAATGAGTATGAACCAGATGATAGGATGAATATATCTACTCCTATTAAATAACAAAAATACCCCCAAAAATATTAAGATCTACAAAGTACATTTGTGGAGAACCATGATCGCTTACGTCCTGATGAAGAAGAATTTCTTTGCAACTTCGTTCGGCAAAAGAAAGTCCATGTTCAGCCGGTCTCGTGTGTGTTTGTGTGTGTGACTCTCTACTCGTTCTACAATCGTTGAGGCTTTTTTGTGCTCGACTGGTCTCTTGGGAAAAGCGCTATTTTAATCTTCCCAATCAAGTTTTTGTAAGAACTCACTTCATTCCGTTTGTCCCTTGACAAGGAACCTCAAACCAGTAACACTTCTGCTTGCTTTACAAACCACTGAGCCTCAAATTGAAATGAAGAAAGAGTTAAACTCTTTTGTCGTTTAATTAAGTAAAGATGGGTAAAAAGGAAGAGAAAGAAATGACTGGCGAGAATTAGTAGGGAAGGAGGAAATACCTAAAATTGACGGCGTCCACACACAGATGGAGAAAAAATGTTGAAATGTTTTCAATACTATTTTTTCTAACTATGGACCATAAAACTTTCAATTCGGATATTTTTCAAGGAGATTTTTGAACGCCGTGTGATCATCTCGTGTTGTTAAACCTCAGAACATTTTAAATCTAGAACATTTCTAGAATAAAAGTCGTTCTTTTCCTGTAGAGAAATCCACTGGGTTACAGTGAATTTCTTAGAAAATATCCTTGTATAACTTGCCAAAATCATTAACTTAAAACGTTACGTCTTCCTGGGTATAACGATAAAGTACATCCGGCAGCAAGGCCACTGATCGAGAGGTTTTCAGGAACGTGGAACCATCTCTTAACTGTTATTGTTCCCAGGTCTATCTAGACCCGGAGGGGTAGCATATGTTAGGGTCCCAGCTATAGGCAAATAGTTAACCCGCAAACGGGGGTCAAACAAAATTTATAATAAAAATAGTAGCAATACATTTTTGTAAAAGAAATCACTAATGCTCACAAGAAATTAATAAATTCTTTTTGGCTTGGTGAAAGTAGCGGTGTCCAAAAATAAATTTTCTGTATTGCCTATTGTCCCAAGCGATTTCGGCCACTTTAGTCATTATATATATATATATATATATATATATATATATATATATATATATATATATATATATATATATATGGCATAAAAATAATTAGAACTGACCTTTCTGCCACAATGTTATATTGGTTGATCATCAGGCATTATATATATATATATATATATATATATATATATATATATATATATATATATATATATATGATAATATTTTGTTAACGCATGGTAATATTTAAAATTTAGCATTTGTAATTTTTATTCTTTAACTGCATAGAAAATTATATAGATATAGTAACTTCTAATCTTATTTAATATTAATGCATTAATAGATTGTATCTGGAGTCGGTAGTCAAGTTATTTGAATTATCCTATACTTATATTTAATTGGCCACCGTTGATTACGTAATAATATTCCCCCTATTGGATGGAGGGAGGGTTGGTTAGTTTTTAAATTTTTAAAACTATTATTTTGCAATCAACACCATCATTTGACAAGACACCAAACGTGTTGAAACAAAATGGCTATTTTTGTAGTGATGTTATAACATGCTTAAGTTATATATATATATATATATATATATATATATATTACAGTGATGTTCACCATGCAAAAAACCCTGGAGCCACTCGAGCTAGAGGACAACAGATTAAGAAGTACAGTTTATGCGGATATATGGGGAAGATAACGGTTAACCCTAAACTTGTTAAAATTAAAGGGATCGGGAAACATCCCTTTCGGAGTTGATTTCACAACGCAGTGGTTCGAAGCGAATGCGTTTCATTATAATGTGCGTAGCATGGCGGGTCTTATCTGCGAGGGTTAGAACTGGTGAAGAAAAGGAATGTAATTTTCCATGGAAATAACAATAGACCAGCGAGAGTCTTGCAACGTCTCATCTGTAAGAAAGAGGCTGTAAAGGAGTAAAATTTTCACCCACTAAACGTTTTGGGACTTTATCGCTGACTGGAAAGGAGGAGACTGTGCAGCTCCTGCTCATGTATGGTAACAGTACTCCATTTTTTACCTGATCTGGTTCTTGTAAAGATAGAGGATAGCAGAAGGAGTCAGGTATGCACTGGAACAGTACAGGAACCGAACCGACCATTTTTACGTATCTTTTGTGATTTACGTGTACGAGTTTCTCTTGAGGTTTGGGTTGAGTTTAAGTTACACTGGGCGCTCAAGGCACGGTGCCTCCCTGTGGGAACCTCCATTCATCGTGCTTACAAAAATATGCCGTCCTACGTCATTAATTGGGCTCGAAACCTGTAACGTAAACCGTATGTAATGCTTTAATGACTTAAAATGAAGAAAAAACAAAGTAAAACTAGCGTAAATTACTCGCGAAAGAAAACAACTATCCCTAATGAACACGGTGTTATGAATTGCATATCTCTCTGCGTAACAGCAGTCGTAGTACAGTTCTCCGTGTCCTGAATAGCAACCAGGTTTGCTAGGCATAGCTGTCCCCTATGTTCGCCAGTTGTTCTCTATTTATACTTGTCTATCGAATTTTCATACGATACTACACACAGTAAACACATTTTAGTCATATTTTTAAAGAATAATGAACACAGTTAACAAAACTATGTTATTTACCTTGTGATATGCTCTTACAATGCCTTAAGCATGCAGACAAACACTTTATGCAGAATAATATGTTTCTAGTAAAGGCATCAAAATTTATTTTGAAATTAACTACATTTAATATGGTACAAGGCCGAAGGGGAAGCTGGGAAAGACAGCTTGTTTTATATTTTATTGTTTTTATTTTGAAATATTACATTTCACTATTTACATTATTCAGACTATTGTCCTCATCTTTTCCGCTATATTTATTACAACGTTTCGGCCGTTGTACGCTCCGGCCTTCTTCAGGTAGTTGGAATGTCGAACTGAACCCTTTATTTCGCTCACTGGGTAGACTGTTCTAGTTCCACGTGCCAACGTTGTAATAAATATGGCGACAAAGATGAGGACAATAGTCCGAATAATGCAAATAGTGTACATAATACTTCATCTCAGAAATATAGACAGATACTAAAGAAGGCTCGAGCGTACAACAGCCGAAACGTTGTAATAAATATGACGAAAAAGATGAGGACAATAGTACGAATAATGTAAATAGTGTACATAATACCTCATCTCAGAAATATAGACAGATATTACATTTCATGTTGCACGAGGCCAAACGGGGGGATGGGAAAAGGTTGTCTTTAAGGACCCTTTCATTCATGACAATTAGAATACAACACAAAAACTCATTCATCGTCATTCAATCCAACACATACCATCATACCGCTTATTCACAGGAATCCTACTAAAACTACCCAGGGCATGGAAATATATACAATTGTTTTGTTCTTTGCTTTTTAATATATAGATTATTTTTAATTTATATATTAAAAATATATATTTCTTTGACATGGTATAATGGTTTGAGAGCTTCTCTTACTATTGCAATTGAGTAGTGAGTTCGATCCTCACTGGATACCCCATACTTTTAGTGTTGTGCCACATCTAAACCACTCTTAGAAAATCACTATAAATTATTGTTAATTTGAATGCAATTTATTTATTTCTAAATATATACTTTACGGAAAAAATTGAATTATTTCGGGTCCTTTCATCATAACGTAATCGACGTTGCTGAGTCGGTCGTAATGACGTTCGCTGAACTAAAATTTACTCTAGAAAAAATGTGTAAAGGCAAATGTGACGCAGATTGAAATGTTACAAATATCTGTACCCTCTCACATCTGAGCGTCAGGGTCGTCATCCGCTCTTCCTATTCCCTTTCTTTTTCTAGGTGGCGGTGGCGGTGGCGGTGGTGGCAGTGTATCAAAGAGGTTGACGAGGCCTCTTGCGTTAATTTGGTTTTGATGGACAACTCTGCACGACGGAGGAGTCCATGCACTTGGCTAGAAGGCCCCCCCTCGCGGCTCAGACGGGATTAAGACAGGCAAGAAATGGCAAGCATGGTTGTATCGGGTTGTCGGATGTCTGCCAAGGTCCGCCTTAGTTAGGCCAGCCTGACTGGGGCTGCCCTCTCCCGCCGGTTTGGCCGGTCAGATCGTATAGATCGTTGCCTTTGACGCAGTTGGAGTCGGTCGCGTTCACTCTGGCCCTTCTTCTTCGACCTTACTGCCATGGCTGACCCTACAGGAGATGAAGCTCTAGACAGCTTCGCTCTTGGGATCACTGGGACAAGGAACGAACGTATATATTTTACACTGGATGTTGAAGTGAACAGTTCGTTATCAAATGTACCAATTTGACGTATTATTACTTTAATGACAATAATAGAAACGAATCAATAAGAAAAGAGTAAACATAAAAAGTATCTTTAAATATATGAGATTTTGGTGGACTACTTTGCGCGACGGAAAATCCTACACACTGGGAAACCTGGTTGAACAGGGCTGTCCGATGCTTGATCTGCAAAGATGTCAGCCTCGGTTACGCCAAACTAACTGGCGCTGCCCTCTTTCGTCGGTATGAGAACATTTTTTTTATTATTATTATTGTTGCTAAAAATTCGCTCTGGAAAACACTGGGACAAGTAATACCTCTACCATAAGAAGGAAGGAACAACCATATATATTTTACACTGGATATCAGAGTGAACAGTTCGTTATCAAATGTACCAATTTGACTCATTATTACTTTAATGACAATAATAGAAATGTACACAGATTGTAAAAATGTCAATAAAAATGGTTGAAACTTTTTATCAAATAAATTCTGAATTCTTTTTCTTTATCTTTCCAGCTGGAATGAATATGTGTCCAGTTGCAAGATTACGAAAAACTGTAAGTATAAAAATGTATTAATTATAGATCTTTCCTTTCATTGTACTATTCGTGTTGAAGCTGTAAATCAAAGATAGTTTGACGAGGCCTTTCATGTGAATCTGATTTTAGTAGACTGAGAAGCCGCCACTTGGCCAGAAGCGCCTTCCTCGCAACTCAAAAGGGATAGAGACAAGCGAGATCTGGCGAACCTAGTTGCATTGGTCTGTTGGATGCTTGCTCAGTGAAGGTCTGCCATGATTATGTGAGCCCGACTGGTGCTTCCCTCTCTACTGGTTTGGCTGTGGAGATTGTCTAGATCTTTGCCTATTACGGATTTGGGGTCTTCGGGGATTGGTTTCATTAAGTCTGGTCGCTCTTCCTCAACCTTATAGTTGGAACTCCAGACAACTTCGCTCTTGGGATTACTGGGGCATACAAGCCCTCTACCAAGGAACGACCATATATATTTTACACTTGATGTCAGAGTGAACGGTTCGTTATCAAATGTACCAATTTGATTTATTATTACTTTAATGACGATAATAGAAACGAATCAATAAATAAGAAAAGAATAAAACTAATAAAAATATAAAATTATCAATAAATATATGAGAACATTTTTAAAAAAATAAAAATTATTATATGACTGACTCTATCGATAAAAACATTATGAATGTGAAGTTCCTTCGAGGAACAAGATATCTTACGTGAGAGTTTTTTTTTTGTTCAGTTACCCATTATAAACGCTAATCTATTATAGTCTATAAAATTAACTCTGAAATGAAAAAAAAATATATATATGCATATATATATATACTAGAAATGTAATTACTAGGAACTATTTTTTAAAAAAAAAGCTTACTTTGTAGCCATCTAGGGGGTGGAGAAAGTGTTGTTTTCTTTTTTTTCTTAGGACTTTTTTTTTGAAAGGAGAGTTCAATATCCATGGCCATTTCTGATCGAATCTTTTCGGTCATTCGCTTTGATTTTTTATGTAAATAACTTACAAAAGAAAACGCAGCCGATGAACGCATAGAAACAAACGAATAATCAACGAACTTTCCACAAGACTCACCAGAAAAGTTACCATAAAAATATTTGTAGAAAAGACAGAGAGAAGCCACGTCACGACGGTGAGAAAGTGACTGATGACGAGATGCTAAGTCAGGATTGATGACATTACTGATCACTATTTGGATTTTATCTAGAACCTCGAGGTGAATAGCAGGAACACTAGACCAGATATGGCAGCCGTATTCAATGCACGGACGAATGGTAGATTGGTAAATGTGAAAGATGGACCCAGACGAGAAAAAATGTATAGAATAGAGTAGTGAGAATATGTCTGACTGTATTTGCTCCATAGCGAGGGGTTCTTAGCATTACATATACATACATATGATCCATTAAATCTTAAAAATGGCGAGGCATAACCAACAGCTGCGTCGTTATAGATTACAGGGGGTGAAAGTGAAAGAAAATGAGTGTGGGGAGGATTAAGCAAAGATGAATGGTATTCAATAGGATAGAAGATGGCGATTGATGTTGCATTTAAATTTTTGAAGAATGCATTTATCGGGGAAGTAAGTAAACAGAAGATAGTTCCACAAGTAGAAAGTGCTAGAAAAGAAACTGTTGGAAACGGTTGTATTTAACTATTTCAACAGTGAGACGGTGGGACCTACATGCCAATCTAGCAGCATTCTTGAATTCATGTATTCGGGGCACCAGGGGAAAAATGCTCGTCAGTGCAGTTGCCATGAAAATATTTGTAGAAAAGACAAGAGGGAAGTCACGTCAGGACGGTGAGAAAGTGACTGAAGTCGAGATGTCAAGTCAGGATTGATGATATTACTGATCACTCCTTGGATTTTGCCAAGAACCTCAAGATGAATAGCACTAGACCAGATATATCAGAAGTAGTCAATGCACGAACGAATGTTAATTACATAGATTAAGTGATTTGTGTGCTAAATGATGGGCAATAAGAACATCAATGATGATGAAATATGCCTTTTTAAAATTATAATGCTCCATACGGTTATCGGAAAAGAAAACTACATAAAAAGAAGAAAACGAGAAATACTTCTCTGAATAGTTTTCTGACCTGTGCGGATATATTTTCGGACGGTAATTTGATCAGGTCCGCGGTTGAGCCGGGGTCCGTCGCCCGGGACGCAGAGATAAAAAAAATAGTTAAATATTCTTCTCTTGCTGATAGATTATTTTTTTTTTACGCCTGTGGCAGTGGAGACTTCTGGGGTTATTGGCCCTCGTTCAATGGCGTTTGTTCGGAGGATTGGTGCGATTGCGTCTCGATTTAGAGACGAGCCTCACGAAACGGAGTGGTTCTTGCAGCGTGTCTGACTAGCGATGGTTCGAGGTAATGCTTGCGGCTGGCAGAGGATAGAAAAAAATTGTTTATAGTTAGTTTGTTCAAACTTTTTTTCAGTAAATAAATTTCTCTATACTGTTTTCAAAGAATAATTTGGTACAATTTTCGAAGCAAATTTCGTGGTAACGGCAAAAAATAGATCAAGTACATTAAACGAAGACTTTTCTTTGATATGGAAGCGACTTTGATATTCCTTTCAATTCTCATCTTGTGGCTGTCAAATTTTTTCTGCGTTCTTTTTTTTTTTTTGCTTGCTGAAGCAGGACGACCTGGTTGCTTGCAGCAGATGTTCATCGACTCCGAAAATTAAATCCAAGGCCTCCATTTAAATAACCTACAGGTAGGCTCCAAATACACTTCTTAGAATTTAGAGAGAAATCCTTTTATTGGTTCTGGATGAAAAACAAACGCAGCTCTTTTACCACAAATCAAAATGTACCAAAAATATTTTCGAAATTAAAAAAAAAATTAAGCAATAGCCCAGCGCAGCGTCTGCTTTCTCTCTGAAAGGCAGACGATGCACGTTCAAGCAGCTTAAATTTCTTATTATCTCAATATCACATTCTAATATAAGAAACATCTGTGGTAATGTTTTGGGAGATAAACACAGCGTTGATTTGGTCACTATGGTTGAAATCTACAGTTTACGTAAATGGTTTGGCTAGTTTGGTTTGGTTTGTTTTACGGCATATCAACCTCAATGGGTCATTTAATGCCGACAACTTTTTTTTTCCTGGTAATATTTTAATTTGTCAAAAATCTATTTCTTGTAATATTCTTTTCCTCAAAAATGTATAGCTGCTAATATCATTTTAAAACATGAACTGCTGGTAATTTTTATTTTCAAAAACGTATTTCTGGTAATATATTTTTCAAATATATATATTGCTGGTAATAGTTTTTTCTTCAAAAATGTATTTCTGGTAATAATTTTTTACAAAGTATTTCTGGTATTAAAATCTATTTTTACACTTTTATAATGCTTTTTACTTCAGTTTCGGGGTTAACTATTCGCCCATAACTAGGACCCTAACAGGTGCTACCACCCCGGGTCAGTGTGGACCTGGGAACACTATCAATTAAGAGGTGGTTCCACGCTCCTCAAAACCCAATCAGAGGCCTTGTTGTTGGTCGTAGTTTATCGTCTTACCCAGGACGCGGATGAAGTTTATCGTCATACCCAGGACACGGATGTAGTCAGGACGCGGATGTAGTTTATCGTCATATCCTGGATTTAAGTAAATGGGTTATCTTCACTATTAACATTGGTACTAAATAACAATGTCCAAAAATCTTATCTTACAGTTCAGATATTGAAGTTGTCTGTTGAAAGGAAGGAAGGAAGGAAGGAAGGAAGGAAGGAAGGAAGGAAAGTAATACCTGTAATCGAGGACACTGATTCTGTAATTCTGTGGCTTTCTTTCAAATTAAGAAAAAAAGAAGGAAAAATGAAAAAAAAAGAAACGTATGAATAAAGAAAGGGCTCTTCAGAGAATGTGAAAATAAATAAATCGATAAAAAGTAACAAAAGAAGAAAAGAAATCCATGATAATGATACACCAATCCAAGATGTCGGACATGAACCATAATGGTGTATGAGATGAGTGAAAAAGGCTTTAGTGGATTTTGAATAGCGGTCGGCTTACTGTCGGCCGCCTGCCCGCTAGCTTGCCTGCTGTCGGTCTGTGCCTTTACAAGATACAGTTAATTATTGCATGCGGTAAGTGATTGCAAACCGTAATTTATAGCCTCTGTTCTGTTCTGATGTGTCGGCCGTGAAATCAACTAACTTTTCAAAACGTCCGCTGCATCATCTCTCGTGCCGGGAAGATCACGGCGTGTATTTCTCCTTGACTGACCCGACAACAGATATCATATCGGTGGTCGGGGTAAAGAGAAGTGGTCCAGCGATGGCTTGGGACTGGCCGGAAGACGTAACGATTACACGCGGGAGATTGCCCGAGCATCACATCTAACCTTTTTTGAAGCGACTTGAGAGACGAACGCCTCACTAAACAGTCGTTTGTAATCGTCAGCAAACAAGGAGGGAAAAGGTTACTGGTTCCTAGTTCCGACAATTTTCTGCAGACAAGTAACTTTGTGAATTAACTGCAGCACCAAGTCATTATCTCAAAGCAACGAGAAACGGAAATATGGACGACACAACGAAAATATACCACAGTTGATTTTCATCGTTCGCTCCGCCATTTTGGTTCATGTCCGAGAAGTTTTAGATTGCAATGGCTGTGTATTTTTTAATGTTACAGTTTATTTTCTCCCTTATTCTCTTCAAATTTAATGCAACTTTTTCAATTCCTTCATTAATTAGAAAGCAACGATATATATATATATATGCTCTAATTTTGTATCGAGCACTATTTTTTTAAAATAATGACAAAAATACTAAAGAACTTTGGATTATTTACCTAACGAGTTCTTTCCTATTTTCTATATATTTTTACTTACACACACACACACACACACACACACACACACACACACACACACACACATATATATATATATATATATATATTAATCATTTCACTCCAAGCAAGAATGCTACTAGTACGAAGGGGGTTATAGGGTGTGAAAGAAAGAAACAATGGGTATAGGCTGGATTGAGGAAAGATTAACAAGATTCAAGGAGATAGAAAATGGCGATTAACATTGCATTTATATTTTTAAAGATTGCATTTATCAGGAAAACAAGTAAACGGGAAAGAATTCTACAGGCAGGACGTGCGGGAGAAGAAACTTTTGGAGTTAGAAGTAACGGCTGCATTTAACTATTTCAACACTACAAGAGTGGGACCTAGATGCCAATCTAATAGCATGCTTAAATTCCTATAGTCAAAGCACCAGGGACAAAAATGTTGTGACCTGTTTAGGGGCCAGAAAAGAAAGACACGGAAGACGAAGGTAGGTTGAACAAGAGTATTGAAATAACAGATATATACAAAACAAGGGTGTTAGTAATAAGCAGGTAGAGGTGTACGTCCGAACGGTAGGTTAACACTGCGTCTCCGCTATAATTAACAGCCACCGCCACCACGAGAGTTGTATGTGGCACAAGACCGAGTTTACCGTGGGTTCTCCGAGCCCATAGGCTCGGCCAAATATATTCCCTTAGAACCCGTATAAACGGGTTAAGGGTCTGTCTACCTCCCCGGACGAAACTCTGCGCTTCGGCATAGCTTCGTCCGGTTCCTCTCTGCCAAAGCAGAAAGTTCGACAGAAGTCGCACATAGTCAGAGACTCCGTCTCCGCTCCCCAAATGACTTTTTAATTAGTATTTATGAGAGGAGGAAGAGTTCATTTTACTTTAGGATGGTTTATCACAACAAAAACACTCCAGAGTACTTGCCATGAAAATATTTGTAGACATGACAAAGAGAAATCATGTTGGTGAGAAAGTGACTGAAATCGCGATGCCAAGTCAGGATCGATTACATTGCAGATCCTTCTTTGGATTTTTTCGAGAACCTCGAAATGAATAGCAGAAGCACCAGACCAGATATGTCTGAAGTATTCAATGTATGGGAGAATGGTAGATTTAACAAGAAAAACCTTCTGGCACGACACAGTGAGCCAACTTTCCTTGCAGTAGATGCAGCTATTGATTTGATGTATCCCCTCCACTATGCTGAGAGACATGGTTTCTTTTATTTGAAATGCCTGTTAGATTCGTTACCACAGATATGCCTTCATTGCAACACCTTTGTTCAATAAATTCGTGTTTTGTTTTTTTTGTTGTTGTTTTTGCTCATCGTTGATAGTAGTTATTTCCCCAGTTTTTTTTTTTTAGTTTTTTTATTATTAATTACTGACAGCGATGCTATGTGTTGGTTTCAGTTCAGTAGCAATTCGATAGGAAGGCAGGTGACGGAATAGTCAACAGAAATTCATATTTTTCAAAGAAATCTGTCAATGCCATGATTCATGTAAGTCTAGGGAGGGAGGCTCCGAATTTCATATTAGTGCCTCAGCGATGAGTCTACTTAGCATGATTTCTTCGATCTGCCTTTCGCACAACAGGTGGCACAAAATTATGGACGATCATAGCTCTTACAACTTCCTAATCTTACTGAAGCTTTTATTTTCGTTATCTCTCCCAATTCCTGTTACCCCAACCATTTGCACAAACACGTTAGGTAGCTTACACGTTGCTTTCCTCTTTCCCTCCTGCCTTCAGTATGTCCCGTGAGTGTCAAATTCTCCAGGCCCACTTTCCTCATTTTGTGTCTGACCAATTTAAACTTTTTCTGAATCTAAGTTTAAGCACTCTTTTTGTTTCAAATTTTCATTGATACTTTCTCGTTACACACGTGTTCAGTCCATAGTATTCTCATTATCCTTATGTAGAATCGCATTACAACTGCCTCAAGTCTCTTCTTCCTCCGTGGGGAAGAATGTCCAGCATTAACTGCTATATGAGGACTGATATTACATAACTGTTTAGTACACTTTTCTTTGTTTTTAATGAAATCCTTGTTAATCCTGTTTGTTTTTTTTACACTTTTTTTGCGCTTAGGTTTTATAAGGCCTCTTCCTAAACTGACACGGCACATGAAAACCATTTCTTTAAAAAAAGTAAATTTGAATCCAAGCCAAAAAATAAAAAAAATAAAACAAAAATAATCAAAACTGCGATGTACAATCTAACAGTTCTTGAAATTGTAACTTTTTTTTTAGAATTGTGAATACGTGTTTCTATGTGGGAAAGTCTTATGGCACAAAGTACAAAATAGGAATTAATATAGCAAATATTATTTGCTTTTTTATTAGAATGTCTATAATTTTCCCACTAACGTGCTGTCAATTCTTCTTTCGATACGATTGCTTTTAAAAATTGAATTTTATTAATTGAATTTATCCTAAACAAGGTAATAAAGCCACTAAGAATCAAGGGGTTAGTGGGTGTGAAAGAATTAGAAAACAGAAAATATTATGAAGGAGCGAGAACAATAGAAGAGTTACCAGGATGAGAGTAGATAATGACTGACATTGCATTTAAATTTTTGGAGATCATTGTTGACAGGAAAACATGGAACCGGAAGAGAGTTCCACAAGCGAGAAGTGCGAGAAAAAAAACCGTTAGCATAGAACTTACAGTTACATGTAGACAATTTAACTGTAAATTGATGAGACCTTGTTGCCAGTCTAGGACTGCGATTAAATTCGTAAAGTCTGTGTACTAAAGCGAAGAGCGATATTTATTCTGTAAATTACACAGAAATGTGGCACATGACCGAAAGAGGGGACTGAGGAAAGCACGATCTTCTTCTGTCTTAACTATAACTTATGTAGCCGCAAACACCGACCCAATCATACGAACAATATTTCTTACATCAAAACAACACGTTCTTACGTACCTTTCTTACTACATCCACCATAATACCTCACCGTCTCTATGAAAATACTAACTAGTCCCCATATTTACAATTCATTTGTCTGTCGGGGGAGGAGAATAAAACAACAATTTAAAAACTAGCCCCAATGAGTATTTACAATATGAATACAATATATTTACATGAAACTAAACAAAATAATGTTAGTAATAAAATTTCCCAACTGGACGAGATCAATGTGGGACTATAATAATATAAAACATTCATTCATCCCAAGCACTCACGCAAAGACACAACAACAAATAAAAAAAAATATCCGAAGAACAATATTTATTCTGTTAAATACACAGAAATGTGGCATAAGGCCGAAAGGGGGATTGAGGAAAGGACGGTCTTCTTCTCTCTTAATGATAACTTATCTAGCCGCAAACACTAACCCAAACAATATTCCTTACACCAAAACAACACATTCTTACGTACCTTTCTTACTACATCCACCATAATACCTCACCGTTTCTATGAAAATACTAACTAGTCCCCATATTTACAATTCATTGTACTAAAGCCAAGAGCTCATTCGAACAATTAATATAAAAGTATTTATAAAAAAGGCAGAGGGAAGTAACTTTACAGCGGTGGGAAAATGACTGAAACCGAGAGGCTAGCACAGGACCAATAATATTGCTTATTTTCCTTTCGATTTTATGAAGAATCCCTAAATAAATAGCTGGATAATTTTGCGAAATCCTTTCTTTCGCCAGATCCTGAGTAAGTTCAAGATCAGTCCAAAGTCTCCCAGTTCAACGACTTCTCCCTTTTACTGAGCGACTGTCCCTAACAGGTCTGGGAACACCCGCCTCGTTTTCCAAAGGCAGTTGTCTTTTCACAAGAGAAGCTCAATTTCTCAAAAGTCGATGAACGACCAGAATGGTAAGGCGCTTCCTTTATGCAGCATTGAATAAAATGCAGTTGGGAATTCATGCGACATTTGTTTTTTGTATCATTGTAACGCTTCCCACGAGCAATGAATATGGCTCGTTTCACCCTGGGAATTTTGGAGACGATCGTCCCGGATACTCAGAGCCCACGAGAGAATATTAATGGTTACTGCCGTGGTCCACATAGTCTTTGTTGCATTTCTTAATTAAATGGCTGAGCAGATAGGTAGCGATGTCTAACAAGTTTCACATTCATATGTGTCTCTTCTCTTCCTTTATTTGTTTATGGCCGGCATTAATTGTTTTTGCGGGAACCGGGTAAGGGTAGGTGGGAGAAGCTGTAAAATGAATCGGTCATTTGTATAACAATTACGTGTTTGGCTTTCCGTGCGAATGAAAGACTTCATTTTCTTCGTCTAATATCCTCAATTTATTTCCTCTCAACATAAAAAACGTCGTTTCAGCTCACTCAGTACCAGAAAGTTTGGCACAATGAATAACTATCTTCAATCAAATTAAAAAGTAGTGAATTGTTTATTCGTTAAATGAGCCCCGCTTGTTAAAATGGTAAAGAACTTTGATTTCTACAAATTTCTAAATGAAAAATAAAAATTACAAATAGTATGAGAGAATATCAACACAAAAATAATTGGTAAATAAAATAGATAAATAAGATATAGATAAATATTAGGTTGGTCAAAAAACGACATTATTACGTCATTATTTTTGCACCAACCTAATATTTATCTATATCTTATAGAATAAGAATAAAAATAGAGAATAGTATAATAAGAAGAATAAGAGAATGATTCAAAATTAACACAATACGAGAATAACACGGATAGCAAAATAGCGAGCAGAATAAGAGAATAGCAACTCAAATAAGAGGTTAACAGACTAACAGGATTAGGGATATAGCAAGATGGATAAAAGAAGAATAACATAAAATAACGGTTTAACTGAATAGAAAGAATAGAAGAATAAACAAAGAATAAGAGAATAACAACACAAACAATAACAGATTAAAAGAACCATGACGAAACAGCAACATACAAACAAGAGATTAAAATAGCAAGAACTAAAAAACAACAGAATAAGACAACTACTAAAACATAACAGGTTAAAATTATTAAAAGAATGCGAGAATAAGAATACTAATATAACAGTTTAACAAGAATCTGAGCAGAATAACAAGGTGATTTTGGTCATTATTGCCTATAAGAGTTACATTTGATAGCCATTTCAGTTGTTGCTACTGTTAAATGCACCTTAGTGATTAATGTCATTTCGTACAGTCCCTTTCTGATCCTGTAGCACCAATTTAGAAGGTTTGAACAAGGTTGATTCTCGCTAAGATGTACAATGTACATGTTTTATGAGTTGCAAGCCATTTTTTAATCATTGATCTGAGAAAGCGGTTGTATACCATTAATAAATTTCTGAACGAGTTTACCATCGTACATGACCTCTGTATGAATGTCTATATACATCTGACGAGGATATTTTAGTATATAACTCATATATAGAGAGAGGATGGCAATAAAGTCACTATACAGTTACTTACAAAGTAATTAATCAAAAATGCTATGGTTAACAATAATAAAATAATTACCGATACTTTTCGAACTGCAAGCCACCTGCCTCAGTGGTTTGCTTTTTTTTTTATAATTAACTGTATAGTGACTTTATTGTCATCCTATATATATATATATATATATATATATATATATATATATATATATATATATATATATATATTATAATAAAAAGAAAGAAAAGTAAGATATATAATCCTGTGTTCTTATTGATATTTTTATTTTTACATAACAGTGTTCAATTTAAATTTACAGAGCATAAATATTATAAATTAACTGATTTAACATATGGTTTCCTCGCTACACAGGAATTACTTCGCTACACTGGAATGTGTCAAAAACCGCAGCTAAAAACTTCAAATTTAATTATATAATTAAATTAAAAGCATCAGTTCTGTTTCATCTTCAAGCGAATTTGTGAATAACTTATTTTTAAATTTACTGAGTTTTAAACGCACATACAATTCATATTTTTTTGTTTCCAATACAGAGAAATCCAATCATTTAGACAGGGGCGGTAGCGTGTTCATTTTTATTAACTATTATTGTATCAATTATGAGTTACGTTCGAAAAAGAGGTTAAGTCTAAGTAGAATATGGGTGCATTTTTCAACGAATTTTGACATCCGTTTAACGCATGTCGTCTGTTTTTTTTATCAATGAGAAAAAGTTTTCCGGCATTTTTTTCCGTTAAATTCGTACTTGTATACATAAATATTTTTTCTAGAAGGGGTGTTAGGGTTAGAATACGTTATATTGAACTAAAATTTTAAAATATTATTTTTGCGCTTAATTACTAATAGACTATATTTCTTTATAAAACTAATAAATGTAATAGAATTACTTAAATTATTTAAAATTTATTATTACATATCAAATATAAGTATGTATATTACTAGCTCTTTTTTTAAATTTTTATAATTATTCTATTTTATTTTTAAATATTATTTAAGGAAAATTTTTGACAATGTCGGCAAAGAATAGCTATTTCATTTCTTTGATTCACTAAATTTTTATTTTTTTATAAACTTAGTAATATATAGTTTCTCATGTATGCACAAAGGACATGGGTCATGTATTGACCTACATATTCTAGTTTTTCTTATTAATTTCCATTTTATTTCAGTTCGAAATTCCAACCACCGGCCGGAGCGTACAACGGCCGAAACGTGACAAATATGGCGACAAATATGAGGACAATAGTCCGCATAATGTAAATACTGTACATAATACCTCATCTCAGAAATATAGACAGACTCTGATAATTAATTTGCATGTTTAAATTAAACTGAAATCGTAAAACATACTGTGTTTTGTTTTACTAACATCAGTTATATTTATTTCTTCATTGTTTTGATATTTTGTTTGTTTTGGGGTTCACCCCTTCCCTTTCATGATCATTCATCCGATTCTTGTATATATAAATTGTAAATAATATTTATCATCTCATTGGGATTTTTTTTTAACTCCCCAACCTGAGAGGATGTGGTATTATGGTGTATGAAGGATTGGTTGATGACGGATGAGTTTTCATAGTGAATGAGGAAATTGTAACGAGTGAATGGGTCGTGAATCCGATTAGCTTAGGTATAAGATAGTGAAAAACAGCCCCAACCTCCTTCCCCCTCTTCGCCTTGGGGCCATAATTGTATTAACTTACAATAAATCTCAACATAACTGTGTTTTGTTATTCATTTTCAGTCTTTTTTTTTAATGACCCTGGTAATCATGGTAGCGATATAAATAATCTTGAACAAAGACCAACATCCTTTAACAAGTTTTCCAAGAAGTAGGACTCAAGATAATGTTTTTCTAAAACAGAAACAATGAGCTGGAATTGTTTTAGGAATGTCACCTCTCTTCACAACTCAGGAATACGACAAAGAGAAAATGAGATTCGCAGTTTATTTAATCTTTTCCATATTTCGGCAACCCCTTGCCTCCGGGCCACATTCGCGTAGGATTTTTGTCCGACCCGACAGCTTAATACTTGGATACTAATTATGTAATGAATATGTGGAGCAAGTTGCCAAAAACAAAAAAAAATAATATCATTTGGAGTTAATTGACTTACAATGCGACGAACTTTTTAAATCAAAATTTTATTTCGAATCCACTGCTGACTTCTACAAGAAATATATTTTGACAAACAGAAAATAGAAAAGCCTATTAAATAATGCAAAAATGATGGTATCATTATTTGGAAGTAAATATGCTTGTGAACTATTTTTTTCGAAAATGAAATCTACTTAAAGAACAAGATTGGGTGATGACCACCTGGATGATGTCATCGACAAATATTTCTCCTGATGTGAAGAAGTTATCAAAGAATAATCAGAAACCATATCTCATTAAATAATTTGCCATTTCTAATTGCATTTCGTTGTATTAAGGAATTTGCATTTTTTGTTGATTTTGTTAATTGTTATCCTGTAGTAAAATAAGGAACCTTGTTTAAATAATACATTAAATTTGTCGTTTTTTCTTTAAACTTCCAGACCAAGGCAGCCTTCTGGACAAAGCAGTCTGAAATCGAGACAAATTGTTATAATACATTTGATATCATGGCCCTCCTCCAAGACAATACATAGCTTTCTGGCCCGCTCTCTCCAAAAGATTGCCGATTCCTGTCCTAGAGTATATGCTTTGCGCATTTACAAGCATAGATGTAAAGAGCTGGGCAGTGACAATTTGAGCATATGAATCTACGAATAGAAGACAAAGATCCTGCTTTCCCACCCGAGGTCAATACACTGAAGAGGAGAGGGGTCTATGCTGATGACAAGCGTTCATAGTTGAGAGAAGATGATCTTGAACAGAAAATCAACATCCTCTATCAAGTGTTCCAAGAAATAGAATTCAAAATATGCTTTCCAAAACAGAACTATGGTCTGGAATCGGAATGAAAGAAGTGATGTCACCTACCCTGAAACTATCATAGAATGCAAGAGGTGCCTTGGTGTATGGCTTCGTTATAAATTTAGTATATGAGATCAGGAAATTGATCCTCCTGGGTATAACGATAAACTACATCCGGCAGCAAAGCCTCTGATCGGGAGATTGAATGATTTTGAGGAGCATGGATCCACCTCTTAAACGTGGTTATTCCCAGGTCCACCCTGAGAAGTAGTGTCTGTTAGGGTCCCAGCTATGGGCATATAGTGACCCCACCAAAGAAAAAAATCTATGAAAGTATAAAAACACATTTTTAGAGTAAAAATTACCAACAATAAACTTTTATATATAAAAGTACCAATATCTATTTATAGCAGAATTACTAATATGAAAGAATTTTTTTATCACATTAATCCTTATATCCTGCAATTTCTTAATGAAATCAAAATGTATTCTAAAATATAACTTCAACAAAACTACAACAAAAAACACACGCATATCACCGCCTCTAGTAATCAATGTCCGCTGACTATCATCTACCATGTATTCAATTGTGAAACGAGTGTAACATATATCATATTTTATTAATTCAAAATCACCTAAGAAAATTAAATTTCGGCATTAAACGACCCATAAAGGTGTTGATATGCCATTTTTGAAAAAATCTTTAATAGAAATATTTTATAAATTCAAGCCGAAAGCAGCAATGGCAGATGAATTGTCAATGAATGCTGAATGTTTCCTTAAAGGAAACCACTAATATTATCATTAGAAATGTGCAGAACAGGTACTACACTTTGATCCCATCCCGATGTCCAAAGAGTGAAGAAAAGCGTAACTCAAGTAGTACTGTCTGCTTGGACAATGAATACCGAATGTAAGGGAACAGCTAATATTACCATTACCATTTATAAAAATATACGATAGTTTTATCGATGTTTTTTTTTCAAATTAAAATACTTATTTATCCAAATAAAGCCATTCCCTGTTCTTAGTCTGTATTTATAGAGAGTGGTGTAATGGATAATGGCTCAGAATTGTTAATCGAAGAACCGAGTTCCAATTCCAGTTGGGTTCGTTATATTCTTTTACGCGCAAATAACCTCGGGAAATGTATAAACTTACTTCTACTCCCAACTGAGGGTTGATTAGTAAGCATTGTATCACTAGAACTGTTATTATTTTCAAAATAAAAAATAAAATTGCATACAAAATAGTTATATCTCTGCATAAAAGTTGATATGGCACTAAAGAAAACAATCAGCCATTATTTTTTCCTCTGAAAAAGAAAACGAAAGGGAACAAAATAATATTGAAACTTATTTCTTGTAGATTTTGAAAATCGAACAAGTCTGAAATTTAATTTTTGAAAAACTTGTGTCGTATTAGTTATTCGTGCGAGCCTAGTTAGTGTGTTGCGTTCAATTTCACGCTAGTACCCTTAGAAAAAGAATGAATCCCTCTCTTTTCGACATTCCACCAACAATGAATTAATTAGCAATGCGAATTGGGCCCTTCGGTGGCAATCCGTTTTGACCTTAACGCTGAATTCAAAATCATGGAGGAGGTAATTCAACTATCTTTACCAAGAAATCATGGCAATTCTCGGATAATAAAGAAAAGGCCATGATCATCTATATCTTGAAGTGATGTGCCATTAAAATGCCCTCACGACAAAAATGAAACGAGCTGCTTTTAATTACCCAAAAAGAAATTAATTTTGTGTCTTGCCATAAGTATCATTGTTATAAAAAGATAACTACAATATATATCAGTTCAGTATTTAATCTCCTTCCAAGTAGCCCCTCTTGTGAGTCTACGCACTTTTAGCCAACGTCGCTTCCATTGATGGAAGCATTTCTGGGACTCCTTTTTGGGGATAGCGAGCACCTGCCTCGTCGCATTCTCTTGGATTTCCTCAACATCTTGAAATCTTGTTCCTTTCTAGTGGGACTTGATTTTTGAAGAGTAAAACGTCGCGAGAAGAAAGGTGTCTAGGGGATATGGGGGTTGTCGGATCTGTGGAACGTGGTACGAGACCCTAAAACTTCTGCATAAGCCATGGTCTCTGATGGAAAGTCTGTGTTGTGATTAAACGTCCACACTCTATACACTTTTCTTCCAAGCACTGTTATAAACAAGGGAAGTGAGCGCGAACTTTATAACTTAGTGGGCATGCGTGACAGAGTTTAAGGTGAATCTGCATTAAGCGGCTTCACTCTGCTTACTTTAGGTCTGTTACCATAGCAGCAGTCCCGATACTTTTTGATCAGACCGCGTATATAGTGACAACCCGACCTCTCTATAAGCAATGATCGCTTACTTCCTAAAGAGACATAGCATTAAAAAGAGGCTTTAAGTTTGTTTTTTGTTATTTTTCATGAAAGAATAATCGATTTTTGTGCGACGCTAAGATCAGTAGACATATTGGGCTGGCCAAGGATGCATTCCAGAAGCTGGGCAGAGTATTGCAAGACAGGAGGATTTCTTTGGTGACAAAGAAAAGAGTACTGAACTGCTATGCGACATTTGCCCTTCTATACGGCAGCGAATATTGGATTGGACGCTATCCTCAAGAATGAAGAAGAGACTCGAAGCGGCGGAGATGTGGTTCTACAGAAGGATCCCGAGGATATCGTGGACCGAGCATGTGAGGTCTTGGAGAGGATGCAAACAAGGAGGAAGTTTATGCTTAACATGAAGAAGAGGCAGATGAAATATCTGGAAAACGTGATAAAAAGGAGGGCTAGGGGAATCTGATACTCACGGGACGAATAGAGGGAAAAAGACACAAGGGAAAGCAGTGTATGACTTACGTGGCAGGCTTGGGCAGGTGGATGGCGGAGCGTGATGTGGGGAGTTGGTAGAAACACTAAACCTGTTGAGAGCCACAAGGTATAGTGGGAATTGGAGGGCCATGATCGCTAACGTCCTGAAAGGCACATAAAAAGAAAGAAGGTGTTTAATAATTAATTTATTTATTTACTGATCGCGATTAGAGAAAAAAATTGTTGTTAAAAGACGCTTTTTATGCAAACTATTTTTTCTGGCCAACTTTAATCTGCAAGAATTTAAATGCAATGTCAATGGCTATCTACTATCCTTCTGATTACTCTTTTCTGTTTCTGATCATTACCAATATTTCTGTTCCTAATCCCCCCCCCCCGACACACACGCTGTAAATCCTGTTTTTTAGTGGCTGTACTACCTTGCCTGGGGGCGGTACCGATTAAAAAAAAATATTTTTTTTTTAATATTAATGAGTTCATTTTTGCTTTCAAGTGTTAAATAAGTTAAATTTTTATAATACTCAATGTCTGTGATTGCGTGCGTGCTTGCGTGGTGTGTCCGTCCGGCGCATAATGTTTTAAGTTAATCTGATTTAAGTGAATAAGATTTAAAAATACTAGTTGTCTTTAAATTAAGTATTTTTATTTTAACTTTCTTCAAACAAACAATTTTTTTAATTAAAATATTTATAAGTTACAGACAGACACAAAGAGATCCCGCTTTGCTGTCGCGTTCAGTTATTTGTAGATTAATTGTTTATATTTCAGCTTTCTTTAAACAGACAATATTTTAATTATTTAAATTTTTTTTCCATGTTTGAAAATATTTTCAAGTGAATATGGTTTTAAAATATTTTGGAAACATTAAAAATATTTTAAAGTTAGCCTGATTTAAAAAAAAAAACAAATATTTTAAGTGAATAAGATTTAAAAATATGAGTTGTTTATATTGTGACATAATTCCTTTTGCATTTTGTACAAGTGTTCACAGATGCCATAAATAAATGCTGTTACTGAAGTTCAAGTTTATCCGAAAATTCTATTCCTATTAAATGCTGTAAACGATCAGCAAAACGTTAAACATGGACTTGTAAACCAAACCAATAATGACACAAACGAATTGAAATATTTAATTGAATCATAATAAAATTAACTTTCATTTCAATGGAATGTTGAAATCAACTTCAACATTTTATAACCTGAACCGTCAGTGACCCAACGGATCACGGGTTGTCTAGCAATAAATAAAAGCAATAAAAATATTAATCTTGGTTATACTATTTTTGGTTAAGGTTTTCTTGAGAAGTCCGGTCTCTTTTTGTTGTGGGGCGCATCTTTATTTTGACTTTGATAAGGTCTGTTTTGAGTGTCGAGAAAAATTAAATGTTATAGTGGAAGCGAATCATGGAGTTCTGAAGAGGAGGTTCAATTTACAATGTACACACCGTAAAACTTTAGGCCCGTCTTTATGTCTGGATATCCGATTCATTTTGTAAATATGATGCTAAAATATAGCCTTATTTTGTATCAGTTATTATGCAAGTATGACTTTGTTTTATTCAAATGTAATTTCATTGTTTTGCAGGAACATGACATTCCATGCTAGGATCAAATGATTTCTTAAACAGTAGGAACAATATGTGATTCTATAGTGCTCTTTTATATTTACTTTATTTACATAATTCGGACTGTTATCCTCATCATTATTGCCATATTCACAAGGTTTCGACCATCGTAGGCCCCGGCCTACTTATGGTGATTGGAATTTCGAACGAACCCTTTATTTCGTCCACCCCGGTAAATTGTTCTAGTTCCATGTGCCATGCCTCTTCCGGATGTCTCAGTTATTTCCCTGTAACTCAACTCTTCAAGTTTTTTGGTTCACCACTGCTGTAGGCTAATATTGAACTCACAGCTCTTTGGGTCTAGTCATTTGATTTGACCAACGTCTTTATCCACTAGGCCGTGTGTCCGGTCGACGAAATAAAGGGTTCGATTCGAAATTCCAATCACCTGAAGAATGCTGGAGCGTACAACGGCGTAATGTTAATAATATGGCAATGAAGATGAGGATAACAGTCCGAATAATGGAAACAATGTAAATAATCATAATATTTCATCTCAGAGATATAGACCGAAATCTCCTTTCATAACTTGATTTTTATATTCTGATGTAAATATTTAGCAGTTTAAAGAACTTTTATTTTTTAACCCAATTGATGTTCCTGCCATGATTACGGGTGCCACGGAAGCAATTTTATTTTTAATCAAATCGACGATTCTCTATTGATTTGGACTAAAAGAAAAGAAAGCATGAAGACAATTATTTTCTTGACATTCTTTTAATATTTAATCGCCATAGAGACCTTTTCTGTCTGCCATCACCATGGAAAATGCTAACCTCCAAGAGAGCAACAATTTGCGTTTTCTTGGGCTAACTGGCATGAGGCGCAAAGGATACTGTTATGGGACCTTACCCATAATAACATAATGGACCGGCTCACAAGCTGATCGGTTGAACTCTCTGCCTTCGGGCGGGGAGGGACCCAAACGAGGCTACGCCGAAGGGCGGAGGCTCTTTCGGGGAGGTAAACCAACCCTGAACCCGTCTATAAGGGTTCAAAGTGCATATTTTTGGCCGAGCCCACGGGCTCGGAAATCTCACGTTAAACCGGCCTTGTGCCACATGATGCCCTCGTGGGGGGTGACTAAATACCGTTCAGCCCGTAGTCAGGCGACCGCCTCACAAGCTGATCGGTTGAACTCTTTGTTTTCAGACGAAGAGGAACCTGAACGGGGCTACGCCGAAGGGCGGAGTCTCTTTCGGGGAGATAAACCGACCTCGAACCCGTTTATACGGGTTCTAAGGCCATATTTTTGGCCGAGCCCACGGGCTCGGAGATCCCACGTTAAACCAGCCTTGTGCCACATGATGCTCTTGTGGGGGGGGGTACTAAATACTGTTCAGTCTGAAGTCAGGCGACCGGCTGACCGGCCGATCGGTTGAACTCTCTGCCTTCGGGCGGGGAGGAATCCGAACAAGGCTACGCTCGGTGATCCCACGGGCTCGGTGATCCCACGGGCTCGGTGATCCCACGGGCTCGGTGATCCCACGGGCTCGGTGATCCGACGTTAAACCGGCCTTGTGCCACATGATGCCCTCGTGGTAGGGGTGACTAATTACTGTTCCGTCTGAAGTCTGGAGTTCAGTCTGAAGTCTGGCGTACAGTGTGAATTCTGTCAATCCGTCATAGCGAGTCAGTCAGTCGAGTCAGAGGCAGTCCAAACTGAGTCGCGTTCATACAATTACTACTAAACCTGATTGTTCGTACAAGCACTTTCTATATTCCTGTTTGTAATATATATGTGTTATTCCATATAAGTGTTTGAGTTCTTCTTTAATGGTTCTACCTTATACTATCACCGTGGTACAAGGAACCGGGCCATAACACTAACACTTTCTACTTCTCTGTATATATTCCTGTTTGTAATATATCTGTGTTATTCCATATACGTGTTTGAGTTCTTCTTTATTGGTTCTACCTTGGACTATCACCGTGGTACAAGGAACCGGACCATAACACTAACACTTTCTACTTCTCTGTATATATTCCTGTTTGTAATATATCTGTGTTATTCAATATACGTGTTTGAGTTCTTTATTGGTTCTAACTTGGACTATCACCGTGGTACAAGGAACCGGACAATAACACTAACACTTTCTACTTCTCTGTATATATTCCTGTTTGTAATATATCTGTGTTATTCCATATACGTGTTTGAGTTCTTCTTTATTGGTTCTACCTTGGACTATCACCGTGGTACAAGGAACCGGACCATAACACTAACACTTTCTACTTCTCTGTATATATTCCTGTTTGTAATATATCTGTGTTATTCCATATACGTGTTTGAGTTCTTCTTTATTGGTTCTACCTTGGACTATCACCGTCGTACAAGGAACCGGACCATAACACTAACACTTTCTACTTCTCTGTATATATTCCTGTTTGTAATATATCTGTGTTATTCCATATACGTGTTTGAGTTCTTCTTTATTGGTTCTACCTTGGACTATCACCGTCGTACAAGGAACCGGACCATAACACTAACACTTTCTACTTCTCTGTATATATTCCTGATTGTAATATATCTGTGTTATTCCATATACGTGTTTGAGTTCTTCTTTATTGGTTCTACCTTGGACTATCACCGTCGTACAAGGAACCGGATCATAACACTAACACTTTCTACTTCTCTGTATATATTCCTGTTTGTAATATATCTGTGTTATTCCATATACGTGTTTGAGTTCTTCTTTATTGGTTCTACCTTGGACTATCACCGTCGTACAAGGAACCGGATCATAACACTAACACTTTCTACTTCTCTGTATATATTCCTGTTTGTAATATATCTGTGTTATTCCATATACGTGTTTGAGTTCTTCTTTATTGGTTCTACCTTGGACTATCACCGTCGTACAAGGAACCGGACCATAACACTAACACTTTCTACTTCTCTGTATATATTCCTGTTTGTAATATATCTGTGTTATTCCATATACGTGTTTGAGTTCTTCTTTATTGGTTCTACCTTGGACTATCACCGTCGTACAAGGAACCGGATCATAACACTAACACTTTCTACTTCTCTGTATATATTCCTGTTTGTAATATATCTGTGTTATTCCATATACGTGTTTGAGTTCTTTATTGGTTCTACCTTGGACTATCACCGTCGTACAAGGAACCGGACCATAACACTAACACTTTCTACTTCTCTGTATATATTCCTGTTTGTAATATATCTGTGTTATTCCATATACGTGTTTGAGTTCTTCTTTATTGGTTCTACCTTGGACTATCACCGTCGTACAAGGAACCGGACCATAACACTAACACTTTCTACTTCTCTGTATATATTCCTGTTTGTAATATATCTGTGTTATTCCATATACGTGTTTGAGTTCTTCTTTATTGGTTCTACCTTGGACTATCACCGTCGTACAAGGAACCGGATCATAACACTAACACTTTCTACTTCTCTGTATATATTCCTGTTTGTAATATATCTGTGTTATTCCATATACGTGTTTGAGTTCTTTATTGGTTCTACCTTGGACTATCACCGTCGTACAAGGAACCGGACCATAACACTAACACTTTCTACTTCTCTGTATATATTCCTGTTTGTAATATATCTGTGTTATTCCATATACGTGTTTGAGTTCTTCTTTATTGGTTCTACCTTGGACTATCACCGTCGTACAAGGAACCGGATCATAACACTAACACTTTCTACTTCTCTGTATATATTCCTGTTTGTAATATATCTGTGTTATTCCATATACGTGTTTGAGTTCTTCTTTATTGGTTCTACCTTGGACTATCACCGTCGTACAAGGAACCGGATCATAACAGATACCTAATGAGAAAATAATGCCTACAAAATTTGACACTCACAGGTCATATTGAAGGTGAGTAGGACAGAGAAATGCTAACATAACTTACATAACGACCTTGTGTAAATGGTTGGCAGACAAGGAATTAGGAAAAATAGCAAGACTTTAATGAGAACTAAGAAAGACAGTGAATTATTGTGAGCCATGATTTCCGACGTTCTGAATCGACGCGGCACATAGAAAAAAAGAATGTTATTTGATTGGAACAATATTATAGTCCGCGATCTGTCGTGGCCATAAAAAATTAATTATAGTGTCATAAAATAATTATAATGATATATGAATTATAATTATCATTAATTCACTTATTCTAAACCAATGAGAATCAACCATACTTTGTTCATATCGAACAAGCATTTCACATGGTGTTGAAATTTGACTAATGCATGGAATAATAATGCAACACAAAATGTACTTAGAACAAAATGTATTGAAACAAGAAAGTGTACACAATATTTACATATAGTCTTTTGTATATTCCTGGGAAGACCGTTCCTGGAGAATGTGTTGAATGAGTCGCAGTCGGGCAGAGTCTCTGGTTGAATCTCTTGATTCCTCCCCTCTCTTCCCGGTACCAACCATATTTATATGGTCGGTACTCCACTATGCAAATTAGTTGGATCCTACCACAACACATGGATAGGTCGTTAACACGTGCATCAACGAAAACATCATCTCCTTTTCTTTTTTCAGGTCATAATAATAACATGTATCTTTTAGCACTTAACAAAAATTTGAGGTAAGAAAACTGACGCTTCTTGTATTTTCTAACTAAATCATCTGGACACTCATTACACGCATCTATAAAAAAATAAACATACGAAAAAGACTGTATGCTCCTTGCTTATTCTTTATGTTATCATTCTGTCGGATTGCAATCCATATTTCATCTACATTTGACCCCCAACTCGCAATTCTATCTAGTTTCTCCAACACCACTTAATAACCAGAGAATAAATAAGACTTGTTTTGTTGTTTGCATGTCTTGCTGCTTCTCATTTTTACAAATATTTTTGTCTATATAAATGTTAAGGGGTTTATAATTATTTACTGAGATTTATAACTCTCATACAGATCATAGTTAGAAAACTTACCTACTCTTTGCTATTACTTACCAGGTATTAGTGTGGAAATACTTTGACGCTGATCCCAAATCCAAACAAACATGTCGGCAATCGATTAGAGCAGAAGCGAACGTCAGACGAAATCAAGAAAGAAAGATCTAAAGTTAGGTCGTCTCTTAGAAAAATAGTGGTGGTCTGTAGAATGACTGATGGCTGAAATAGCGTGGATTTAGTGGTTGGAACCAGTTTGCCGCGGTAGGTAAAGGATGTTCCAGAGGGAATGGAGGTCCTTGGATGTGGTGGATAGGTTGGCGCCCGGAAGGAGACTATCTGAGAGGGCGCCTTTTGGGTAGAATCATTCGTCAAGAATGACATTCGGAAACAAATTAAAACACCATTTCTCAAGACTGTTTTTTTCTCTCTTTTTGTCTCACCCTTCTTTCTTTATTTTCCTGTTTCAATTGCTCATTTCTTTCTGCTTGTCTCTTTCCCCTATCTCACCGATTTCACATCTTTCTATAAGAATTCTTGGGACGATGGTGAGCAGGCATCATCTCCTTACATTTTATAGTCAGTTCAATCCTCACTGAGTACATAAAAAATATCATAACCTTGTGTCGCACTCGACTAAACATAACAGATATCTTTTCTTCTGCGTTCATTTTCCTTTTTCCTCTCTATCTTTATATTAATGTTCATTTATATAAGGTTAGAGAGCCACTCAAAGGAGAGAATCGGTTAAAAGGGTGATGATGAATAAGTTGGGATATGAATGAAAAAAGTGTTAGGAAGTGAGGGTAAGAAAGATATAGCGGTTGTAACAGCAAAATTTTCCAAATCGTGTAACAGCAAAATTACCCAATTGTTAGATCAAGCTTCGAACCGTTCTATCTTAGAAATGATTAAAGATATCTTACTGGAATTGTCTAGGGTTTTTTTTATAACACTACTGGACTCTACTTTGAGCAATTAAGAATGTATAATTACTCTTCAACCTTAACAGAAGAATTCTGATGAAATTGATCATAAACGAAAATAACATGTTCATCATTAATTAACCACAACTAAGGAACGGAAGCTCATGAAGAACTGATATAAAGTTCAAATTTTTATATATATATTATTTCAGAATCATTTTCCAACTTATTCAAGAGCTATAAGGGGCAGGAAGCTGTGGATAGCCCTGTTCGCCTGAAGGGACACGGCACATAAAGAAGAAGTGTGATTTTATTTTTCTTCTTTTCTTTTCCATTCTCTTTCTACCTTTCCACCTTCATAAAGGACTGGGATACTTCCTGAGCTGGAGGTTGGGCATAATACTATGCTCCCGCCTGTATACATTCTCTCATATAGCTTTCATGGTTGACGTCATTTTCTAAATATTCCATGTGCCTTCAAGACTTACGCTATAACGGCTCTCGCCAGATTCGATATTATGTGTAAATTGCCATGACTTTCCGTTTAATGGAATGATATCCGATTCCTCCCTGAAATCGCTCTATCAGGGTTTCAGATTACGCCGGCTGCACCTCTGCAGAGGTGTAATACACCCCCACCTCACAATGAGACGTCCTGGGTATGACAGTAAACTAAATCCGACAGAAAAACCCCTGACCAGGAGGTTTTGAGAAACGTGGAATCACCTCTTAATTACTAATGTTCCCAGGTTCACTTTGACCAGGGTGGTAGTACCTGTTAGGGTCCCATTTATGGGCAAATAGTTAACCCTCAAAATGGGCTCAAAACACCATGATAATGTAAAAATAGATTTTAATCGTAGCAATAGATTTTTGGAAACATTTTTTACCAGCAATAGATTATTTCCAGCAATATATGTAAAAAAATATTATCAGCAATAAAAATCTTGTTAACATTAAATAACCCATTGTGGTTGATATGCCATAAAACTAAACAAACCTTCCCTACGGTTTTGAATTCATAGTTTTTTCCCCTTGTACAGACTCTCTAACAAAAATTAGAGAGTCTGAATTACCCCCTCCCTATTTAATACATAGCCGGCGAGAGGATAGATGGATTCATGCGTTTCCTTATATGCGAAAGTGAAAGCAACAGAATAGGCGGGAATTTGAACTTCGTTCGTTGATACCATGCCTGACCCGGTAGACATTGTACTACTCACATTCGATACGTCTACAGATACCAATAATCTTTTACACAAATGTAAATAGACACGCATCAAATTATGCATTAACGTTCGATGCATAGATATATTAACATATTTATGTGTGTATGTATTAAAAAACAAGACGAAATCTCATTAAAGCTATGTTCAAAAGCAGCACAACATTATTGAAAATAACGACACTGTCCAATCCTGTATTCTTCCATGCATATTTTTTAAAATACATTGCATGCGACTGAAATAAATAGTTGTTCTATGTTGTCGCCATGATTTTTTTTTGTGTGTTTAAATCGACGTTTTCAAAATTGATCGACTTCAAACACTTTTGAGTTTCTTTCCTTCACTTTATTTGACTTGACTTCTTCTTAACCCTCTGAAGATGACTCATGAAAGTCGAAAGCTTGGACACGTCCATGATTTCGGATAATTTTTGCATCAGCAGTAGCCAGTAGCCAGGCTTACGGAAGGCGAGTCTCAGTTTAGAAAAGCGGATAGATAAATTAAACAGATATAAAAGGTCCATCCTTTTTTAATAAAACTTGGACCTATTTCAACCGACTATATATATATTGCTACATACTATCTATATACTCCAGTAATTTTTTGCTTTCCATCAGTATGGCTGATGCAAACTTCCAAGAGAGTGACTCACTGTGATCATCTTTTTCCGCTGACATGAGGGAAAAAGATTATATTGAATCAAGTGTTTGGCCTGCTACAAGGAAATTTGGTCAACTGTGTCGTACTACACAATTTTTCGTGCCAGAATTTATTTTACACATTTATAAGTTTACCATTAGTCCATGCATTGAATATTACTGCCACATCTTGTCTGGTGTTTCTGCTATGTATTTACAGGTTCTTGATAACACCCAAAGAAGAATCTGCAATGATATCAGTCCTGACTTGGCATCTCGGTTTCAGACAAATTCCTACCGTTTCTCTATAGCTTTTCTATACATGTTTCATAGTAATCATTCTGTTGAGGTTTCCTCTTTAGTACCTGAACCTTTTGAATTCAAGCCTAGTACTAGATTGGCGGCAAGGTCTCATCCTTTTACCGTTAAATTGGCTAGAGATAACCGTAAGTTCTATATAAGCAGTTTCTTCTCTCGCACTTCTCATTTGTGAAACTCTCTTCCAACCTCTTCCTTTCCAATCAACTTTGATCTCCGAACATTCAAATGCAGTGTCAATCGTTATCTTATGTCTTGTTAATTCATGTCCTTGTGTTGTTTTCTTTCTTTAATAATGTTTTATTTGTTTCTTATTCTTCTTACACACTCAATAAACCCTTGCGTCTTAGTGGCTTTATTGCGTTTCTTGGGTTGAAATGGTTATATATATATATATATATATATATATAGAGAGAGAGAGAGAGAGAGAGACATGTCTATACAAATTTATGCTTCCACATAAGCAATCGACAACTACGAAGAAGTTGTAAAGAAATGGAGATTTTCACTGTGAAAAAAAGTAATTAATTGCAAATCATTGTCGGGTGTCTCTTTTAATATGGAGTCGTTGCCTGGGAATCTGCTTGTTCGTTCTTTGTCTCTGAAGATAGGGTGAGAGCGCAATTGACTCTCCAGTAGTACTTATCCTCAATACCGTAGTCCACGCACTGCAAACCCACCAACATGGATACGGTCCGACCCGACCCTGTACCAGAGTCGTTGATACACCCCCAACAGAAACAACGATTTGAAGCAAGAAATAAAATCAAATCAAATAAAACGAGCTGTGTAGCAGGCGGGGAGCGGGTGATGGTTTTGCTGGGGAGAAAGAGGGAATAGTGTTGTGGTCTGAAATCTAGACATGGTTGGGGTGGGAAATTCAAAAGAAAAGAATTCGTTCGGTGCGGTTGGCTGTTTTCCTTTTTATTTTATTTCGGTTGATTCTGGTTGAACGCGTTTTATGTCTGCTGAAATGCGACTTTGAATTAAAACGTAAAAGAATTAAAAGGGAAAAAATCTTTTGACTACTTCAAAATAAAACGTTAAAATACAATCTTATAAAGAGTAAATTTCGTTTCTAATCCCTGGGAATCTTATTATTCATCATTGTATTTTGATTTATATATCTTATTTTCAGCTTCGTTTGTGCGGAATTCAGCGATAGAGGCTGTTAAATTTTCAATTCTTTTTTCTTAATTAAGGACACAATTTAGCAATGCCTACTATATGAAGAAGATCGGAGGGAAGATCTAGAAAAATACCGTTGACTTTTTCTAGTGACATCAATTCGAATTTGAAGATAACTCTACAAGGCAACCATTCGTCCTTGCATTGAATACTGCTGCCATATATGGTCTGGTGCCCTCGCTGTTCACCTCCAGGTCCTCGACAAAATCCAGAGATGGATATGCAATGCGATAGGCCATCTCGTCTACAGTCACTCTCTCACAGACGTGCTGTGGCTTCCGTTTGTCTTTTCTACATGTATTTTCATGGAAACTGCTGTGACGAGCTACTTGCACAGGTCCCCAAACTGCATGGATTTAAGCGTGCTACTAGGTTGGCATCTCAGTCCCACTCTTTTACTGTCGCAACGGGTAAATGTAGCCGTCTCTTCTACTCCAGCAGCTTCTTATCTCACGCTTCCCGCCAGTGGAAATCCCTTCCTCTTAATTGCTTCCCTGATAGCTATAATCTTCAAATATTCAAATGTAATGTCAATCGACATCTTCTGATGCATTAATCTTGATGCCCGTCCTTCTCTTTATCCTTTCCTCAAACACCCCCCTCTTTACTCTTGCTCTCATTCTCTCTAACCTCTTCCGTGCTAGTGGCACTCCCGCCTTGCTTGGGGTGATAGGATTAAAAAAAGCTCTAGATTTGTGACAGTTAGAAGTTAATCTTAGAAAAGATGCGTATAGACTAGGTACATCCACATATTCTCGATTCAGCGCCATTTTTGGCCCCGTTCATCGCAATGTATTTCTTTTTATTAAAAAAAAATCTTCCAAACATGAAATATATTTTCCTGAAATTTTATTTCAGGAACATGAGCTGATTTAAAGTATAAAAAATGTGATTTGAAACAAATATAAATTATTTTTAGTTTAAAATATCAGGGAAATACATTTTTTAACACGGCGATAGCCTTTTATCTAAGGTGTTGACAGCTTGAGGACAGATGGATGTTTATCTAATGTTTTTCTACAGTGACTATATCTATAAAAAATAATCGAAGAATATAATATGAGCACCATTTTTCTATAAGTTATAAGTACTCAGTAATCTTAAACATTTAGTATAATATTCTCTGTAATCTAATGTTTTATTGAATTTTAGATACTTTGGCTTTAAAATTACAATAGTTATCACGGTTATTTTCTGATAGTCCTGTATGAACATCCGTATCAACAAAAATCGGCTCGTTTATATAAATACAAAAAAACAAAAAAAACAAAATTCTTTTAAAAACATTGACGTTTGATGATTTATGATCAGTAAAGATAGTTTTTATTTAATAAAATTATCACATAACGGGGGTCAAATAACGTAGAAATGGAAAAGATTTGAAACAAATTATTGTAATTAAAATTTTAAAAAAGAAATGAAAACAATTCTTGTAAAAAATCATTATCGATCGAAAATTTGTTTTTCATAAGACAATAGTGTCCTTAATATGTTTTATTCATAAAAGTAATTAAGAGCTTTTCTAATTAAATAATGTCTTAGTTTTATCGCATTTTTTATTTTAGGATTAAGAGCAGATTTTTGGTAACTGGTGTTTTTGTTGAACAAAAAAATATTATCTAAATTCTCCAATAAATTCCAATTTTACTAATATAAATATTAAGAGAGTCAAAATTTAATTTCTCGAAATTTCTTAAAATTAAACAAGTTTAACAGATATAGCAAAAATATTTTTACCATTAATTTTTAAAGAAAACAAAATAATTTCATTCATTTGTGAATAAATCCTGAAATATCCATTAAAATCTGACATTTAATTTTTGCAAGAATTTCCAAATCAATGTTTTTTTTTCATCGCAAAAAAGACGCTAAAATTTCCAATACTAATCTTTGGTTCCCCTGCCGACGCCAGAAATGAAAGTTGTTTTTCTTTTTTAAATTTAAGAATTTCGAACGTGCTAGAAAGGATTAGAAAATATTAAATAATAAAAAATAGTTTCTTCCGAATAATACCATAAAGATTTTGACGATAAAAATTTGTTTTTATCAAAAGCGGTCGTTTTTTTCATCATGGAATGCTATTTTTGTCAGCGAATTAGTGGAGACCTAATTTAGAGAGAAGATGGGCACCAACTGTGACTCCTTTTTGCCCATTCTTCTTCTGTTTATATGTCCCTTCAGGATGGGGTGATCATGGCTCACCACAGTCTTTATTGTAGCCGTTAACCGCGTTTGTCTCTTTGTCAAACCTTTGGCCGTCCATTCACATAATTTCGTAATGGTCAATCTCTTCAAATATGAAGAAGAGACCTGAAGCAACAGAAATGTGGTTTTACAGAAGGATGCTGGGGATACCATAGACTGAAAATGTGAGCAATGACGAGGTTTTAGAGAAAATGGAAATAAAAAGGAAAATTATACTTAACATCAGGAAGAGACGGTTGAAATTTCTAGGACACTTAATTAGGAAAACGGGCTTAGAAAATTTGATACTCACAGGACATATTGAGGGCAAGAAAGACAGAGGAAAACAACGCACAACTTACTTAGTGGGCTTGAATAAATGGATGGCAGAACAGGGTTTAACAGAAATAACGAAAAGTCTAAACTTATTAAGAGCTACAAGGGAGAGATAGATGTGGAGGGCCATGATCGCCTACACCCTGAGAGCAATAAAGAAGGTAGCCCTCGATATGCCATGTGAATGTCAAAATCTCTAAACTCTTCATCCTCATTCAGTGTCGCAGAAATTTCGGCTGCTTCTTTTTGATTCTAAGATTTTTTCCTTTTTTTTTTACATTTTCTTTAGAAATTTCTCATTACAAACGCTTCATGGTATTCTCAGCATCTTTCCGTAGAACCAGATCTCTGTTGTTCCACTTCTTCTCTTCATCTGTGAGGGAAATGGTTAGCATTCCCTGCTATATATTGCATAACATTTCAGCACTCGTTAGGTTGTTTCTCATGAAATTTTCATGTCTATTATTACTTTGCTTAATTTTTAGAAGGCATCTTTTTGCTATTCTGATGTGCCTTCGGATTTAGGTGTCACGTTTTCCATTATCATTTAACACATGTTCCAGGTAGTTATACTCCTGTAATTCTTTGACTTTTGACATCTCCAATTCGTAGTTCGCATCTTAGACTTTTTTGATTGTTGAAAAAAACCCCTATTTTCTGTCTTTTTACAGTATTGATTACTTTTCCCCCATAAGCAAGGCGCGATAATAGTAATAAGATTACCCTGACCGGTAATAAATTCGACTAGAGTCACCAGCTCCCTTAGGATAGCTTCGCTGTAGAGTTTGAACAATCTGGCGAAAAGGTGCATCCTTGTTTTACTCCTCTTTCCATTTTTAAATACTCATTTCCTTTTCTGTCCGTATGCAGGCGGCTCATTCTTAGTATAAGTCTCGCATTATTCTAACATCCTTCCCAAATACATAAAGTTTTCCTCGCAGTTCAACTAGATCCTGGCGCCGTATCTTGAAATGCTTTTCCTTAATCTAGTTGTTCCGAACCGGTACCACGCGTCGTATAGATACAGCGGAAGAGGATAGCAGGTGAGGCAGACTGATTGAAAGACAATCAGAGATTTTGAAACAGTTTTAAACGATTCATATGCCAAAAATAAATATGATTTCAGAATTTAAAATATTATTATGGATTACTTGTAATTGCATTGGAGGCACGGTAATGGATAGCGGCTCGTATTGAGGAATCAGAGAGCCGAGTTCGAGTTCCAGTCGAATCCATTACATTCACTTACGTGCTAATACCCTTGCGAAGGTAGGCATCCTCTTCTTGTCCCACCAGGCATGGGTAAATAGCAGGTCAGACCATGTTCTATAGCCTTGGATGGCAACTGGTCAACCGCAGAAAGAAATGGCAAACTACTGCGAGAAAAATCTGCGCCTTCAGTCATGTATCGAAAGATACATGATCGCCTGCGCGTGTATAACGCATGGCACATAAATGACTAATGTAACTGCATGCATAAGTCCCAGTATACATACTTATAAATTATTATTAACCGATTTTATCATTTTGATATTTTCCCATTATATCAAGTATTAAGAATATAGTAAATAGGGTCCGCAAATTGAAGGTGAGAGTTATCAATAGTAATGTTTTGGCTTTGAATCTGCAGTTATCTCCCTTTAAACTTCTCTTTGTTTTCTATTTGTAAATGTACTTTTTATCACATAAAATATGTTGAGGTGTGAGCAAATTTTCATTTCGTAAATGCGAGCAAGCGAATAAAAGTTTGAGAATCATTGGCTTAATTTATGATGCATCAGATACACGTCTTTCTACATTTCTATTGCTCGCTCTGATAACATTCGGGTCATAAATACAGCATTTCTTGTTCCAATGACTTTAACAAAACAACACTGTACTTGTCCTATTCCCGGTCTAATTCAGTTATTCTTACTATTCATTAGAATTCAGATTATTACCTTGGTTATTTAAAAGGCAAGTATTTTATACTAAATTTGAGATAAAAGTCCAGTGAAAGAAAAGCGATAACCTCACTAAAACGCAAGGAGTGGGGGCTATTGGAAGTGAAAGAAAATAAAAATATTTTACAAGGAACAAGAAACCCAATCTATTGAGACAGGAATTTATACTAAATTTTGTATGAAAGTCTAATGAGAATTTAATATGTAGTTAGTCAATTAATTGCAAACGTTCAGTATGAAAGTGTGAAGACTATCTCCTGAAAATTCATTTCGTTTCATTGAGTGGTCGGAAGATTAATCGGGTAAGAAGTGGCGCCAATTCAAGTAATTACCCTCTCGGTTTGACGTAGGCCGATTAGAACTGTCTTCTTATATCACATGGATGTATCAAGACCTGGTGCTTTTCGAATGAGCAGAAATCGTCGTAATTGTTCCTGAAATTGCTTTGCATTATTTGAATTTTTTTATAACAGGACCGTAGCTAATGTGCGGAGCCTATGCGCAGAAGACACATTTACACACTTCTTTTGTAGCCATGAAAGCGTCAACTTCCCGCTTGGATTATGTCCTCTATCCGTTAAAATATTATAAACAAAATATATCAGACACTCGAGAGTTTTGCCATTCGACCTAGGACAAAACTCACCTAGTATCTATCACTAATATTCTAATTTTGGACTTGTCATCTCCACACACAGAAATACACACACACACACACACACACACACACACACACACACACACACATATATATATATATATATATATATATATATATATATATATATGTAAGCAAATATATGGATATATATCCGACAGTATGAAGAAAAAGATACAGAAAAAACAAACAAAAATCTTAATATGCAATTATGCTGCATTAATGTTAATATAATGTCAACGTCGGATGTTTTGGTTTATTTTAAACCATCATCAGGACATATTCATAAAACATAATTAACATTAGAGTATATTCAATTCAACATGAAAAAGACGATGGACATAAGAGCACGACTAATACAAACAGATAACTGAAACTTTTATATAAGATCATCGTTCCGTTTAAATAATTTTTGTTTGTTTTTTCTGTATATTTTTCTTCATATATATATATATATATATATATATATATATATATATATATACGGTACGAGGTAAATAAAAAATGGACGCACTCATAGAAAATCGATTGTAAGAGAATTCATTTATTAATACAGGGTATTAATACAGGTTTACATATGTGCATTATACAAGTCAAAAATTGATTTAGTAACGATAACAATCCTAAGCATACTGACTTAAAGAATAAACGTTATCTAGAGAGAAAGCGGGACGAAGGTAAATTGCATCTCTTCCAGTGGCCTAGTCAGAGTATTGAACTTAACCAAATTTAAAACCTTTGGGCGATAATGGACAAGCATGTCCGTAATAAGAAAGTTAACATAGATGATGAGCTTTTTCGCGAATTAAAGGAATACTGGGAAAATCTGGCGAAGAGTGTTGACTTACTAATGAATTTAGCCTATAACAGGCCACGAAGAATTAAGGCCGTTATCAAAGCAAAAAGTTACCCAACAAAACACTAAGCCATATTTTGTTTTGTATAATGTACATATTTAAACGAATTCTATTACGCACTTGTCTTGGTAAAAATGCAAAACTTTGCCTTTCTATGGGTGCGTCCATTTTTTTGTGTCGTACTGTATATTTGAGTGTCTTTGGACAGCAATTTTACGTTTATGCAAGTTTCATTGAAAACCAACAAAATATTCTTTTTGCATTGATCCTTTCAACATATCTACTATTTTCTCTGACTTGCGCTTAATATTATATAATGAAATGTCCCATATCTGCGTACTTTCGACTAACACTAATAGCCATTTTCAAAAACATATTTTTGTGTAATATGTTATCATTTTAATTTTTAAATATCGCGTTTCACGTGTTGGTCCTTATCGAATTCCGTGTAATCAGGTGGGAGTTTTTACAATTTTTTAATGAAATATATTTAATCCCATAACCCCTCAGTATCTGTCTATATTTCTGAGATGATCCTGACGACACTTCACAGATATCTTTTCCGAGTTTATAATACCCAGAAATTCATACACAGAAGCCCTCGAGGACATATGGCACAGTGGATAAAAGCGTTAGTTAGATCCACTGACAGGATCCAAAGAGCGTGAGTTCAAAACCTGGTTATGTTGGTGGAGAACTTGGAGAGGGGAATTAACAGGAGATAACTGACATTTATTTAACATGGCACGTGGAACTAGAACAGTCTATCCCAGTGAGCGAAATAAAGGGTTCAGTTCGACATTCCAACCACCTGAAGAAGGCCGGAGCGTACATCGGCCCAAACCTTGTAATAAATATGGCGATAGTCCGAATAATGTAAATAGTGTCCATAACCCTTGTTATATCCCAGTTTGTTGGGATGAAATAAAAAAAAAAGGAATGAAAATAAAAAAAAAACAATTGTATTTTAACACATAAAATAACTTTTATTCATATACTGCCTGAGAACAGCAAGGAACTATTTGGATTTAAACCAGCTTGTCACCATGTCGAATTCAGAAGTGCCGCGGTTCAACTAGCGGACAAGGGACGTAACTCAATTGTATTTTGAGTTATCGTCCTTTCTAGGGGGAAGTAAATTTGTACCCCTAACATAGTCATGTAAAAGTCATGGTCATATTATAGTAATATAATACGCCATATAATAATCCATAGCCGTATTCGCGGTCTTGTGATTTCAATTAACAAGAAGTGGAACGATTATATTGAAACAGTAGCAAGGTCTGCTGCTATGACAGTTGGGTCATTGTGTCGACCTATCGCCAGAATCCACCGATCACGATTAAAAATCTACCATTCGACTCTGCAGTAAATATTGCTGCCACATCTGCTCTGGTTCTCCTGCTATATATCTTGAGATAAAATCCAAAGAACCTGTAAATTTATCAATCCTGACTTGGCGTCACGGCTTCACTCACTTTTCTCACTACCGTAACGTAACCTGTGTCTTTTCTATAAATATTTCCATTGCCATTGTTCTCATGAGCTTTCCACTCTGGTACCTCAGACTCATGAATGAAGCGTAGTAATAGACTGCGAAATAAGTGTCATCATTTTACTGTTGAAATAGCTAGCTGCAACCGTAAGTTCTATTCTAATAGTTTCCTCTCACGTATTTCTTGTTTGTGGAACACTCTTCAGGCTTCTTGATTTCCTGTCCACTACGATCTACAAAAATATAAACGCAACATCAATCGCGACGTCAATCTTGTTTTACTGAATCCTGTTCTTTAGAGTCCTTTCTACTTACAAACATTTTCTGATTTTTCTTTTACCCTTACTAACCACTTGCGTCTTAGTGACTTTGTGTTCTTACTTGGAGTGACATGATTTAAAATACTTCATAAATACGTACTAATAAGTTTAATTAACTAATCTTGCTATTTATTGTTTAGTCTATCACGAAACATCAAATATCATAAAAAGAAAGGCCATTTATTCATTCAGTTTTAAAAAAATGTAATCAAATAACTTTAGATAATTTTTTTTTTTAAATTAAAATATTACCTATTATCTCGCTTGTTGGCTATTGTGTTATATGAGGACATCCTTTTTTGCTCGATTCAGCAGTAGCAACAAGGGAAGTAAGCAGCCGGGTACAACCGGAAGTCCCAGAAGTCATAAAAACGCCCTATTTGGCCTCTTTGTTTACTTATTCATTTCAGCGGCATCTATCTACAAGCCCAGTTCGAAGGGCTACTCAGAACACTTGCTGAAGAAGATACGTAGCCTGTCCTGGCAGCTTAACTTTTAGATTTGCCGTTCCTTGTGGAACCAAGCGGAGAAATCTCCCTTCGAGATACCTATCCAAAGGAAAAACCTACGCACAATCCTTGATGCAGAAGACTCGGACCAGTCGTAGCAGTTTCACACTCAGATTTCTCGTTCCTCCCATTAGAACAAACGGAGAAATATATATATATATATATATATATATGAAATATCTGCTCAAGAACTATATTAATTGGGAAGTCCAACCCAAAATGCCTCTGTTTTGTATTCTCTTTCAACCGCAAAATAAAAGCTGTTAAAAACAGTTATTTTGAGCCTTGGGTTTTGTTCATTTCAGTCTCACTCACGTGCACACACACGTGCAACTGGGAAAAATTCCTACATTACATTACTAAGAAAATTAAAATATTAATTATTTTACTTGTTTTCAGTGACACACTTTCCTAATGCAATATATAGATTCTTTGTAGAACAATTATCGTAATATATTTAATTACAATTCGTTGACTTCATCCATTCTGTATAATCACAATGACTTTAAACATTTCAAATCAAAAGATAATATTTCAGTTACCTAGATACTGGCGTCCTGAGTATGACGATAAACTACATCCGCGTCCTGGGTAAGAAGATAAACTGCTTCAGACAGCAAGACCTTTGATCAGTAGGTTTTGAGAAGCGTGGAACTACCTCTTAATTACAGGTGTTCCTAGATTCCCCCCGATCCGGGGTGGAAGCACCTGTCAGGGTCCTAGCTATGACAAATAGTTATTCCCCACAAAAGTGGTCAACACACTATGTATAAAAATAGTTTTTTTGGAAAATTTTTACCAGTAATATATTTTTGAAAAAAATATTACAAGCAATACACGTTTGGAAAAAAAATATTAGCAGCAATAAAAATCTTGTCAGCATTAAATAACCTATTCAGGTTGATATGCCGTAAAACAAACCAAACCAAACCAGACATGAAGTGAACGCTATAAAGAAATAAAGAAATCGCTTGTTCCCACTTTGAAAACCGGCTGCACATGTAGATAGCCGTTCGTAGGGCACCTCCACGTGGTGTAATAGTTGGCAAGCTTGTCTCGCTATATCAGTTATGACTGAATAGTAAGTTCGATTCTCACTTGGTGCCCAATGCTTTCGACTTTGTGTCACATCTAAGCTACGCTTAGAAAATCGCCATAGATAGTCTTTCGTTTTCTTTAGTATTTCTGCTCTCCGTTTTTAGCAACAGTGTGTCCGCCATGTCGGCTGGGGCTTCTAAATATCCCAAGTGTACATACCCCGAGAGCTCCTCTGCAGAGAGGTATGCCCCCACCCCTACCTCTAATAAGGCATACTGGGTATGATGATAAACTAGATCCGCAGCAAAGCGTCTCATCAGGAGGTTTTAAGGATTGTGGAACCATCTCTTAATTACTAGTGTTCCAAGTTTCCACCGGAGTGGTAGCACCTATTAGGGTCTCAACTGTGGGCAAACCCCCAAACCCGGGTCAAAACATGATAGTAAAAATAACAGTAATACATTTTTGAAAGAAAAAAATTATTACCAGCAATTATATTTTGAAAAAAATATTATACCATCCATACATTTTGTAAAAAATTATTACCAGCAATAGATTTCTGGAAAAAATATACCAGGAATATATATTTGGAAAAAATATTAACAGCAATACATTTCTGAAAGAAACTATTACCAGGAATACATTTTGGAAAAAAAAAATTATTACCAGCAATACATTTTATATAAAAAAAATTATTACCAGCAATACATTCTATAAAAAAAAAATTATTACCAGCAATACATTTTATAAAAAAAAATTATTACCAGCAATACATTTTATAAAACAAAAATTACCAGCAATACATTTTATAAAAAAAATTTACCAGCAATACATTTCTGAAAAAAAATATTACCAGCAATGCATTTAAGAAAATACCACCAGTAAATACAATTTTGAAAAAAAAAAAAAAGAAGATATTACCAGCAATAAATATTTTTTGAAAAAAAAATACCGGCAATACATTTGATTGTCGAAACTGATTTCTTACAAAGAATGCATATTCTATTCATATGAATCTATTGTAAAGATCTTGTCAGTATTAAATAACGTATTGAAGTTGCTATGCTGTAAAGCAAAGCAAACCAAACGAACACTGTTTACGAGAAAATATTATCATCATATTTGAGCAGGTTTGATCCTACTTAACTGAACAGAAGTGGGGTTTTAGTTACAAAATATTCAGTCTGAATAAGAAAAAATGTTTATTGCATTTATGAGATTGTTCAGAACTGTGAACTGAAGGTTCTGAATTTTTACTCTTCTGCTTACAAATTTATACAAAAAATAGAACTACTACGTGCCGTCTCTATTCAGTAAGTTGGCGATCATGGCTCTTCATAACTTCCTATCGTTCATAACTCTTAGCAATCTTTGCCTTTTTACTAATCCTCGCAGTTCTTGTTCTGACATCCGTTTACACAATCCCATTTGATAGGTTATTCATTGTTTCTCTGTTACTTTTGGACGTGGGTGATGAAGGATCTCCACAATTTCCTATCATTTTTAGCACTTAACAATCTTATTAAGTGGTTCTCTATGTCATTTTTGAAGGTGGATGATCAAGACTCTCCGCAAATTTCTATCATTCATAGAGCATAACAATGTTAGTCTTTTTACTAATCCTCGCAGTTCCTGTTTTGGCATCCGTTTACACAAGCTCATTGTTTCTCTATGTTACTTCAGGACGTGAGTTATGAAGGCTCTCCACAACTTCCTATCATTTGTAGCGCTTAGCAATCTTTATCTTTTTACAGTTCCTGTTCTGTCATCCATTCACACAAACTCGTTTCGATGTTACTCGCTGTTTTCTTTCTGTACATCTTGTCTTTGATATATCCTGTGTGTGTCAAATTTTCCAATCCTGCTTTCCTCATTATGCGTCCCAGAAATTTTAACTACCTCGTTCTGATTTTAAATATAAGTGTCCTTTTTCGTCGTTGCTCAAACGTTCTTTCCATGTTATTCTCAGCATCTTTCTGTAGAGCATCTCTGTTCTTGCCTGAAGTCTTCTCTTCATCTGTGAAAGAACTGTTCTTCATTCACAGCAGGATTAAGATAACATAGCAGTTCAGCACTTTTTCTTTTGTTATTCTAATGCGCCTTCGGATTTCGGTGTCACATTTTATATCCTCAGATACCCAAACTGCTGTACTTGCTTGATGTTAGCATCACCAATTAGCATCACCATCACTCAAATCTTGCGCTATTTAACTTGCTGGCAAACATATATTCTATGTTTGTTTATTTTAAGTCATTTCTTTTCGCTTTCCTTTTCTACATTGTCTAGAACAAGGGTCGGCATGCGTGCCACACGTGGCACGCCAAGTAATTTACAATGGCACGCAGCCACAAATGACATCACGAAGTCCGAAAAATAACTACTACAATGCAAAGAAGTTATTTTGCTGTTTCAAAACTGCTTACTCGTTGGACTCCCTCTAATAATCGAAACTTAAAAAAAAGTTTTTTTAAAAACAGTTTATTTCCATTAATGCGGTTTACATATTGTTATTGTATACGGTAATTCCCAATGTATAATACGCATTTTGCTAAAAATAATAAGCAAAATCAGGGGTACGTATTATACACAGCTTCAAAATATCTTTTTAAAAAATATTGTAAAATAAAATAAGAATTATCATAAAACTAAATTAGAATAATATTGGTCTATGTTTAAAACCATTTTTTAAATAAGATTAGGAAACGCTGGCCGTAATGAAATTGGAGAAGTACAATTTATAGGGTTTGATTATCAAACAAGGGGTGCGTATTATGCATGAGCAGAAGCATTTTCTCACACTTTCAGCACAATTTTAGGTGTGCGTATTATGGATGAAGGCGTATTATATATAGGGAATTACGGTATATTACTATATAAAATATATTGTAGAACAAGCATATTGACCTTGACTTGTATAAAAATCTGTATGCTGTTGGCACACTGAATGATTTTAAAACCGTAAGTCAACACATAGCAAAATATTGCCGACCTCTTGACTAGAAGTGTAGTTTTTTTTCTGTGTCTGCTATCAGCACAATGTCATCAGCATGTCTTATATTGTTATGATAGTGTGCACTGATAGTAAATCCTGCTAGAGTCTCATGCCCCATTAGAATGGCTTTGTTGTCGAACAAAACTTGGTAAGAAAATACATCTTTTACAAATTATATCTACCTACTCAGTTCATTGTCTATGAGTATGTCGGGTTTTCGTCCTAGTATAGGTTCTGGTTCAATATAGGTTTCAAACATCTTTCCTAAATAAATAAAGCTTTTGAAATGCTTTTGCGTAATCTATGATACATAAGATGTACCGTGCAGAAGTGGATGCAGAAGGGAGTGCCTAGCAGGCCCAGAGCATCCATATTGGGAAGGCATCCAATCAAAGAGTGAAATAAAACATCAGTTTATATTTAATTTCAATAAAGTGTTTATTTCATGTTTCATCTGTTTTAACTTATTTAAAATGTCTTCCTTTCTCAAATTTCTCAGTATCACGCCCTATAGCACCCCCCAACTAGTTGAATTTTGGAAGCATACAACCAAGGAATTGTCTCGGGCATCAAACTAGACATAAATGTACATCTATCTACATTTATATTGCTCGCTCTGATAGAATTCAGATCGAAAATATAGCATTTCGTGTTGCAATGTCTTTAAAAAAAAACACACTGTTCTTGTCTTATTTTCGGCCTAATTCATTTATTCTCTCTATTAATTAGAATTTAGATTTACCTTGGTTATGTAAAATGCAGGTAATTTATACTAAATTTTTGAATTTATGAAATTTATATGAATGTCCAGTGAGGCTTTAATACGTAGTTAGTCATTTAATTGCAAATGTTCAATATGAAAATGGGAAAAAAACATCTTCCGAAAACCATATCATAAGTGATACGGTAAGATGAGGCGCAAACTCGTGTAATTTTCCTCTCTGCTTGATATGGGCCGATTAGAACTGTCTTCTTATATTACGTAAGTACCGTGTCCATTCAGGACATGGGTGATCAAATCTCTTCACAATTTCCGATACCTTGTAACTCAACGTCTGCCTTTTTGCCATTTATCCCACCACCCAACGTTCTGCAATCCATTCGCACAAGCTGAACATGTAGGTAGCCTTGTTTATCCCACTGTCACTTATGCATTTGGTATTTCCGCTAAATGCCAAACTCTCCAATCCTTATTTCTTGATCATGAATCCCAAATATTTCAGCTGTCTCTTTCTCATTCTGAGTGTAAATGTTCGTCTTGTTTCTACTTTTCTTAAGACTTCGTAGCTGCTTACACGCTCTATAATATATTTCTAGTATCCTTCTGTAGAAACATATTTCTGTTTCTTTTAGTGTTCACCTGTGTGGAAAATGTGCAGCATTCACTGCCATATTGAAGGATTAATATTGCATAGCTATTCAGTAATCTTTCTTTTGTCTTTTAGCGTAAATTTCATGTTATTTGGTACGTTACTTAGCTTTTAGAATCTATTGTTTGCTATTCCAGTGCGACTTCGGATTTCGGTGTCACATTTTCCAGTGTTTCTTCCATATGTCAAAAATTTGACCCAATAAAACACAGAAGTGTATTATTGATTTATTATTACGTGGCTCTTATTGGTCTGGTGAGACCGATAATCCGGCAGGCTTCTGGAATCAATCGGTAGTGTCCCTGTCACTTTTTCTCTCTCTCTTTAACTATATATATATATATATATATATATATATATATATATATATATATATATATATATATACACCTAAAGAGCCAGACTAACCTATCTAGGTTTCACCTACGCGGATAGTCAGAGCGAACGATCCGCGTAGATGAAACCTAGGTAGGTTAGTCTGGCTCTTTAGGTTTATTTACTTAGTTTGCTCTACTTCGAGTATTGAGCACTTTGCTTAGTTATTTTTACTTTACTCGTGTCGGAGGGTTTTTCTTTGGACTCAGAACTTAGATTCTAGACGATTATTTTTACCGGAAGTACATGTTCTTAGTTCTTTCTTTTTTTTTTTTTACCCTTTTTTTCCCTTGGGTATTCGTTTGTTCATTCACAAGCTAAAACATCTAAGGTTTTGCCGGACGAGTATAGCTGCTTACATTTCAAAGTTTATTAGTGTTATATATATATATATATATATATATATATATATATATATATATATATATATATATAGAGAGAGAGAGAGAGAGAGAGAGAGAGAGAGGGAGAGAGAGAGAGATTCATGTTAAAAAGATAAAAAAATAAAAAAACAAATGAAAACTACAGACAAAAGTTCATTTTCTCCATCAAGACATTCATTTCTGTAGTTCATTGCTACCAGCAAGCAGAAATATTTCTTCTCCTGATGATGGCCATTTTGGCCGAAAATAGTCGAGGAATCTAAATGAAATAATAATAAAAAAAACGAAAGAATATTAATCTACAACCCAGTGTGTCTGAAGATTTTAATTTTTTAATATTTTTTATTGTTCAATATATATATATATATATATATATATATATATATATATATATATATATATATATATATAGAGAGAGAGAGAGAGAGAGAGAGAGAGATTAACAGGATGTGGGGAATTTAGACTTAGACTGTACCAGTAGTAATCGGAGCTCTGGGGCTCGTTTGAAACGGAATGGACAATTTTACTAAAAGTGTCCCAGATAACATCAACATATAAGTTGTCCAGAAGTTGAATAACACTTCTCCTATACGGCCTAAGGATCATAATTTGGACCCGGTTATACAGGATAAAAAGCAGGAAACATAACATACACTACTACTACTAATATATTCTAATATAAAAATGAAAATCTGATTTTCAGTGGATAAGTATTTGAATTCAGTAATCATTTTTTTTTAATCATTATATCTTCTGAACATTTGATGACAACAGCTATTTTATTTTAGTTTAGATTCGTAGAAAAATTTCGTTGTCCAAAATTAAATAAAAACAAATGAGAATAAAAAGACTGTGTAGCAACATAAAGAGAAAAGAATGCCTTACTGAAAAGCAAAGCATAAATTCTTTACGAAAGATCCTTAGTGAAAACAGTCTCCGTCGATAGATAAATAATAAAAAGTAGAAGAGTTCTGAGCAACGAAAGGCAAGATTAGAAACTATGAAAGCCAATAGAACTGATATTATCATAAAAGACAAGAAATTCAAGTAGTGTATACTTATTGACATAGCAGTGCCATCTGTGGAGAAACACCTCCCTCACTCACTCTCTCTTTATATATATATATATATATATATATATATATATATATATATATATAATGAACATCTTATATTTACATATGCTCAATCTCTCATATTGAGCAATTTTACCCAGAAATATAGCATAACTTAAATCTATATTTTTATCATATATATATATATATATATATATATATATATATATATATATATATATATACAGTGTAACCCGGATATAAGAGAGTTGTCGGGACCGGCGAAGAAGTCTCTTATATCCGAGTTTCTCTTATATCCGGGTTTGGTCTATTTTGTTTAGGTAAGTACGGCTCTAATTTGGGACCAGAGAAAATCTCTCTTATATCCGGGTTTCTCTTAAATCCGGGTCTCTTATATCCGGGTTACACTGTATATATATATATATATATATGGACAGTGAAGTCCGTACCCAGTGGCGATAGTCTTTTCAAGAGTGAATGCAATCTTCTAGCCTGATGAATGTGTTCACGCATGAAACAGACTGTTGCCGGTCGGTGTTCATCCCTACTCCACTTTTGTGTTTGCATACGCTCTATCTCTGATATTGAGCACTTTAACCCCATACATATAGCATGCCATTTTTATCATATATATATATATATATATATATATATATATATATATATGTGTGTGTGTGTGTGTGTGTGTGTGTGTGTGTGTGCGCTTGCGCGCAACGAATAGCGTGGAACCTCTTTTATTCCGGATGGAATCACGATCAAGTATTTGAATGCCACGTGATTTGCCAGACTAATTCACCGGTCGGTCACAGGTAGCTTAATATAATTTTCTCACAATCTCTGATGCTATAGAGATATGAGAGTTGCATAATTAATGGCTCTGAAGTGTATTATTGAATTATTATTACGTGGCTCCTATTGGTCTGGTGAAACCGATAATCCGGCATGCTTCTGGACTCAATCCGTAGTGTACCTCTCACTCTCTCCCCCCTCTCTCTCCTTCTCTCACTCACTCACTCACTATCTCTCCCTCCCTCCCTCTATCTCTCACTCACTCCCTCCCACCATCACTCACGCACTCACTCACTATCTCTCTCTCCCTCCCTCTCTCTTTCTCTCTCTCTCTCTCTATATATATATATATATGTGTGTGTGTGTGTGAGTAGAGAGAGAGAGAGAGAGAGAGGGAGAGTGAGCAGGATATGGGGAATGAAGACTGAGACTGTACCAATACCAATCGGAATTTTTTTTTAAATAATAATAAATGAAATAATTTTATTAACTTTGCTGTTGGATATCTGTAGACTGAGTTCCATAGAATCACATTCACTCTTCAGGGGATTTAAACTTCAGATGGTTAACTTCAAATCAAATTCAAGAATATATATATATATATATATATATATATATATATATATATATATATATATATATATAAAGGCCGTCCTAAACATTGGTGTCCCCCAAGGCTTTAACTTGGGCCCTACACTGTTCATCAATGAACATTCCGTTGTCATCAGTTCCCAAGTTGGCATCTACGCGGACGACACCACTATTTACTCCTGCCTCAATAGTAAATCTAGTATCGTTGACAAAACTAACATGGTTGCTGGTCTCGAAAAGGACCTTCAATCTGTGGTTGACTGGGGCTTGTAAACTTAATGCCTCCAAAACTAAACTGCTCTCCTTTACCCACCACAGGGATAACTTCCTGACTCCCACCAGAATGACTGATTCCCAACTCCTTGAGAGCGCCTCGTTATGCCTCCTTGGTTTCATGCTGTCCACTAACATGAAGTAGGAATAAATATGTTGAATCAATAGCTCCATCTACCGCAAGGAAAGTTGGCTCTCTGTGTCGTGCCAGAAAGTTTTTCTCATCTGTAAATCAAGCATCCGTCCTTGCATGGAATATTGCTGTTATATAAGGTTTGGTGCTTCCGCTGTGCGTCTCGAGGTCATTGACAAAATCCAGAGACGAATATGCAAGATGATAGGTCTTGACTTGGCATCTAGTCTACAATCGCTATCCCACAGATGTGTCGTGGCCTCCCTCTGTCTCTTCTACAAGTATTTTCATGGTAACTGTTTCGGACTACATGAATTTAAACGTGCTACCAGGCTGGAATCTGGCCTTTAACTGTGAAAACGGTTAAATGTAATTGTTTCTTCTCAAGCAGCTTCGTCTCCTGCACTTCCAGGATGTGGAACTCCCTTCCCGTTACTTGTTTCCCTAATGACTATAATCTTCAAATATTCAAGTGTAATGTCAATCGACATCTGACACTCTGAGCTTGATATCCGTCCTTCTCTGTATCCTTTCCTCAAACACGCCTTGTTCTCAATCCTCTGTAACTCCATGCGTGCTACTGGCACTCCCGCGATGCTTGGGGTGAATTACCTTTATATATATATATATATATATATATATATATATATATATATATATATATGTTTGTACGGGAGTGTGTGTGAGTGTGTGTACATATGTGTGTGTAGATAAACAATTCTTTCACATATTTGTTTATCATTTCCATTCGTTCTCACGGCATGAAATAATTCACAAGGTTGTCTTCCAAAACCCAAGCATCAAATCCACACACGCTTTTGTTTTTTGCATGTCTGTTGACGAAAGGGTTTCCACGTTCTAGATTTCTAAAGAAATTCTTCATAAGAATATTCCAACGTTACTTCCCCACCCACTCTTCAAGTTGTCGTGCACACACATACACACACAAGAGTAGGTTTTATCGAAATTTAAAAGTGTTTGATGTAATATATACGTATTTCCACACATGCACACGACAATGTGTCAATAACATTGCCTCTTGCCACAGACAATATTATTAGGAAAAATGCGAATTTTAAGTGCAAAGAGCTTTACAAGTTACTTTGAATAAATAAGGACATTGAAAATAACTCTTTAACAACAGTTTAGAATTAAAAAAAAAATTAAAAAACAAACAAAAAAACAGTCAACTTGAGAATTTGTTGAATGAAATATTTAAACACAAAAAAATAAATGAACTTCTGAAATTACAGTGAATATCGGAGGACTTGTCACGATAAGAAAAGCTATTTGGAGTAGCGATATGCAAATTTCACTTCTTAAATAACAAGGGTTTCTTCATGAGATAAAAATGAGCTGGAAGTAGAAAAGTCACGGAACTTTCATTGATGATTTTCTTCCGTACATAGAGCTACACTTAACAAAAAAAATGTAGGAAATTCCTTAATTTTAACAACTGCACTAGAGCTAAATATTAAAGCCGAAATAGATATCAACGATAAAATGAAATAAGAAAGGAAAAATGCATGATCGTCCTTTTTTATTTTTTTTATTTTTTATTTTTTGCTAGCCTTTTTCTTTCTTTTTTTTTGTGGCTTTTCTTTTGCTAGCATTTTTTGCTGAATTTTTGCAGGCTATTTTCTTTTTTGTTGGCTTTTTACTTTTTGCTGGGGTTTTCTTATTTTTCCTTGCTGGCTTTTTTCTATTTTTTCTGGCTTTTTGCCGGAATTTTTGCTGGATTTTTTTTTCTTTTTTATTTACATTTTGCGTTTTTGCTGAATTTTCTGCTGAATTATTTTTGTTTTTGCTGGGTTTTTTTTGTTGGCTTTTTTTGCCGACTTTTTTCTTTTTCATTTTTTGGATGAAAAGGAGAATAATCTTTTTTTTAATGTTTTTTTGCTGCCATTATTCCCTGAATTTTTCTTTATTTCTCGTTTTTTTTTTATTTTTGCAGTATTCTTCTTTTCTTTTTTTTTTCTTTCTTTTTTTGTCTTTTCGTGATAGCTTTTTTTTTTGCTGGTTTTTATTGAAAACATTTTGCTGGCTTTATTGCCGGCTTTTTTTTCTTTTTTACTGGCTGCTTTTATTTTTTTCTGTTATTTTTCTTACTTTTTGGGCGTCTTTTGTTTTGTGGCATGTCTGGTGCCTTATTTCTTTTTTGGTGCTTTTTTATTTTTCATTATTTTGCTGGATTTTTCTTCTTTTTTGATGTGCTTTTTTCTTTTTTTGTTGGGTTTTTCCTTTTCTTGCTGGCTTTATTCTTCTTTTCACTCTGGCTTTTTTGCTAGCTTTATTTTGCTGGATTTTTTGCTAACTGTTTTCATTTTTGCTCTGTTTATTTATTTTCCTTCCCGGCTTTTTTCTTTTTTTTTTTTTTTGCAGGATTTTTCTTCTTTATTGGCTTTATTTTTCTTTTTATTGTTTTTTTATATCATTTTTGCTGTTTTTTTTTTCTTTTTGTGGTTTTATTTCTTTTTTGTTGGCTTTTTTCTTTTTGCTGGCCTTTTTTTGATGGCTTTTTTCACTTTTTGCTTGGTTTTTCATTTTTTGTTTTGCTGATATTTTTCTCCTTTTTTTTGCTGGCATTTTTGCTGACATTTTTGCTCCTTTTTTGCTGGCATTTTTGCCAGAAAAAAAAAGGACTGTAAAGGCAAAAAAATAGCAAAGACGAAAAAACTAGCAAAAAATAAAATATATTTTTTGCTAGTTTTTTCGTCTTTGCTATTTTTCTGCCTCTACATTCCTTTGTTTTTTTCCTGTTTTTTTTCTTTATTTGCAGACTTTTTTCTCTTTTAGCTGGCTTGTTTCATTTTTGCTGGCTTTTTCGGTTTTTCTGGTTTTTACTAGCTTTTTTGCTGGCTGTTTTTTGCTGGCTGTTTTTTACTGGCTATTTATTTTTGCTGTTTTTATTGCAGTTTTTTTTTTCTTTATTTGCCTGCTATTTTTCTTTTTTGCTGTCTTCTTTTTTTTTGCTGGCATTTTCCCTAGCGTTTTTGCAGGCTTTTCGGCCGGCTTTATTGATTTTCGTTTTTTTTGGGGGGGTTGTTTTTTGCTGGCTGTTTCCATTTTTTCTGAATTTTTCTTCTTTACTGGCAATTTATCTTTTTTGCTGTCGTTTTTCCTTTTTTTGCAGGCTGTTTTCTCTTTCTGCTGACTTTTTGATAATTTTTGTTGGATTTTTTCTATTTTTCTGGCTTTTTCTTTTTCTACTGGCTTTTTTTTCCTTTTTCTTTACATTTTTTGCTGCCGTTTTTCTTTTGATGCCATTTTTGCCATCTTTTTTGGTGTTTTTTTTTGCTTTTTCGTTACATTTTTTCAAATCTTTTGCTGTATTTTTCGTTTGTTGCTGGATATAATATAATGTTTTTATTTTGCTGGATTTTACCCTGTTTCCTTACTAGTTTTCTTTTTGCTGACTATTTTCCTTTTAACTGTCTTTTTTCTTCTTTTTTGATGGATTTTCTCATTTTGCTGGCTTTATTGCCGGTTTTTTTTCTTTTTTGCCGTTTTTTTATTTTTTGCTCGCTTTATTGCTGCTTTTTCTTATTTGCAGCCATTATTGGTTTCTTTGTTTTTTTCGTCTTTGCTGGCTTTTTCTTTAGTTTTTGCTGTATTATTTCTAGCTTTTTACTTTTTGCTAGCATTTTTGTTGGAGTTTTTCTTTCTTTTGGTTCTGTTTTCGCTAGCTTTTTTTTTGTTAGCTTTATTATCAGCTTCATTGCTGGCGTTTCTGTTTTTCTTGCAAGATTATATTAACTTTTTTGAAGTTTTCTTATTTTTATTGGCTTATGATTTTGGGCTGTTTTTTATTGGGTTTTGGTTTTTGCTAGATTATTTTACGTTTTTGCTGGTTTTTCTTTATTTTGCTGTTTTTTCTTTTTTGAAAAAGAAAGAAAATAGCGAGCAAATAATATATATAAATATATATAAATATATATATATATATATATATATATATATATATATATATATATATATATATGTATGTATGTATGTATATTATAAATTAAGTGATTTAAAATATGTTTTTTTCGCTACACAGTTGTAAAAATAAAAAGAATAAAATACAAAAAGATAATAAATATAAAAGAACACCGGATTATATATCTTACTGTTCTTTCTTTTTATCTATATATATATATATATATATATATATATATATATATATATATATATATATATATACACACGTGTATATATATATAAGTATATATATATGTATCTATATATGTATATATATATATATATATATATATATATATATATATATATATATACCTTTTGTAACCACAAAATTGTTCAAATCGTGTAACAGTGGGATAATTATCCATCCATCTACCCTAAACGTCATTTTGTCATTTTATGAATATCTTGAATAGAGGCGTATGGTTAAATGTGCACCCTTCTTTGTGGCCGAGAGATTTAAAGCTGGCTTGGGCAGATGGCTATTACTTCTATAAAAGCGGACGCATGTTCGGACCCTGCTGGAGAGAACATTTTGTATATTGTCTCTCAAATGAGCAGGTTAGTAAGCGTAACTTACACTGTTAAAAAAGAACTTTTATTCAAACGTGAAATCCACAAAATAACGTTTATAACAGTATGATACACGCACGCACGCACAAATATATATATATATATATATATATATATATATATATATATATATATATATATATATATATATATATATTAGGTTGGTGGAAAAATAACGACGTAATAATGTCGTTTTTTCAACGTCAAAAAACGACAGTATTACGTCATTATTTTTGCACCAACCTAATATATATATATATATATATATATATATATATATATATATATATATGTATATATATATATATATATATAGCGTGTGTGTGTGTGAGAGAGAGAGAGAGAGAGAGAGAGAGAGAGAGAGAGAGAGAGAGAGAGACAGACCGATAGAGACAGTTTTTTTTAATTCTTACCTACAAATGCAAGAACTTCATAGACAAATTTAAACCTGTACTAAACAGATCATAACCCCACGCACATTAACACACAGCATACACACATAATGGCCAAACAAACTGGTCAACTACACACACACACATACACATGCACAAGTATCTATGGAGAACGAATATATATACACATACTCGCAAAAACAAACACAATAGACTACCCACAAGCACACACACAAACCCTACACAACATAGGAAATGTGTCTGTATCTATCTATCTATATATATATATATATATATATATATATACTAATTCCTTATAATAAAACAGTATATATGTAAGGAGAAGAAATATGCATACACATAAATATAAGCATTGATAAATAAATGACATTTCATATTCTGCATCCTCAAATCGAGATTTATGTGTCAACAAAATTCAAAAATAAAATGATTTTTTCAAAATTTGCATCGATAATTTAATCACGTCTTAATTACCGTAAATAGGTCACTATCATGTTAGTTACGTTTCATTTATTGAAAAAAACTGTTTTAAAAAAGAATCTCATAAATTTTAACCGGTATTAAGGCTAAATGTTTGGTCAACAAATAGCGAATGTTTCTTGTATGGAAACGTCCACTTTGCCTTTTTCTATTACCATATTCCACCATTAAACCATCTCAGTGAAATCTTTTGGTGGTTTTCCAAATGTTTTAAGCGAAGAAATTATGGTTAAATGCTAGAAGTCTCTCTGCTAAAAAACATTCTAAATATCAAAAGTTTCAGAATATAAAATGTCCTATCAACTGGTCTGTTAAAAATCAAGTTTTGCTCGAGACAGATGTAAGAATATGTTGGAATTGTGTATGTGAAAGCTTTACCTTGTGTGTTCAGTTCTTTTACAAACTGTTTAACCCAGCCGAAGATTAAAACTGATTCTAGCTAGAACTGGTATATTCTTTGTGAGTGGAAGAGAGAATTCACTTTTAAGTCATTACCATTTACGCTAATGTTTAGCAAATAGAAAAGTTTAAAAACAACAGTGTTTTGAATAAAGTTATTTTTTATAGAAATAATAGACATTCATATAAGGCTACTGTGTAAATATTTGAAAAAACAACGTCATCATGAATAAGAACACAACGATCTGGTTTTAACTTTTCTGTCACAGAAAATGACATAAAACGCAGAAAATATTTTTTCCTGAGTAATTTATTTCTAAGGTAGCGTAGCGGTCATCAGCGCGAAAAGTAGGCTCGGCGACCCGAGTCCAAATTTCGGATGATTCTACTGCATTCAAATTCACAACAATACCCTTGAGAAAGGCATGAATCCACCTGTTCTTCCACCAGCTATGGGTTAAATAGCGCAGTAGACAGGACTTTCTTGTCTAAGGAAAAATCATCTCTGGATTCCAAAGCCATGGAAACAGCAGCTATATTCACGACCACTGCATTGTCTTTTCGAAGAACGCATGGAGATTTACAGATGATAAAGAAAAGGAATATGTGGAGAACCGTAATCGCTTAGTACCTGAAGGAACTTTGTATTTAAAGAAAGGAAGAGAGAGAGAGAGAGAGATTCTGAGATATGAATCTAGATGATCAACTACAGACCGATCACATGTGGAAAAAACATTACTGAAAAATGAACAGAAATATACAAATCTATGGATAGCCGAGAACTGTAAACTGTCGAACTAAAAGAAGTCAGAAGAAACAAAGGCCAAAGGATCTGCTCTACAGTGACCACATAATTTTGAAAGAAGTAAAATCAAAACGAAAAAGGCTTCGAATGGGATTAGTTAACTAAACAATGACATAAGATATGGTCCTTCATAGCAGGGCACTCAAATGACTTAGAATATTCAAGATTGACAAATCAGTAGTGGAATTTATAGTAGAATTCTGTAAAGTGAAAAGAATCCTTAGATGAATGAATAAATAACAATCGTAATAATATATATAGCCATAAGTTCTATGCTAACAGTTTCTTCTGTCGCACTTCTCGCTTGTGGAACTCTCTTTCCGCTTCTTGCTTCGCATCAACTTTAATCTTCAAAAATGTAAAAGCAATATCAATCATTATCTTCTGTCTTCTTAATTCCTGACCTTCAATAGTTCTCTCTCCTTAATAGGCTTGTTTTCTCATATTATCTAACACTGTGAAACCTCTTCTGTTTTAGTGACTTTATTGCCTTACTTGAGGTGAAATGATTAAAAATTAAAAAGCTGGAAACTTTTTTATGTACCAAGTGTTTTTAGGAGATGGATGACTATGGCTTTCCATATCTCCATATATATATATATTTTATTAATTTTTGACTGATGACTATCCCTCTTTGTTGCTGTTCTAAAAAACTCGTTAAGTAGCTTTCTCGTATCTTTTCCTTGCTTCTACTGCCATGGCCTGATAATGTTAAGCATACGTAAGCGTTACAATAATTATATGATAGACAATGATTTCCTTTTAACAAAATGAAATCTTGTTAATCTTATAATAAACACGAATGACATTGTGTCCCTGAGTTACACTTTTTCAACTTTACTCCTAGAGGTTGTAACCCAACATATTATACCATGTTAGAATCAGGCCGACCCAGTGAGCAAATTATAAACATTCTGGGCTGGATCCGGACCTGCAATCCTGAAATTTTGGATTCCCAAGTTTTCATTACTGCAATTGTTTTCGGAGATTTCTGTGCGATAATAATTTGGAAATAAATTTGGGAATAATCGAAATTAATTACGAAACCTAGCGAAAGTCATCCATGAAATAAAAATAATTGTTTGTATAGAAAGTAAGGACCAACGTACATTAAATTGTCTTTAAATTAAGTGGTGGCAGAAGAATTGTCGTTGAACTTGTAAAAGGTAAGCTTAAATATTAATGCAATACTTAAATGCAGCGACCAATTTTGAATCCTTCTCCAGTTTATTGTTTCCTATCGCATCTACTCCTCCCTACCTATTACAATGAAGACACAATCAAGAGCCCTCCTCAGGAGTTAGCTTTATTGCCGCCGGATAGGGCGGCTTTTAAGCTAGTATACTAATATTTTTCGATGACAAGTTTCATTTTTTCTACGCTATGAAGAAATATAACGATTTCTTAGCATACAACAGGTAGATCATTGTGAAAATGGTGTACATCGAATAGGAAAATATCCACGGAAAAGCAATTTACAAAAAAAATCAGACACACTAAAAAATATTTTCGTTTAATGTATACAAATATCCAATACAGCGTTTTTCAACCTTTTTTTTTTTTACCCTTGCGTAACCCTTAAAATAAATTACATGTCTCAAGGAACCCCTGCACAAAAACAAAATTATTTACCATATCTTTCTCATTTTGTTTTCATTGCAGTTCACGTGGTAAATATCATAGTATATATTTTAGAATAACTGGTTTAAGGAAAAATGAATGGCTCTTTGTCAATGCTAAATAAAATTCATACTGTTCGTTTATAATACTTCATCAGGGAGTTTTCATTCACACACAAAAAACATTCTAAACTCAAACGTAAAAAATAAACATCAGTAACCAATATCACATACCTATAATATAAATTTAAACAGAATGAAAACAGATAAATGCATCAGTTTGTTTGTTTTTTAATTTTTTTATCTTTTACTGGCAATGTTGAAAAAAACAATTTAAATCAAAGCAAAATATTATGTAAACCAATAAATAGGCTAAGAACATTATAGATTAGATAGGATGAGGTCTATATTACAATATTATAATAACCAATAATATATTGTGTGTGTTTGGTAATATTACGTATATGAAATTAAATAAAAAGTCATAAGTGCATTAGATTATTTCACCTGTACACATTCACAGAATTGACCTGTTTATTATTTACCCGTCTTAGACCTCCACCCAATGAAATGATGAATGAATAAATTCAATAAGTAGTAAAAACGTTCGGGGTAATACAGCCCATGAGCTAGATTATAAGATCAGCGACGTAATTCTGCATTCAGCCGAAGAAAAAAAAAATGAACAGCTGAAATTTGATATCAACAAATCACAGAAAAGAAACTCATACAACAATTTCATTATTGGGGGGGGGGGGTTCTTCTAAGGGAGACAATTGAATAAAAATAGAAAGAGTTATTTCCCTTGCACCATTTATTTATTGGGTTGGCACAATTTTTTTTTTTTAAATAGGAAGTATTTGGCATTTGAACATGTGATTTCGTTTCAAATGTAACTGAAATTTGTGCCACAGGCACAGACACATACACCATATATATATATATATATATATATATATATATATATATATATATATATATATATATATATATATATATATATATGTTCTGAAATATGATATTACAATGTATATAGATTGTGAATTTTAAGAAAAATGAGATGCATTTTATTTTCATTTCCGGAAAGAAAATAAATAAATAATAATAAAACGCAATCCAAACAGCAAAAAAATGTGTGACTTTTATGAAAATGGTGCCGTAGATCGTAAGTAAATTTCTCGTTTCAGGAGTAGAAGTTTTGATGTAGAAATCAGGAAACGTCGCGGCAGACCTGCAGTTATTGGTGATAATAAAATCGAAGCCCTGATTTAAAAATTTGAATACTGTTGCCATATATGGTCTGGTGACCCCGCTGTTCTTGATCAAATCCAAAGACGGGTATGCAATGTGATAGGCCCTGACTTGGCATCTCAACTCTAGACACTTTTTACAGATGTGACGTGGCTTCCCTCTGTCTTTTCTACAAATATTTTCATGGAAACTGCCCTGTCGAGCTATTTTCGCTGGTGCCCCAACTGGCATCTCGGTCCCACTCTTTTACTGTTGAAACAGTTAAATATAACCGTCTCTTCTATAATAGCTTCTTCTCTCGCAAATCCCAACAATGCAACTCCCTTCCTCTTACTTGCTTCCCAGATAACTATAATCTTCAAAAATTTAAATGCAACGTCAATCGACAACTTCTGATGTTTTGTTTCTGATCCCCTTGCTTCTCTTCATCCTCAAACCTCCCTCTTTACTCTTGCTCCCACTCTCTGTAACCCCTTGCGTGCTAGTGGCATTCCTGCCTTGCTTGGAGTAAGAGAAGAAGAAGAAATTCACGTGAATCGTTGAGATAGTCCTTGTATGTGTGTTGTAAAGTATTTAAAGAACATTGATACGTGAATTACTACGATTTTTCGATTCTTCACGATTTAACTGAAAAGGATTAATGGGTCACATTTCCATTCCCGATTCTCTGCTCAAACAAAACGACACATTTTTTTTAAAAGAGTGTTCACAGGCAATGAAAAATGTATTATTTACAACAATCTGGAGCGAAAATGGTCGATGGGAAAACGAAATGAGCTACCGCAAACCAATCCCAAAAAACTGGTCTGCATCTGAAGGTAGTGGTGCACTGTATCGGATAGGTTTAAACGGAGATAGTGGGATATGAACTCGTTGCACAAAATCAGACGTTGAATTCAAATATTTTTCCGACCGGAACTGATTAAAAGCAGTAAGCGCCGAAAAGACCTGATAGAAACTGGTTTAGCTTGGTTTGGATATTCTACTATAGCCAATATACTCATTTGAACTCGCACCTTGGGATTACCTCTGATTTCGATCAATACAAAATTCTCGTAAAGGGAAAAACTTAAATTCTCGGAATGCTTGTAGAAACTACTTCAACCAGGAAGTTCTGATAGAATGTAACCATGATGAAACTCATTCAAAGATGAAGGTATTAGAACGAAATGGCACAAATCTGGTTGAATTAATCTATGTCCAAATAGGTAACTACTGTCTTTGAAATTCACTTTAAAAAACAAAACGTTACAAACTTTTCTTTCGACCCAACAATATATGTCTTATTGCATAATTTATGCCTCATTAAATATAATTTTAATATATATATATATATATATATATATATATATATATATATATATATATATATATATGTATATATATATATATATATATTGAGACATGTCTCATTGAATAATTTAGAGAATTTTTTCAAAAGGATCCTATCATATTCACTTATTCTGAGTACTTTCGTCTTTATTATAATGTGATCATCAGAGTGTTTTTTTTCTAAGACAAAATTATATATATATATATATATATATATATATATATATATATATATATATATAATGTAAATCTATTTAAACTCGGTGTGTAAAAAACCTGGATAGCACAATTTTCAAATAATTTGGCATCCGAGGAAAAATGAAAAAAATAAAATAAAGCGCGAGAAATCTGCCAACAGGGCGAAACAATTCGTCCAGTACCTTAAATCTTTGGTACAAAGAAAAAAAAACAACGAGTAATAAGTTAAAACGAACAGTGCTCAATACACTAAGTAGAGCAAAATAAAATAAATAAATCCTAATGAGCCAGGTACTACGTACCTAGGTTTCACCACATGGGGTCATCAGGGTGACTTGATGATCCCATGTGGTGAAAACTAGATAGGTAGTACCTGGCTCATTAAGATTTATTATATATATATATATATATATATATATATATATATATATATATATATATATATATAATATTATAAATTAATTGATTTAAAATATGTTTTTTTTTCGCTACACACTTCTAACCATGTTTCAAAAATGGAACCTAAAAGCCCTGAATTTAATTTTGTAATTAAATTAAAGACATTAGTTCCATTTCATCCTCAAGCGAATTTTGGAGGAACTTTTAAAATTACTGGGTTTTAAATACACAGCTAAAATCATAATTCATATTTCCAAGGTTACAGATAAATCCAGTTTACTAGACTAGGGGTGTCTGGGTGTTCAATATGTCTGTATTTTAATGTATCAGTTATTGCTATGTTTTGGTAGTGGGTAGGGATGTATTTTTCAATGAAATCTAACATCCGTTAAAAGCGTGTTATCTAGATTTTTTTTTAAATATTATTGTTAACGGCAAAAATTCTTACGGCATCTTTTTCCTACGTATATTTAAAGATTTTTTGTGAGGGTATTTAAGTTAGAATACTTTTTATTTAACTACGATTTGAAATATTTTTACTTTTAATTTTTAATATACTATATTTCTTTCAAGAAAAATTGAATGTAATTAAAAATCCCTTACAGTTTGTAGAATTATTATCACATCAAGTATATTACGATTTTTAAAAATTTTATATTTAAATATTATTTAAGTAAAAATATTTTTTGCACTTACGGCATTTTAATTAACTACAATTTTAATTACAACTTTAAAATATTTTCATAGTTAGTTTTTATAGACTATATTTCATTTAATAGAAGTAAATGTATTAGAATTACTTACTGTAAGTAAAATTATTATTCCATATCAAGTATATGTCTAATTACGAATTTTAAAATTTTATATTTAAATATTATTTAAGTAAAATTTTTGGCACTTACGGCAAAAATAGCTAATTCATTTCTCTGATTTAGTAAACTTTATTTATTTATTTATTTTATTTTATTTGATTTTTTATTTTATTTTATTTATTTAATTACTTTTTTTTATTTTAATTTTTTTTATATATATATATAAACTTTGTAAATACATGTGAAACTATATATTACTAAGGACATGGGTCATTTAATGGCCTACATCCTTCTTTTTATTTATATACATACATACATACATATATATATATATATATATATATATATATATATATATATATATATATATATATATATACATATATATAAATTTATTTCTCTGGGACCCTGTACAAATCAGACCAGTTCATCATGCTATGTTCTCGGTGGATGGAATCACGATGCTGTCTTGAAGGCAAGATGGCGAATGGTAGTAGAACAAAATCGAACATATATTGTTGAATAAATCTATGAACAAATAGGGAAATGTTATCTCTGAAATTCATTTACGAATTTTTGTTCGTACCCATTATATTTTATTAAGATATCTGGACTTTCACAAAAAAATGTGCAGCCGTAATGAAGGAATAAAAAAAAGAAAAGTAAAAAAAAAAAAAAACTTAGCAAAAACGACAACACAGAATCGAACATTCCCAGGCTGTAAAAAGGAAATTCTTCTTGTGATTATTAAACAGTCAAGTGCCATACATGATGCACGCTTGGGCGAGATTGCCTCTTTCGATTCATGAGTGATTAAGCTTTAGATTTTCTCGCAGTAGGCTGTTGTTTCTTTCTACAGTTGACTAGTTGCCAACTAACGCCATACTAACGTTTATTTAACAAGTCGAATTCAAGTAAAATATAACCAATGAAAATCAAACAACATAAGGATAAAAATACCAAAATTTCTTTATTATCTTTCTCTATAACTCATTCTCTGATGACGCTTTAATAAAAGAGAAACATGTTAGATTCATAAGCGTTACGTAGTTGTTCTTTATCTTATTATGGCAAATAAAGCTGCACTTTGCGCTTTCCAGGATTCTCTTACAACGATTGCTGGAAGTTCTGAAAAGATTAAAGGCTAGACTACCCCGCTCCTTGCTATAGACTTTGAAGTAGTTGTTCCAGTGAGCTATGATTGCAGCGCATCCATGGGTGAACCGGGTGACTGGTTTTTGGTGGAATTTTTTTTGAGTATAAAACACTACATTCCAGAAAGAAGCCATTCAGTGACTAGGGCAGCAGTTTTGGGGCAGCATGTTTGAAGAAGGTTAGGAGGGGAGCTGGTCAAGTCGGCCTCCGCATAGCGAAATACCGTTCTATTGAGCGCTTTAACCCATAAATATAGAATACCAAAAATATATATTTTTATTATATATATATATATATATATATATATATATATATATATATATATATATATATATATATATATATATATATATGTGTGTGTGTGTGTGTGTGTGTGTATGTATATAAATATCAGGTTGGTGCAAAAATAATGACGCAATAATGTCGTTTGTTGACGTTAAAAAATACGTCAAAAATTGACCTTATTACGTCATTATTTTTGCACCAACCTAATATATATATATATATATATATATATATATATATATATATATATATATATATATATATAGAGAGAGAGAGAGAGAGAGAGAGAGATTAAAATAATAATAATGATAAAAATAATGATAATAAAAATATTTATTGTGTATTATGTCTTTAGACCTAATACAAGTATGAGAAAAGACGTAAAACACCAACACACACACACACACACACACACACACACATATATATATATATATATATATATATATATATATATATATATATATATATATATATACATATATATATATATATATATATATATATATATATATATATATATATACATATATATATATATATATATATATATATATATATATATATATATATATATATATATGGATATAGGTAATAAAAAAATTATATCTTATATTCTAGATAAATTAAGTTTAAATAATACGTTTGGAAGTTTCTATTTAAGAGATCAGCACAACTCGCCATAAGATTTGGGACAAATCAATCACTTCGCAAGAAAGCGATCGCACAGACATATTTTTGAAACCCACCCAGGAAGTTTAGAGTCCAATATTATATTCATCTGTATTATTGATGATCATTAATTCTGGTTGATACACTACCATTTCAGTAAAAACTGGAAAATATCACTCTTATTTTACTCTGAGGCTAATCGAAACTATTAACCAATCAAGTTTTAAGCTTTGTTTGTAATTATACAGATTTTATCACTGGAAAGTTTTTAGGAAAATGGAAGGTTTTCAGCGAATAAAATAATTTTATCTAATATTTTTCCCAGTGCAGTAAGAATTGAAGAATCTTGTTCTTGATGTCTGGGACTCAGTGGACTATTTTTACTTGAGCGCAAGGACCTTCATATTGTTGTTCAACAACAAATGAAACCAAAGTTGGTTGGATGTAACTTGATTCCTCTGAGACTAAAGGCAAAATGATGTAGTCTTTTTTTCGATGGTGGTGGAGAACCTGTTAAAAAATAAACTTGCTTGAAAGCCAGCTACCATAGTGACTGACTGATCGATTTCAGTCCCTATAAACATTTTTTCTATCTACAACTACAGAAGGGATATGAACTAAGGCTAAAGGTAGATTTTTTATTTTACTAAATCTTCTCCCAATACAAAGCTCAAGAGTCCCTCAAGGTAGACAGTTATTGACAGAGATTTTTGTATGGTCGTAAGAGGATGAATTAAGTGCAGATTGCGAATATATGTAAGAAAGAAAATGGATGACCCTAAACTGAAGAGGTTAAGATTGTAGCATCCTCTGGGGAGCCTGTTTCACAAAGCAACGTTTCTTGCGAAGGTGTCTGAATGTAAGTTTCATCTTACCAATAATATTCAAAGGAAATGCAGTTGATTCAAGTCCGTGAGCGTGGCAAGGTGAGTCTCCGCTGTAAAGGTTTTCATTGGTAAGGAATGTAGTTCATCTGAACATTTGCCATGGAAATAGCGAGATAGTAGATTTATATATATTTTTTAAACAATGTATATCTACCTCTACCGGCATGTGTATTGGAAATATGCCTTCCAGAAAGTCCTTATTTTGGGGGAAAATCGCCGTTAAGCACGTCATACTTTTAAACTGCTTAGACACAGAAGACATAAACAGCCAAGAAAGGTTCAATTTCAGAAATGCTTACCTTTTGTTCAGAAGAGATTACCCACTCTTGCTTGTTCGAAGCCCATATCTCTTAACTTTTATTTTCGTATCCGAAACGCGATAAAAGTAAGTAAACAAAAAAAAAAAGGATTTTTTAATTGCAATCCACCATTATTTCTTATCACTTTATAGTAATTGAACTTTGCTTGATTGCGCAAGTTTTCCATGGTTCACCGATCCAAACGCACCACGGACTTATGGATAGTTTCAGTTTCAGTTTCAAAAAGGATTCAGGTTTGAATCTTGTCGGAAGGTATATTTTCTTTGTTAACGTTCACAATTAATTGATTGATTGATTTCTTTTTTTTACGGCTTATCGACCTTTTACAGGTTATTTAAAGCCAGGAAAATTTTTTCGATTGTAATATGTTTTCAGCGATAATAAAGATTTACTGATACAAGTCCTAGTAATTAATCCATAGCGAGGGGACGAAGAGATTGGACTATACCTTTCCCAACGATATTTTCACATAAGTGAATATAACAAACCCGACTGGAATTGGAACTTGACCCCCCCGCCCAAATTTAAAAGTTGTTTAACTTCGGTGATCGTACGTGAACCGGTGTCCAACGTGATACGGCCGTAAGCCATAAGTCTCAAAAATACATGCTGTTAGATGTAGATTTATAGTATTTAAAAGACAGCGATGCTCAATCGCATATATCCACTAAGCATAACGTTTAAAGTAGTATGAAACATATATACGATTTACTTTGTTCGGACTGTTGTCCTCATCCTTGTTACCATATTCACGGCGTTTCGGCCGTTGTACGCTCCGCCTTCTTCAGGTGATTGAATTTCGAGCTGAACCCTTTATTTCGTCCACCGGGGTAGATTGTTCTAGTTCCACGTGTCATATCTCTTCCGGATTATCTCAGTGCCAGTTATCTCCTTTTAACCCTGCTATTGCCAGGTATTGAACTCACAACTCTTTGGTTCAAGTTACTGGATTAAACCAAACGAAAGGAAACGTCGTGAATATGGTAACAAAAATGGAGACAACAATCCGAACAATGTGTATAGTGTAAAGTGTTACGATACCTCATCTCAAGACAGCTAATAATAAACATTGTCGAATTCTAAATGGAAGTGCATGAATTCCTTACAAATTATATATATATATATATATATATATATATATATATATATATATATAATTTTATGAAGAATGACCGAGTAATGGCCAAATTCGAACGTCGACAATTAAGAGTTGAGGTAGACATCACCCTTTTGCAAGAGGCAAAACTATATAAAGGAATATATTTCAGCAGGCGATGATAAGGTTAGCTCAAGCCGGAAATTCAAGTGATAAGTTGAGGAAAATTCAATTGAAATGACTTTAAAATTCTAACGCTGCAGTCTGTGTTGCTAGGGAAACAGCAAATGTGTAGAAGTTTTTAACTCGACAAACGAAATCTTTTTCACGTCGTTGGCTTTGCGCGCCCTTTGTAGAAATTGGCGTTGAATTCTTGAAAGCAAATAAAAAAGTTTTTCAAACAAAAGTCGGCACTTTCTTTCCAAAATGGATTTACTAGTATTGACAAAGTTTTATTTCACGCTCCCCTACTGGTGTGTGTGTGTGTGTATTATATATATATATATATATATATATATATATATATATATATATATATATATATATATATATATATATATATGTTTGGTATAAATTAGGTATTCATACATATATATATATATATATGCCGGTGTGTTTATGGTGTATGCGATGTAAGTGTGTGTATGAATACCCAATTTTGACTACAATAAAGGCGTATGTTTGAAATGTGCGTTGATGAAAACTGAACATATATTCCCAAAGATCATAAGCAATGCTGCTTTCATCATACAACCGCAGACGTTTGCGCACAACTATGTTTCTCTGCATTAACACATATCAACACACATACATACACACACACACACACACCAATAGACACACTCAGATAGATAGATAGATAGATAGATAGATAGATAGATAGATAGATAGATAGATAGTGATTAGACTGTGATAGACAGATAGTGAATAGACTGTGCGCAGAGATTCAAACATTTGGAGAAAGCTGTTCAGGTGGTCAAATGCGTAAGGACTTTGTGACCACACTAGGTCATGGGACAGATGTTACTGATGATAATGATATTGGATTCCTTATTCTTCAATAGGCTACAGAAATATTGATTTATATATATATATATATATATATATATATATATATATATATATATATATATATATATATATATATATATCGGTGTGTGTGTATGCATACACACGCATATATATATATAATTAATGACAAAGTAGGGAAAAATTGCGTGACGTGTTTCGTCCTTTAGGACTTCATCGGAAAAATGCAATATATGTCTGTGTATGTGTGTCTCTGTGTATGTGTGAGTATATATATGTGTGTGTGTGTGTGTGTGTTTCGTTTTAGGTGGTCTGTGGAAAATGTCTTGATGCCATTTCTAAGCTTAAGTCTCTGGACGGGACCCGGAAAGAAATGTGTACACACCAGAAATAAAAGGAAATAAAATAATAATAATCGAGATGGGAATTTCAATCGAACTCCTAAGCCAGTGGGAGGAGGGAGTGGGGTGGTAAATGTGCCGAAGGATGGATAGCGCTTGGGCGAAAGTGTGATGAACAGATCTTCAGGAAAGTAGCGAGCCGCTGACTACGTAAAGCCTTTGAAAATGAACCAGGCAATTCTGAGCGGACTTCTTATTCTGCGCATTAACAATTAGGCGTTGGACGCCAGCCATGAATACTCGGCTCCAAAAAACAAACTCACCTTCGTCCATAGAACACGTTCCCCGCTGAAAGCAAATGGAGCTGGCAAATGGAGTTCGAAAAGTCAACACACCAGACCCAACCGCCTTGAAGAAGCTATTGCAAATCAAACCAGACCAAATCTGATGCTTATGTTCAACCATCAAAACCAACTCACAACAAATTAAACACTCGGTGACAATGGACAAAAGAAGAAAATGTGAAAGTTATTTTTGCATACCCAAATATAACAATCACTCAAAATAAATTTGCAATATATGAAGAACAAGAAATCCAGATACCCAGAGTAAAATTGATGGACACATCAGCATCTCAGTGCTATAAAAGATTACTTTGAGCGGAACTGCACATATCAAGAGCAAATTCTCTTCATCTAAATGCAACATCCTAAATGTGCATAGAAAACTCACCTACAGTACCCTTTTTATTCATAGACAACAGAGGGGACTTCTTAATTAGGCACTCTCTGGCAATATGATACCACAGAAAACAATAATAGAAATAGCAGCAACCGGCTTCTCGTTTCCTAAAAGAACCCTCAAATAATCCGACGCCTGTTCAACCCAAACAAGGTTTAAACTGCAACTATGCTGAGCGTACCTTCCTGGGCGAGAGCACATAATCTTGCTTGGTCAGCCATTTTAACATGGCCAGTGTGTTCAGTCAGTCGGTCAAGCACAAGCACAATCGCCAATAGCTTCCAAAGATTGACTCAATTCGTGTTATAGTTTCCAGGCCGAACGGTGGGATCGCCTCTTCAAACAGATAGCATCAAGAAGTCGCCACTCTGACTAATCGACCATGTTGATATTCGAACTCGGGGTTTTATTTTTTTTTAAGCATTTTACTCCAAGCAAGGCGGGATGCCACTAATACGCAAAGGGTTACAGAGAGTGGGAGCAGGAGTAAAGAGGTGTGATGGAGGAAAGGATGAAGAGAAGGACAGGGAATAGGATAGGTCATCTGGAGATGTTGATTGACATTGCGTTTGAATAATTGGAGATTATAGCTATCAGGGAAGCAAATAAGAGGAAGGGAGTTCTGCACATGGGCAGTGCAAGACATGGAGCTATTGGAATAGAAGAAACGGCTACATTTAACCGTTTTAATAGTGAAAGGGTGGGACTGTGATGTCAACCTAGTAGCACGCTTAAATACATGCACTCTGGGAACTAGCGAAAGTATCTCGTCAGAGCAGTTACTGTGAAAATATTTGTAGAAAAGACAGACAGAGGGAGGCGATGGCACATCTGTGATATAGTGACTGTAGACGAGATGCCAGATCAGGACCAAGCACAATGCATATCCGTCTCTGGATCTTGTCGAGGACCTTAAGGCAATGGTTGTAAAATGAGCGTCCTAACCACTTAACCATTTGGCCATACATACACACATGCCCGCGTGCAAACATAAAAAGTTGCATATACATATCGACAAACAAAAGAAGTAAATGTATATTTTAAATTTCAGAGATTTTATGAAGGTTTATGCAAACAATGGAGTCATTGTTTAAATTCACACACAAATGTGTGATTCATTTTTCTCTTTTTGGTTATTAGCGAATCTTTCTCTCTTGTATCTCCTATCTCTCTACCTCTCTCTCTCTACGTCTCTCTCTCTCTACGTCTCTCACTCTCTACGTCTCTCTCTCTCTACGTCTCTCTCTCTCTACGTCTCTCACTCTCTACGTCTCTCTCTCTCTACGTCTCTCACTCTCTACGTCTCTCACTCTCTACGTCTCTCTCTCTCTACGTCTCTCTCTCTCTACGTCTCTCACTCTCTCTACGTCTCTCTCTCTCTACGTCTCTCACTCTCTACGTCTCTCACTCTCTACGTCTCTCTCTCTCTACGTCTCTCACTCTCTACGTCTCTCTCTCTCTCTACGTCTCTCACTCTCTACGTCTCTCACTCTCTACGTCTCTCTCTCTCTCTACGTCTCTCTCTCTCTACGTCTCTCACTCTCTACGTCTCTCTCACTCTCTACGTCTCTCACTCTCTACGTCTCTCACTCTCTACGTCTCTCTCTCTCTACGTCTCTCTCTCTCTCTCTCTCTCTCTGTGCAGGCGTTGCGTGCAGAAAAATCTTGTCGGACGCACGACGTTTTCAATTTTAGAAAACTATTTCTTTATTTTCCTATCAAATTTTCTCCTCCACGGATTTTTGTTTACAGTTCAACTAGAAAAAACCAAATTGCTTTAGGCCAGACACAGAGACAATATCCAAGAAGCAGGCGAAGAATTCTTCGTATGACGCCATAGCACCCCAAGATAGCTGCTACTTTTATTTCTTCTATTCTATTCTATTATTATTATTATTATTATTATTATTATTATTATTATTATTATTATTATCGTTGTTGTTTTTGTTTTTGATGTTGTTGTCGTTATTATTATTATTATTATTATTATCGTTGTTGTCGTTATTATTATTATTATTATTATTATTATTATAAAATTATCGTTGTTGTTTTTGTTTTTGATGTTGTTGTCGTTATTATTATTATTATTATTATTATTATTATTTAACTTGATTCGTTTCTCAAATGGAAGAAAATTATATAGAATGATAAGAAAATTTAAATTTAAAAAAAATAAATAAAAATAAAATAAAATAATGGAACAATTTTCAATTGGAAAAACAAATAAAAATATATGCACGTGTGGGCCTTACTTTTGGAATTTCCTAACGACTAAATACGTATAAGATTTAAAACCTACCGCAACTCTCGATCAATCGAATATATGCAAAATAACAGACCTTCAAATGAATCCTCAAAAACGTTATACTTAGTTCCTCAGTCAATTCACGTATATTCTTAAAAATTTGCCTTCTTTGTTCCTGTAAAGAAATTTGTCCGAATCAATGATTCGTTCTCTTAACAGATTTTCTCTCTTCGACTTTCATTTGGTTGTTCGTCTCTGTGTAACTTCAAATCTACAGTTTCTCCTAACTTACAAAAATCACTATTTATCCTCAGGATTAAGGTTTTCTATTTGCTTAGGATTTATGGAATCGTTAAAATAATTTGTTTATATAGAAGAAAATTTGGTAATTAACAAAATCTATCTTTAATAATAATAAAATTTTCTAAAATTGAAAACGTCGTGCGTCCGACAAGACTTTTCTGCACACACGCCTGCACAGAGAAAGAGAGAGAGAGAGAGAGAGAAAGAAAGAGAGATAGGAGATACAAGAGAGAAAGATTCGCTAATAAACAAAAAGAGAGAAATAAATCACACATCTGTGTGTGAATTTAAACAATAAAATAATAGTAATAATAATTCCTTTCCTAGATTTGTCTATATTTCTAAGATGAGGTATTGTAACTATTTCCATTATTTACATTGTTCGGACTGTTGTCCTCATTTGGCCATATTCACGACGTTTACAGGCCAGGGATTGAACTGACAACTCACTTTTGAATATACAGATAAACAGATAGCCCAGTGGATGAAAACGCTGGTTGATTGCTCCAAAAGTGGCTTGACCCAAAAAGTTGTGAGTTCAATCCCTGGCCACAACAGAGAGAACAAAAACTTGGGGAGTTGAGTTAGCAAGGGGAATTAATTAAAACTGAGATATCCAAAGGCATGGGACGTGAAATTTGAAGAAACTACCCCTGAACTAAATAAAGTGTTCGGTTCGAAATTCCAACGAATATTACCTGAAGAAGACCACTGCATACAACGGTCGAAACGTCGTGAATGTGGCTATAAAGCTGAAGGCGTCCGAACAATGTAAATTGTGTAGTTAATTCCTTTTCTTTAGTATCTATGAATTGCCAGGAATTGGGAAAGGTAGTTTCCTGCTGCCCTCTCCACGATTTTCGAATTCTGAAGTCCTTTTCTTAGATTGGCTGTTACCGAAAGTTAGAAACCCTTTCTGATTTTCTATTTAACCCATATATGGAACTCTTTTGAGCAGGTTACTCGCTGTTTCACGTCTCCACTCTTGCCTTCAATATGTCCTGTGAGTGTCACAGTCTCCAAGTTCCTTTTCTTCATTATGTGTCCCAGAAATTTAACATTTCTCTTTCTGCTTCTAATTATAAGCGTTTATCTTAAAACCTTTTTGTTGCTAACATGCGTCATTCTTTTTCTTCCCAGCATCCTTCTATAGAACCACATCTCTGTGAGGAAACTATGCTAGATTTACTGTCATATAAGGGGATTTATATTACATAACTGTTCAGCACACTTTTCTTTATTTCTAACGAAATGCTCTTCTTTCTGATCATCACTGTTTTCACTCAGCAATGTATAACGTTTGGTAATGATTCAATGGCCATGATTTTTACAAAACTGCATAAAAGTTTTTCTAATGAAAACGTGGCCGAGTGGTTGCAACGTTCGCATTCTTACTATGAGACCCGGGTTCGAATCTCACCATAATCGATTTGTCAGGAAGGAAACTTCCTGATGTTATCAAACTGGCAGGGTCGATCCCAGCGTGCGGTACATTTGGAAAGTGTCTGAAAACCATATCACGGGTTAACACAAGCTTTGTGAGTGGAATTGGGTAGACGGAACCCTTGGGAACCGTCAATAGCTGTGTTAGCACGGTCACAAGTCATCGTGGCCGAGAGCCTGAGCGTGCTGACCTTGTTCAAATTGTTGATCATGATAGATAACACGCTCTTTCCCAGAAACTGTAACTAAGGTCTGCTCAGAATAGTTGCAGAATAAACCACAGGTTGGCTCTGTGGATGTTGGATAAACACAAATGTGTCTGAGCAAGCATCTGCAATAGGGATTGGCTAACCGCTCTAGTAGGCGGGTATCCTCGAATAGGAGTGGCCAGCTATACATACATAAAAGTGTTTCTGAATTATCACAGTCTTCGTCCTCATCGGCACCATATTTAGTATTACAATTCGTTGAATGGGGTGATTATTTATTTTCGGTTTTGTTTTTCGTCTGGTCCAGACTGACTTAAAAGTAATTCCCGGTTCTGAATCTTCACCGACTGATGCTGCAGAAAACCAAATTCATAAAAAAAGAAAGAAGAAAGAACCAACAAAACATGCTTACCATAAAAATAAAATACTAAACTTTAGAGATATTTTATTCTTTTAGTCAGTCTTGACAATTCAATTAAAACCAAAGTATAAATCTTAACTTAGAATTTAATTAAAACAAAAAGTATAAATTTTAATTTAGACTACACAAATAATCATTAGTTGCTGGAAATCCTTATTAAAATTTTATTTTATTTTTGTAACGCGAAATATGCAGACACCGTTTGTGTTAATGCACATGTTTTATATTAATTGAGATTGCCCTGACGATAAATGCTAAAGTCGCATTTTATATCAAACCATAGCTTACACTAAACTATACAAACAGTATCATTACTCTCACGCCATTTGTTTTTTGTTTTGTCCTTTTTGATCATTTCACCCTAAGCAAGTCGATAGCGTCACTAAGACGCAAGAGGGTCATTGGGTGTGAAAGCGAATAAGAAGATTAGTGATGAGAAACGACAATAAAAGAACAGGTTTTAGGAAGGCAGAAAATGGCGATTAATATTGCATTTAATTTTTTGTAAATTGTGGCTGTCAGGAAAGGAAAAAAATGGAGATAGTTCCACAGACGAGAAGTGAGAGAAAAGAAACTACTAGAATAGAACGATTACATCCAACTAATTGAACCTTAAAACGATGGGACCTATTTGCCAATCTAGTCCATGTCAAAATAACAAGGACGAAAGTCGTGTGGCCAGTGTAATGGTCATCAGTGCGAAAAGTGGAATCGGCGAGCCAAGTTCAAATACTAGTCTAGTCTGTTGCGTTCACTTTCGCAGAAGATCTCTTTGAAAAGGCATGAATCCATCTGTTTTTCAACCAACAAAGTAGAATGAACTTTGCAGCATTGGGTGATAGCCAGTCTAGGGGAAAGAATTCTGAATTTGAAACCGTGGAAAACACAACGGGAAAACACTCCACTATCTTTCCAAGAAGTCATGAAAATTCACAAATAATAAAAAATAGGAATATGTGGAGAGCCATGATCGTCTGTCTCCTGAAGCGACATGACATAAAAAATATATACTTCAAAGATTTCCTTTATATTGTGTATTAATATAAAACCTCGTCGACGACACTCACTATCTGAGGATGTTCACCCATTTTCACAGCACCGTCTCTTAGTCCGAAGGTCGTATGTAAGGTTTATTTTTATCTGGAATCGGTGGGGAACGATGAGGAGAGAGAAATATTCCTGAATGAAGGAGCATCTCATCATGCCATCTTCGCTATTTCTAATGTAGATCCTTCTCTGCATTTTTAATGTAGACCTTTCTCTGCATTACGAAGCGGGCCGTGACATCCTAGAAGGTGTTTCCTCATTGTTTACAGTCCATGGAAGTTGTGATTTCGAGTCCAGTTATCTCTATGCTGCGGTTTTTTGGTCGTTTAAGTATCTCGATATGTGACATGCGTTTTTCTCATTTGATGTTCTTTTGTGACATCATATCTTGCTAGCATTATGTCCAGATGATATGAGTGGATAGAAATTAGTACTGCTTTGTAGAATGTGGTCTTAGCTTATTATAACTAATTTTATATCGAAAGTACATCGAAGACAAAAGTTTTATCAGCCTATTCATGTATATATATATATATATATATATATATATATATATATATATATATATGAAGAGGCATATAAACAGCCTCTTCATATATATATATATATATATATATGATGAGGCTGTTTATACATTATTTTTATGGATACAACTTATTTGAGTAAATACTCTGTTTTTAATTAAACAGTATTAATTACATTTAATGTGAAAGAAATTCTGTAAAAATATGATTTTTCCGACAGGAATCGAGCCTGTAACCCATACGGAAACTGTTATTTGGCCTGACGTGCTGTTAATCATTCACCTACATTCAGGCCGGTAATTGTAATCAATACTGTTTAATTAAAAACAGAGTATTTACTCAAATAAGTTGTATCCTTAAATATTACGTATGAACAGAAAATATTTCAAAATATTTGTTGGATTTAATCAATTTCTTAGTTTTTATTGAAAGCTGTGTATCATCGGCAACAGCAGACATTTCGAGTCCAGTTGAAGTTAAACTTCTTCCCCATTAATTTCCATGACGACTGCGATTATACTCTTCTCTGCCACGTCTTAAATGCAAATCTAACTTTATCTCTGCATCTCCTGTCCAGTCTTGCTGACTGAATTTCCTATCAACTGGGCATCATTTAACCAAACCTTCTACTCCATCTTTTATCCTTTTTTTTTTCTTATGTATCCCACCTACCCTCCACTTTTATCGCTTAATCCCTTCACTGACAGTTCTTATTTTTCTCTGTTCTCTGGCCCCCTTTTGATTACCCTCAGAGCTGTCGCTAAAGTTCTTCTTTTCACTTGCATTTGGCTCGTACATCATAGCTGGCATTATGCATTCATTATATATCTTACACGTTTACAGCCATATCCCATTCAATCATTGGTGCTCGCACGATCACCGAAGTTAAGCAACGTCGAAACTGGCCAGTACCTAGATTAGTGATTACTTTAGAATTCCAAGTACTGGATGTGAGGGTGGTGTAATTGATAAGGACTCGGAATCGGAGAATCGAGTTCCAATTCAGTAGGGTTCGTTATATTCACTTAAGGGCAAATAGCCTTGGGAAAGTTATAATTACAGCTCTTCTCATCCCAGTTATGGGTTAATTAGTATGACTTGTATCAGTGAATCATTATCTTCTCAAAATGTTTCTTACAAACTGCAAATATTTTCTGACTTTAAATAACCTGTAAAAGGTCAAGAAGCCGTAAAAAAAAAAGAAGGAAAACAATAAATCGTCTGTCTTTCGAACTTGTATCTCTCTTTTCGAGGCAACCATCCTTAAACACGGCGTACGTCTGGATCTCTGAACGACATAAAACTTGCGAAGTGAAGCCATAAAAAGACAATCAATATACATCATACGTTTCATGCACATTGGTAAAGATCTTTTTGTTGTCTTTATACTAAAAGTTTTTTTTCCCGATCGTTAGAGGTCATTTTATATCTTTTCGTTGTTTTTTTTTTTTTTTTTTTAAATGATATCACTTGACTTAAGTACAGGGTGCGACGGTTGTCGCCATTTTATATTTTTAATTTTGCGCATACGTGTTGTTCGATTTAGATTTTGTCGACTGCACAGTATAGTAGGGTCAGTTAGGCACCGTCTGTGAGAAAAAGAGCACCGTGACGCAATTTACTCCGCCAGAAATTTTGAAACGATATGCTGTACTGCTTGACATTCATGCCAGAAAGTCCAATATGAACATTTTAGAGTGTTTGGGTTTCAGAAACATTCTGATCATTCTGATAAGAAAAGAACTCCTCTATTTGTTGGTGAGGGCTTTAGATTCAACATGGAGGGCTACATCAAGTGCATCTCTGGGTCAAGAGCGTGGCTGCTGGAAAACCCTTTATCTGGCAACAGGACTCTGAACCATGTCACACAAGCAGGCAAACCCAGTCATGGTTGTCATACAATTTCTGCAACCACATCATCCCTTACATCTGGCCACCTAACTTCCCAAACTGCTACCCCCTTTTTTATGTGTGGGGCACAGGTGAGAGAGAGACTATCATAACTCCTTGTAACACCAAAGATGAACTGCGGGCAAGGATTATGGTAGTATTCAGCAACTTAAACAAGGAGACTGTCCAGAAGATTTGCAGGAGATTCCGAAGTTGTCGGGAGGCTGTCGTTCAAGCCAATGGCGATTTTATTGAATATATTTACTCTTTAGTATTTTAAGATATTTTTGTGCAATTTGGTAAATATATCTGTTAAAATGAGATATCAATGTTATTTTCATTTGTGCGTAATTTAGATGACAATTTATCAATCGCAACCTGTATTGGTATTTCTAAACTTCAATTCTTTGACTTCTTTTACCACCAATCTTTTTTCTTTGGGTTAGAGTTGAACACAGCTTTCGTTTCAGTTTATTTTTAAGCCTATATTGGGACTGGAAACTTTTCAACGCATTTCACATGTGGCTCATTGCTAAACATTGACAATTCGGGTGGGGATCGGTAGCGACGGACGCTTCTGAGTCATGGAATCAACTTTTGTCTCCTGTATCACGTGATGTACCCAGTTCTCATCACACGTGATCATGTACTACAGAATGTCCCCATCGGCTACCAGGTATCGCTCTAACAAGCTGAAAAGAAATTCCACTGCGCTAGAACTGGTGTTCTTCAGTCAACGATGTTTTGGGACCCAAGCGATGACACTTTCCGATGTTCCAACTTCTCATGGACGATTTCATGAACCACCGACTTTGGAAGATCAAGCTCCACAGCTATATCACGGCGTTTGTACAGTATGCCATTGTGAATCAAGACTTCAACGCCTGTAATGTTATCTGTTATCGATAATGATGGTTACTATGCTTGTACTATAGAGCCTTACAACTTTCTGTGGACTGATACATATTGCCTGATTATTATATGCGATTAAACGAATGTTCTTGTATTTTGACTTTAGCATGCAAATATCTTAATATACCTCTAGGCATTAACGTGGCAGTTATTGTTGTTGTGACGTCATGTGCGCATGCGCGTAATATCAAGGATATTTTGATTGCGACAAGAAATATTGCATACCCCTTGGCGCTTTTAGTGTTTTTAGATTTCACAATGTTTTTAAACCAGTCGATATATGCCTATTGTCACTTAAATTTAGAATATCCCACTCATATATATATATATATATATATATATATATATATATATATATATATATAATTATTTATTTAAAAAAAATTATAACATAAATATGTTATAAAGCCACTACAAAAATAGCCATTTTGTTTCAACACCCTCGGTGTCTTATCAAGTGATGATGTTGAATATAAAATAAATGGTTTTAAAAGTTTCAAATTAATTAACAATCCATCACAAGGGGAAAACGTTGTTACAAAAGCTAGATTGACCAATCAAAATACAAGTATAGGAAAATTCAAAAAGCTTGACAACGAAGTCATGTAATAATATCTATTCAGATGTTTAAAATATGGGTAGTATTAAAAAAGAATTCATTCTAGCCAATAATTACTAAATTATATGATAAAATTTAATATTAAAATTAAAAACTGCTAATTTCAAAATCAAAATTTAATCGCTATTAAGTTTACAACTATAAAATTACTGAGGAGAAAAGAAGAAATATATATGTTATTCAATTTATTTCTTCATTGAAGTTACTTTAGCTAATTTTATATCCGGTCCTTTTACAATGTATACATTTTAATCCTAAGAGTGTGTGAATGGGGTCCTAAACTCACGCGTAAAACAAACAC